>ML663562.1:35917212-36018866 GCA_007570785.1 Antilocapra americana | reverse complement strand
TCCTATCTCTTCGTCTTTTGTTTGGTCTAGGGGGTATTTATCCTGTTCCTTTACTTGCTGGGTATTTCTCTGCCTTTTCATCTTGTTTATCTTGCTGTGTTGCCCCTTTATCGTGGGGGTTCCTCAGTATGGGAGGGGTTAGATGTGTGGTTTGTAGAAGTTTCCTGGATGGGAAAGCTTGTGTGGTGTTCTGGTGGGTGGATCTGGGTTTCCTCACTGTAACTAACAATGGAGTGTCCAGTAAAGAGATTTGAGGTGTCGGTGGACTTGGTTTGACCTTGGGCAACCTGTGTATTGAAGCTCCTGGCAGTGTTCCTATGTTTCTGGTGAATTTGCTTGGTATATCTTACTCTGGAGCTTGTTGGCCCTTGGGGGTTGATTAATTTCAGTTTTGGTATGGAGGAGGTTGATGAGTTCCTATCGATTAATTAACTCTTGGATCCAGGAGTTTTCTGGAATTCTCAGGGTCTGGGTTTAGTCTCCTGTCTTCCAGTAGCCTCAGGGCTCTTTTATCTCTGCACTGATGGTGGCAGAACCTATAGTTTAGTGATGAGAAGTTTCTTCACAGTGAGGGACACCCTGTCAGGTACACAAAGTTACATGGCATGGACCAGAAGGAGAAGAGAGGAATCCGATGGTGAGGGAGTGAAGTGGCCAGTGATTGCTCCTCTGTGTGCCTTCCACAGCCTGGATCCCTTGGAGATGTTCACAGAGTTATATCGAAATGTGAAGAGTGTGGAAGGAGACAGAATTGAGAAGTCTGTCAGAATTCTGACAGAATTACCAGAGAGAGAAAGGAGAGAGTCAGATGGATAGAGACAGATCCAGCCAGTGGTCAGTTATTTCAGTGTTCTTCACAGCTGGTAACTCTCAAGCAGAGTCCCAGAGTTGGGTAGAGAATATACAGAGGAAGAGGACGTTGAAGGTGTCTTGGTAGGAGAAGAAAAGAGAAAAGAAAAAGAAAAAAAGAAAAAAGGAGAGACAAGAATGGGGAGAGAGCAGTCAAGCCACTGATCTCACTCCAAGGTAACGATGAGTATTGGAGCTTGGGTCCTTAAAGGTACAAAGTTGATACCCAATACTAATAGGCAAAGATTAAAAATCTAGAGTAAAGACGGGATTCTCAAAATACTATTACAAAGAAAAAGATAGAAAGAAAGATAAGGAAGAGAAAGAAAAACAAAAACAAAAACAAAAACAAAAAAAAAGAGGAGAAACAAGAATGGGGAGAGAGCAGTCAAGGCAATGATCTCACTCCCAGGTAGCAATGGGTACTGGAGCTTGGATCCTTAAAGGTACAAAGTTGATACCAAATACTAATAAGCAAAGATTAAAAATCTAGAGTAAAGACTGGATTCTCAAAAGTACTATTATGAAAAAAAGAAAGAAAGAATGATAAAGAAGAAAATACAACAACACCACCACCACCAACAACAACAAAAATCAGTAAAAAAAAAAATTTAAAAAAAAGGGGAATAAAGTGGAGATATAAAAGGTAAGAAAGGAGATAGGACGGAGAATGCAATAAGGGAGAAAGAGGAGATTTAAAAAAAAGGGAAAATAAAAATAAAGGAAAAGAAAGAAAGAAAAAAAAAGAAAATAACAAGGTTATAGGGGACTTAAAAATTCTAAAAAAAAAAAAAAGGGGTATAAAAAAGTTTTAAAAATTTAAAAGATGTTCCTAGTACAGTTATAACTAAGGCTTTCTCTGGTGCTGGTGTGTACGGCGAGGGGTCAGTTTATTTTTCAGACAATTCCTTGGGTCCGGCTTGTACTTCTCATGGTCTATAGACTCCAAAGCTGTTGCCTCTGCTAGCTTAAGGTCTTCTGTTTGCTGGTCTTTTATGTGTCTATTCAGCGCTCTGGAGTTTGCCCTGCTCCTGCTGAGTGCGCTTCCCCCACCCCTTCTGCTCGGCTCTCTGTCGTCTGCCCGGCGCAGTTGGGGAGTGTGGCTTCTCCCCTCCCCCTGCCCAACTGCTAGGCTTTCCCCACGTGCAGCTAAGCACGTCTTCTTAGGTGTGCAGAGCTCCGATCCGTCCAGAATCCCCAGTAGTCTTGGTTAGCACCTAGCTCTGTGCGCAATTTGGCCGAGGAAGCCTCGCTTGGGCTGGGCAGGGGTTGGGTCTGTCCGCAGCCCGAAGGCGCCCAGCTCCGCCCAGCCGGCCGCCTCCCTGCCGACTCTGCACGCCCTTTGTTCTGTGCCACCCGGCCGGCTGCCTCTCTGCCGACTCCGCACACCCTTTGTTCTGTGCCACCCGGCCGGCCGCCTTTCTGCCGACTCCACACCTCTCCTTGTTCTGCGTGGGCCTGGCAGAGGGGCTCTTCCTGGGGAAGGCTACTTCTCAGTCTATCTCCGGTTAGCCCCCTGGGTTGGGTCGCTCAGGCTGCTCCGTTCCCTGAGCGCGGGGCCCGCCCCTCCCTGAGCAGTCCGCTTTGGCTAGTGGGGGGTGGGGCGTCCGCCGCTGCCGCTTCCCTGTGCCTTCCAGCCAGAAATGTAGCTTGCAGGGCTTAATTATTAATCTGCTTTTACTCCCAGCTATCTTGCTCTCCAAGATTCACCGCAAATCCGGCCGAGAGAATGCTCCCTGGTATTCGGAAACCTTTCTCCTCTTTTTTTTTTTCCCTCTTTATTCCAGACTCCCCTTCCGGGACGGATCCCCGCCCCCAACTCTGTCTCTCCCTTTACTTTTTTCTCTCCCTTTTTTCTTTTGTCCTACCTCCTCTTGGCAGCAATGGGCCGTCCCTTCAGATGCCCGATGTCCTCTGCCAGCATTTAGATCCTGTTTTATGGAGTTTGCGTGGTCTTTAAAAGTTCTTTTGGTGTATTTATTGGGGAGAGAGTGGTTTCCCCATCCTATTCCTCTGCCATCTTAGTTCCCCCTCACTAGAAGTTCTAATCAGTCTTGGCTTTTTTTTTTTTTCCCTGCTCTAGTCCCCCCTGCCACCATTCAGTTAAAGACTTCTCTTATCTTCTCACTCAAATTTTCCAGTTAAAGGCCAATCAGTTGCACAACATGTAAAAGCGAGATAAAGATCAGAGAAAACACTTATGTTTTCAAATGTTTAAGGCAATCCTACACCATTATCTTTTTTTGGGGGGGGGAACTCGGGAATATTTTTTATTTTTTATTTATTTTTTATTAGTTTTGCCATACAATGACATGATATCGCCATGGGTTTACATATGCTCCCCCTCCAGAACCCCCCTCCCCCCTCCCTTCCTCCTCCCTCCCCCTGGGAAATCTCGATGTACCAGCCCCGAGCATCAATCCTGGGCTGGCGATTGATTAGACATATGATAATTAACATGTTTCAATGCCATTCTCCCATATCATCCCACCCTTGCCCTCATCCAGAGAGTCCATGAGTCTGTTCTACACATCTGCGTTCCTTTTGCTGTCTCGCATGCTGGGTTCTCGTTACCGTCTTTCTAAATTCCATATATATGCGTTAGTATACTGTATTGTTGTTTTCCCTTCTGGCTTACTTCACTCTGGATAATGGGCTCCAGTTCCATCCACCTGAGTAGAACTGATTCAAATGAATTTTTTTTTAATGCTGAGTAATATTCCATTGTGTATAAAAGAATGGAACTGGAGGAATTAACCTACCTGACTTTAGGCTATACTACAAATCCACAGTCATTAAGACAGTATGGTACTGGCACAAAGACAGAAATATAGATCAGTGGAACAAAATAGAAAGCCCAGAGATAAATCCACGCATCTATGGACACCTTATCTTTGACAAAGGAGGCAAGAATATACAATGGAGAAAAGACAACCTCTTTAACAAGTGGTGCTGGGAAAACTGGACAGCCACTTGTAAAAGAATGAAACTAGAACACTTTCTAACACCATACACAAAGATAAACTCAAAATGGATCAAAGATCTAAGCATAAGACCAGTCTTGGCTTTAATATTCCCTGAATTTACAACACAGGGCTTCCCAGGTGGTGCAATGGTAAAGAATCTGCCTGCCAATGCAGGTGATACAAGAGACTTGGGTTTGATCCCTGGGTCAGGAAGATCCCCTGCAGGAGGAAATAGCAACCCATTGCAGTATTCTTGCCTGGACAATCCCATGGACAGAGGAGCCTGGCGGGCTATAACCCATGGGGTTGCACAGTCAGACATGACTGAGGGACTGAACACAATGCAGAGCTCCTAAATACTATTGTATTAACTATGTTACCAAATGAAATGAATTTCCCTATTTTGTAGCATTTTAGTCAAATCATCCTATTTGCTTTTTTGAGGAAAAGTATATGTAAGCCAGTTTATTTCAAAGATCTTCTCAGTTCTTTTAAATGGTTCCATGCTCATAAAGAGTAAACCCCTTTTTGATTCTGATCCCCCTCTTATGAGGTCATATTTTGACCCCAAGTCTTTAAAAGAAGTCTTCACTCTTTTAGCATATTTACATTTTAGGATTTTTTTCTTTTAAATATTCTGAGGTTTTTGCAGAGAAAACATCATCTAGGTTGCCTTTTCATGCTTCTTTTGAACTTCACTTTGTATTAAGACAAGAAATCAATAGTGGTTAGACGTAGAAGGATCTTGATTAGAGCTGTGGTTCTGCTGCCGACTAGCTATATGACCATGGTCAAGTTACTTATGCTGTCTTAAGTTTTAATTTCTTCATTTGTAAAATGGGTCATCTTGGGGAAGATTTAATGAAATGCCTATAAAATGCTTAACATTTGGCACAGAGCAAGCAGTCAATAAGGGCTTCCCTGGTGGTTCAGATGGTAAAGAATCTGCCTGCAATGTGGGAGACCTGGGTTTGATCCCTGGGCTGGCAAGATCCCCTGGAGGGGGGCACAGGAACCCACCCCAGTATTCTTGCCTGGAAAATCCCCATGGATCGAAGAGCCTGGTGGGCTATAGTCCACAAAGAGCGACTAAGCACAGTATGTGCAGTCGGTAAATGTTAGCCATTATTATTACTGCTACTATTCTCTCTTCCTCTTTAAGCACTCTAGGATATTCTGTTTTGTCATATCAGAATAATTTTTGGTGCTTTAGATAGATTTTTCTCTATCAAACTACACATTTCTTTCTGTCTTTTCTCTTAGATCTTATAAGTTGTATATTTTACTCTCTGCAGTATTCTTTGTCAGGATTCTTGAATATGACAACCTACTTTTCATCTCCTGAAATGTACATAATATTGTTGAGAACCCAGAATATACTTTGAGAGATATGCTAGATGAGTGATAAATATGGTGCTTTATCATTCCAGTCTTATGATTGTTATCATGCCCTTCAAAGTTGCATTACATCTTTCCATAAGTGTTCTGCTGCACTGTGGATGGTAAGGCATTTTCAGATATATTTAACATCAATCTGTCCTTATAAGCATTGCATACATGCTGCATGCATACTAAGTTGCTTCTGTTGTTTCTGACTGTCTGTGACCCTATGGACTGTAGCCTGCCTCTCCTCTGTCCTTGGAGGACAGGCAAGAATACTGGAGTGGGTTGCCATGTCCTCCTCCAGGAGATCTTCTTGACCCAGGGATCGAACCCATGTCTCCTCTTGGCTCCTGCATTGCAGGAGGATTCATTACTGCTGATCCACTGGGAAAGCCCTTTTAAGTGTTGAGTAACTATGAAAAGAGGTAGGTCACATGTTCTCTAATGGGAACTATAGGGAGAGAGATTGCATTCAAGCGATTGCACTTTGGACTTCAGTACTACTGTTTTGTGGCAATAAAACAGTATGGTTTTTTTTTTTTGGAATTATGTTTTGAAATTGAAGTGTTGTTGCCATACAATATCATGTAAGTAACAGGTGTACAATATAGTGATTTGCAACTTTTAAAGGTTCTACTCCAATTATGTGCATGCTTAGCTGCTCAGTCATGTCTGACTCTTTGTGACCCTTTAGACTGTAGCCCTCTAGGCTCCTTTGTTCATGGGATTTTCCAGGCAAGAATATTGGAATGGGTTGCGGTTTGCTTCTGCAGGGGATCTTCCTGACCCAAGAATCTAACCCATGTCTCTTGTATCTCCTGCATTGCACTTGGATTCTTTACCTCCTAAGCCACTGGGGAAGCCCTACTCCATTTATAGTCATTGTAAAATATTGGTTTTATTTTCTGTGCTGTATAATATATCTTTGTAGCTTATTTTATTTTAATTAATTAATTTATTTTAAATTAAAAAATATAGTTGATTTACAATGTTGTGTTAATTTCAGGTATACATCAACAATCTTGGTTTGTAGTTTTCTTCCCTTGCATTAATACTATCCTTGTCTGGTTTTGGTATCAGGGTAATGCTGGCCTTCTAAAATCAGTGTGTAAGTGTCCCCTTCTCTTCAGTTTTTTGAAATAATCTGAGAAGGATTGGTGTTAATTCTTTAAACTTCTGGCAGGAATTTACCACTGAAACCATCTAGTCCTGGACTTTTCTTAATTGGGAAGTTTTTGATTACTTATTCATTTTCTTACTTGTTACTAGTATGTTTGTATTTTCTGTTTCTTTATGGTATTTCACTATTGATAGTTTGTATATTATTAGGAATTTATCCACTTCTTCTAGGTTATTCAGTTGTTGGCATAAAATTGTTCATAGTAGTTTCTAATGAACCTTTGTGTTTCTATGGTATCAGTTGTCTCCTCTTTCATTTCTTTAATATGTGAGTTTCTCTCTATTTTTTATTCATCTAGCTAAACATTTGTCAATTTTTAATATTAAAAAACAGCTTTTGTTTTAGTTGAGCTTTTCTATTGTCTTTATGGTCTCTATTTTATTTATTTCCTCTCTGATCCTTGTTATTTCATCAAGTAACTTTGATCTTAGGATATTTGTTCTTCTATTTCCTAGAGGTGTGAAGTTAGATAGTATTTGAGATCTTTGTTCTTATGGTGGACATTTTCACTATAAACCTTCTCTTAAAACGACTTTTGCTGAATCCTGTAAGTTTTGGTATGCTGTGTTTTCATTTGTCTTACAATACTTTTTGACTTCCCTTTTGATTTCTTTTTAAATTAATAATCTCAAAAACTGCTCAAATATATTTTTGGCCATTGAGCCTATAATCATATTTTTTTCTCATTTGATTTATGGGTAAGTTAAATTATATTCCTAGGTCTCCTAGTATTAAATCATCCTTTTATTCCTGAGGAGACAACATAATTACAGTACATTATTCCTTTAATATATTATTAGATCAGTGAATTAGTATTTTATTTAGAATGTTTGCTTTTGTATTTGTAAAAAGATTTCTCTATGTTTTTAAGTGCAGTCATTTTTTCAGGTTTTGTTATCAAACCTGTAATAGTTTTAGAATAATATTTCAGAAGCTGTCTGTCTTTCTCTGTAGTTAGAAATTTAACAAATGACATAGGAATTATCAGTTCATTGAGATTTGAAATATTAACTTTTAATAATATAATTTAAGATTGATACTTTGAGTAGGTTTTTGAATATCTGAGTTTCTTTCATCATTATTCCTGTGTTGAGGTTTTTCTGCTTTTGTATTTTTGAGTTAGCTTCTGTATTTCCACCTCCAGTGATCAGTGATAATATTCATCTTTTCATCTGCTCACTGGCTATTTGTATTATCTTCTTTGGAGAGATGTCTATTCAAACTCTGTTCATTTTTTTTAATTTATTTTTTTATTGAAGGATAATTGCTTTACAGAATTTTGTTGTTTTCTATCAAACCTCAATATGACTCAGCCATACGTATACATATATCCCTTCCCTTTTGAACCTCCCTCCCACCTCCCTCCCCATCCCACCCTTCTAGGTTGATACAGAGCCCCTGTTTGAGTTTCTTGATCCATACAGCAAATTCCTGTTGGCTATCTATTTTACATATTGTAATGTAAGTTTCCATGTTACTCTTTCCAGACATCACTCCCTCTCCTCCCCTCTCCCCATGTTCATAAGTGTATTCTCTATGTCTGTTTCTCCATTGCTACCCTGTAAATAAGTTCTTCAGTACCATTCTTCTAGATTCCATATATATATATATATATATTAGAATATAATACTTATCTTTATCTTTCTGACTCACTTCACCCTATAATAGGGTCTAGGTTCATCTACATCATCAGAACTGACTCAAATACATTCCTTTTTATGGCTGAGTAATATTCCATTGTGTATATGTAACACAACTTCTTTATCCATTCATCTGTCAACAGACATCTAGGTTGCTTCCATGTTCTAGCTATTGTAAATAGTGCTGCAATGAACAATGAGATACATGTGTCTATTTTCAATTTTGATTTCCTCAGGTAAACCCTTTGTTCATTTTTAATGGAATTTTTCATTATTATTTATTTTCATTATTTTATAACTTTTTATTATTGCAACGGTTCTTTATATATTCTGAATACAATCCCTTTATCAGATATATGATTTGCAAATATTTTGTTCCATTCTTTCAGCTGTCTTTATTGTTTTGACGATATCATTTGAGGTTTTTAATTTTGATGAATTTCAGTTTATCTGCTTTTTCTTTTGTTGTTGTGCTTTTGGTGTCATATCTAAGAAAGCATTGTTTAACTCAAGGTTGTGAATGTTTACTTCTATATTTTCTCCTAAGTATTTTATAATTTTAGCTTTTACATTTGGGTCCATAATTCGTTTTGAATTAACTATTTGTATATAATGTGATGTATGGTTCCCTCTTTTTCCTTTAGCACATGGATGTCTAATCATCCAAGCACTGTTTGTTTGAAAGGCTATTCTATTTTCTATCATTCAATTTTAGTCTTTACATGGGTTTTTGCTTTAGCACTCTATCAGAGTCTTTGCCTTTTTGTTTAATATAAAAGGAGTTTAACTCATTTACATGTATTATTGTTGATTTAGTTAGTTTTACTTTTGAAATATTTAGATTTTCTGATTTTTATGTTTTACTGTTATTACTAAATGTGTAACCCTTAAAAGGGTGATTGCCTTTCCTTTAGGTTTATAGAATAGGTATTTGTGTATATTTTATTTCTTTTTGCTGATAGTAAGAAACCCTCAATAATATTAATTTTGTAAACCACATATACAAATGATCATTACTTGAGAGTCACATTTCAAGTTGCATTAAGTGTAAATGTACAATTCATAAGTATAAATGCAGATAATTGTGTTACAGAATTTTTAAGGACAGTGAAATATGATGGCAGATATTCAGAGACTTGATCTGAAACTGAAATGTCTTATATTAATGTATAATAATAATGATAAACGTGTTAGACATACAGTGTAATTGCCTTAATAGCTATTTTTTACTTGTCCTTGTTTAGTAGTTAGGTTTTACTTCTGGGATATCATTCAATGCTTTAAATATGTATACTACTGAGGCCCCAAAAATACATATATCAAGATAATGTTTAATATCACCAGAATTCTCCAATAAAATGAAGTTCAAGCTCTTGAAATGTATTTTTCTATTTTCACACTTTGTTACAGGAAGCATATTCTTTGATTGAGAAGACCGAAGCAGAACAGAGTATACAATATTCATATCAGAAATATGTGGAAACAGCCAAAAAAAAGAAAAGCAGGGTCCCTCCTCCACCCATCCTGCTATCCCGAACTTACTGTTCTGTGACATTAAAACCTGCCCCATTTGTTTCTGACGTTAAGGTATGTTGTCCATTTTGATCTTTACCTCAAGGAAAGCATCAAAGGTACTTCGATAACTATAATGATCGATAGTTTTATTGCTGTTAGCACTTGGATAATCTTATTTATAAACCCTGAACACTGAGGTTAGTATTAATGTCTTAGCTGTACTTAGTTTCTTCATGACCCTTTGCCTTTATGCTGTTTCTCCTTTGGCTCTGTATAGCTTTGCTACACCCAAATATATAATAAGGAAAGATAAGAGAGAAGCATTTCTCTCGAAGCACCTCTATCACCATGACAGTCATACACTGATATACTAGAGTGCTCAGTGTCAAGAAGGTTTCATTAAATACAAATGTCAGACACTTGATGGGGATAAAAGTTACTCTGAGAACCAATGTTGAAGACAAGAAAATTGAGGGGTGGTAAATTTAGAGGCTCTTTCTAAAGTTCTTCTGAGTAAATGAGGATTGTTTTAATAAAAGGCTTCTCTGATAGCTCAGTTGGTAAAGAATCCACCTGCAATGCAGGAGACCTTGGTTTGATTCCTAGGTCAGGAAGATCTGCTGGAGGAGGGACAGGCTACCTACTCTGGTATTCCTGGGCTTCCCTTGTGACTCAGCAGGTAAAGAATCTGCCTGCAATGTGGGAGACCTGGGTTCGATCCCTGGGTTGGGAAGATCCCCTGGAGAAGGGAAAGGCTACCCACTCCAGTATTCTGCCCTGGAGAATTCCACTGAATATATAATCCATGGGGTCACAAAGAGTCAGACTAAATTTTTATTAAAAGAGTCTTTTAATAAAAGCAAACAATAATTTAAATCACATTATAGGTCATAACTCTGTGTGTTTATTGAAGCTCTTTCTCCCAGCCCCAGTGCCTTGGAATTAGTCTGTGTGTGACTATAACTTGAGATTTAGTTTCCTCACAAGCATTTGGTTCCATCTAATTTGTATTTTAAATATTACATTTTCCTCTTTTGGGTGATGAACACATGCTCTTTGATGTTGTATAAAAAACAAAGTTGTTTCTTTGATTATCTTTAGTATGTTCTGTTTGAACTTACACTGACTTGATACAGTGGAAAGGGCATAGGCTTTGAAGTGAGACAAACATAGACGTAAAATTCTTGCTCTAGCACAGTAGTATGACCTTAAGAAATCTAAATACACTTTCTGAACCTTTTTAAAATTTGTTTATCTTACTTTTTCATTTGTAAAATGTTTCTGCTGTGAAAATTGAATGAGATATTATATCATATTCTTGGCATGTTAACCAAGGTCCCTACATTTCTTGTATTAGCCATATATAATAAGGTTTGTTAAAATCAGTTAATGAGGTTATACTCTGTGATTATAGTATCTGGTGATTTTTTTTCATAAATTCTATTCAATGATCGTTATTGAGTGTCTGTTATCTGTTAACTTCTATGTGAGGTAAAGTATAGAAGTAAACACAAATAAAGCATGATTCCATTTTTTGAGGAGTTTTAGACTAATGGAAGGTGAATGTCAGTGAGAAGTAATACCACCTTCCTAATGCCTTATAACTGAAAGAATAGGAAAAACATTCATCTTATACCCAACCGTGCAATGATAAATGCATTATTGCAATTTGGAGCAGTATTAAAATTCAACTTTGGATCTGGGGAATAAGGATTCATTGGCTTTAGAAATTCAGGATAGAACTAAGACTAGATAATTTTCCAAGAGTTTTTGTTTGTTTTTATGTAAATGTTTTGATGTATTTAACCAGGTTCTTATATTTTACCTATCTCAAATTAGTGAATAGTTTATTTCATGATGGTTAGAAATAGGGAGACATAAGAATCCCACACTTGACCTTCAACTGTAAGACTTGTCACTCAGCACATGATGTGAAGTTGATGTATGTTTTATGTTGGGAGAGTTGCATGCTGCTGGAAATGACACCTTCTACCTTCTGTTACCTACTCCTTAGCACTAGATGGTGCTGTGGGCTCAAATATATTTTCTAGCTTGCAATTTCAGCCATCTTTTGTTTTAAGGTATTTACTGCATTAATCTCTAATAGTTGAAAATATTAATGTTATTTATAACATTTTACTTTCTAAGTTAGTAGTGGTTTGTCCATCGTGTCCTTACTCTTACATAGATTCTAATGACTTACTCATATAAACCAAGATGTTTTCATCTGGGTAACAAAATAGAAATATAAAGCTTGCTTGTAAAAATGCTTTTAGAAAAAACTTACTCTCGGAATTCTGTAGAACTTCAAAATATGTAGAGCTTCACTTAGAGCAGTAATGATCTATGTCATAAAACAGCACTTTCTTCCTTTTTTACCTCTATGGCACTCTTTACATGAAAAGTCAAGGAAAGTTAGTTTCTAAGTTTTTTCTGAGAGTCATGCTGAGTTTTTTTTTTTTCCTCTTTTCTTGGCCTCCGTCTTCCAAGTTCCTTCAGTGTGTTTTCTGTCCTTGAAGTTCTACCTTTCCTAGTGCTCTTTAATCACCTGAGAAATTTTCTTTAAAAACACAAAAGTTTGGCTATTTTGCACTAGGTATTCACAGTCATTGAGGGAGGCAGGCTTGGGTAGATGCAATCTTTTTTTAGATGGTTGATTATGTACAAACTGTATTTTAAAAAACCATCCTGCTGCATAGTCAGAGTGGAGAACTGCTTGTGCAGACAGCACACAATTAGTATTTTTCTGTTGACCCAGAGGGAGAAATAGCAGGCGGAGCTGCAAGAGGCAGCTGCTTCTTAGACAGTTACATTCCCTGCCCCTGACCCTATTTTCTAGTTTTAGAAGTTAAGATGTTGTGAGGTGGGGCCTTTGGGGAAAAGGGAATGAAACACCACATTGATGATGACCCTTCCATCACCTGCCCCTGGACAGTGTACCTCCTAATGATGCTTTTTCCTAAGTATCACCTCTCCCCCTTTCCCTAGAGTGAGAATAATTCATGATGATGAGGAATCTCCATTATTTTGACGTTTTGGCGAAAAGACCATTATTGTCTAACCATTTAGTCAAGTTTTAAGTTTGCTTTTTTTCTGTGCAATTTGCATTTTGCTTTTGGTTTACATCTGTATTTAGTAATTATCAAAGGAATATAATGTTTCAGAAAATTTATAGACCAGAGGAAAAAATATTGCCCATAATCTTACCCTTTTATCATCCAAACTCTACTATTCTTACTTGGAAACATTTTCTTCTAGGCTTTTTCATATGCATTTTTACATTTTATTTAAAACACTACAATTTAGTGCCTTGCTTCTTTTACCACTTGCTTTTTGTCACTTATTATTAAATAAAATGTGAAAGTCATTTCTGTGTTGGTCTTTTTGTCATCAAGATGAGCTCATCTTTGGAGTCACTCTCTGCCACTGTCTGAACATTACTTAATACATAGGAACTGCTCACTTCATAGTAGCTAAAAGTAATTAATAATGGATAATATTTTAGTCTTGGTCCCAGGTAAACTATATTTGTCTTTTTAGAAAGTATAAACCTAAGTATCTTTGTAAACTGAAGTTTCATATCTTAAAACTCAAATAGTTATATTTTTGTATAGAAAAGTATTCCTTTTGCCGCATCATCATAAAAGAAGTCAAATACTGTGTTAAACTGACTAGTGATGACAGGCTCATCTCTCTCCTTGGCAGGTCTGCTGGTACTGCATTTTGGGTCGCAAAGCAGAAGGAAGCTATGGAAAAGTAAGACTAAACAATAATCATCTCCCAAACTCAGGAGAAGCGGTACGTTGAATTGAAAAAACCTTTGAATGTATCATTAATTACAACTGAGTGTTGCTGTTTTTTTTCTTCCTTTATGTAATCACTGTTTCAGTGAATTTCTCTTGATTTCAACTTGAGTCATAACTAAAATCTTACAGTAAATGGAAAGGTTTTTTTTTTAACCTATAAATATCACTCAATTATGTTATAAAATGCCCTTACTTTAATTTTCCACGTATAACTTGATATATGTTTTTGTTATTAGATACCAGCGGATGGCAAAAGTGTTTTTGAGATAAAAGGTTTAGAAACCAATGAAAAATACGTCTTTGCAGTTGCGGCTTACTGTTCTAGTGGAAAGCTGATTGGTGATGCTATTGGTGAGACAACTAAACCAATTCTGGTTTACCCACCTCTTTCTGCTGTTACTACTCGGATGTTATTGACTCAGGTAGAGGAGATTTCTCCTAATTTTTTCCTCTATTTTTTATCCTGTTAACCAATTACTAAGTAATTTCTGATAAAAAACAGTCACAGGAGATATTCTGAAACTCCTGTAATACATATTTTCCTTGACCACAGTTTAGTCTCCTGAAATATAAATCATTATTTTTCTCACTCATGAGTTTGCTTTATATAATAACATTTTCCCCCCTGCACTATAACATTTAAATGCAACACATACTGAGTTTAGAATTTTGGAAATAAATGTTGCCTATTTTCCTGTCAACCAGAGTAGCAGTTGTTAACCTGAAGCAGTTTGGGCCCCCAGGGTACATATATCAATGTCTGGAGACATTTTTGGTGGTCACCATCTAGAGGAGTGCTCCTGACAGCTGGAAGGCAGAGGCCAGGGATGCTGATAAGCATGCTACAATGGAAAGGACAGCATTTCCTCCCCTCAACAAAGTGTTATCTGGTCCAAAATGTCAATAGTGCCATGGCTGAGAAGCCCTGATCCAGAGATATCCTTTTCTTTGCATGCATATGTATACATTGTTGTTTAGTTGCTAAGTTGTGTCCAGCTCTTTTGCAACCCCATGGACTGCAGCCCACCAGGCTCCTCTATCCATGGGGTTTCGCAGGCTAGAATACTGGTGTGGGTTGCCATTTCCATCTCCAGGGGATCTTCCTCACCCAGGGTTCAAATACACGTCTCCTGAATTGGCAGGAGGATTCTTTCCCACTGAACCACTTAGGAAGCCTGTATGTATACAGATACACATATGTATGTGTACAAATACTGTACATACAAAGCCTGTATGTATATCAATACACAGTATGTGTGCAGACACATATATGCGTGTGTGAATTTATGTATAATATATATTTTTAGTCATATACAAATACACATGTGTATATGTACAAATACACTACATACAAAGCCTGTATGTATACATATATACAATATGTGTGTAGACCCATATATACATGTGTGAATTTATGTATAATATATAATTTTAGTCATAGTGTACATATTATTTTACATCTGATTGTCCTTTACTACATAATTGACTTTTTCCCATTCCATTGATATTCTTTCAAAACATAATTTTAAACATTTGTGTTTATATATACACACACATGTACACTGGAATACTACTCAGTCATAAACAAAGAATGAAATAATGCCATTTGCAGCAACATGGATGGTCCTAGAGGTCATCATACTTAAGTGAGGTAAGTCAGAAAGAGAAAGACAAATACCATATGATATCACTTATATGTGGAATCTAAAATATGACAGAAGTGAACTCGTTTGTGAAACAAAACTAGAGACTCACAGACATAGAAAACAAACTTATGGTTACCAAAGGGGAAAGGGAGTGGAGGAAGGATAAATTAAGAGTTTGGGATTAACAGATATAAACTACTGTATATAAAATAGTTAAAAGGTAAGGTTCTACAGTATAGCACAGGGAACTGTACTCAATATTGTATTATAAACCATAATGGAAAAGACTGTGAAAAAGAATATGTATCTATATAACTGAATCACATTGCTGTATACCAGAATCTAATATACCATTATAAATAATTATTCTTTAATAAAAAATATATATAAATTGTTTTACAATATCATGTTAATTTCAGGTATACAGCAACATGATTGTTTTATATATATATATATATACATATATATATATATATGTATTCTTTCAGATTACTTTCCTTTGTAAATTATTTTAAGATATTGAATATAGGTCCTTGTGCTATATAGTAAATGTTAATACTTTATGATTTATTTATTTTCTGTATAGTAGTTCATATCTGTTAATCCCACACACCTAATTTATCCCTTTCCTGCTCCTTTTTTCCTATGGTAGCCATAAGTT
Source organism: Antilocapra americana (assembly GCA_007570785.1). Classification (NCBI taxonomy): domain Eukaryota; kingdom Metazoa; phylum Chordata; class Mammalia; order Artiodactyla; family Antilocapridae; genus Antilocapra; species Antilocapra americana. The sequence continues at coordinate 36,003,220 of ML663562.1, read as the reverse complement.
TGTTTTCAGTGTCTGTGGGTCTGTTTCTGTTTTGTAGATAAGTTCATTTGCATTGTATTTTAGATTCTACATGTAAGTGATACATGGTATTTGTCTTTCTCTGCCTGACTTGCTTTACTTACTGTGATATTCTCTAGGTCCATCCATGTTGCAGCAAATGCCAATATTTTATTCTTCTTTATGGCTGAGTAATAGTCTATTTGCATATGTGTGTGTGTGTGTGTGTGTGTGTGTGTGTACCTCACATCTTAAACCAATCATCTGTTGTTGGGCACTTGGGTTGTTTCCATATCTTAGCTGTTATAAATATTGCTGCAATGGGTCCATGAATCTTTTCAAATTATACGTTTCTCCACATATATGCCCAGGAGTGGGGTTGTTGGATCATAAACCAGTTCTATTTTTGGTTTTTTTTTTTTTTCTTTTTTTTTTTTTATTATTGTTTTAGCCATACATTGTTATGATATCACCATGGGTTTACATATGCTTCCCCTCCGGGTCCCCCCTCCCTCCTCCCTCCCCCCCGGGAAATCTCGCTGCACCAGTCCCGAGCATCAATCCTGGGCTGGCGATTGATTAGACACAAGACAATTAACATGCTTCAATGCCCTTCTCCCATCTCATCCCACCCTTACCCTCATCCACAAAGTCCACAAGTCTATTCTATACATCTGCGTTCCTTTTGTTGTCTCCCATGTTGGGTTCTCATTACTGTCTTTCTAAATTCCATATATATGTGTTAATATACTGTATTGTTGTTTTTGCTTCTGGCTTACTTCACTCTGGATAATGGGCTCCAGTTTCGTCCATCTGAGTAGAATTGCTTCAAATGAATTTTTTTTTAATGCTGAGTAATATTCCATTGTGTATATATACCACTGGTTTTTTAAGGAGCTTCCATCCAGTTCCCATAGTGGCTGTACCAATTTGCATTCCCATCAACAGTGTAGGAAGGTTCCCTCTTTCTTCACACCCTCTCCAGTGTTTATTGTTTGTAGACTTTTGATGATGGCCATTCTCACCAATAGGAGGTGATACCTTATTATAGTTTTGATTTGTATTTCTCAAATAATTGGTGATATTGAGCATCTTTCACTGCATTTTTGATTATTTCCTTAGGATCAGTTTATAGAAGTGAATTTTCTAGGTTCATAGAGACAGACCTGAGTTTAAGATGCAGATCCTCACACTAGCTGTGTGATATTAGTCAATTAACCTTCATCTATGAAGTGGAATAATAATAGTAGTTACCTCCCAGAACTGTTATGAGTGTTATGTCAAGCATTTAACTATAGCACTTAACCCACAGTAGGCACTTAATGAAGATTATTGTGGTTCTTAGTTATGGGTATACTTGTGAATTGACATTTTTGCTGAAATCATTGCCTGACTTAAAACATGTCACCAGTGAATGGGGTTCTGTACAAAAAAATGACTCCTTGACCCAAGTCTCAAGCATATAATTTTAAGTTTATTGTTGGTTCTTCTAAATTTTATCCCATTTCTATTGTGCTATTTTTCCTCTTAATAGTTGATTAGTATTATAGGCTAAAGTCTAACTGGAATTTTATATTATCATATTTTTCAAAGAAAATTTAATTGAGAGAATTGCTAGGATTTGTCTAGCATTGGTTTAGCATGTCATTTGGGCTCATGGTTTTCTGATGTTTTGATTTCTTTGGAATCTAATATATTTCCTAATTTGCAGTGATGGAGTTATTTCAAAGTAAGGCATCGAATATTTCATCAAGGTCTAATTTTTCTCCAGAGAGTGGTTTGACTCTTGGGCTTCATTTGGCATAACTTTCATTGAAAGTTAATAAAACGAAGTCCTGGCTATACTGCTAGGATAATGAGAAGTGTCATAAAGTAACGGCCTGTGTTTCTTTACTGATACTATCTTTGAAGTACTGTAGTTCATTTATGACAGTCTAAGAGCATTCTCTCTCATAACGTTAAGTTGGATAAGCAAAATTTCCTCCATTTAAAATCTGAGTTTAAGCTTTTAAATTTTAGCAGGAAAATGTACCTTTCTCTTGGAACTGTGATGAAAAGCTGCCATTTTTTATGAGTGGCTAATTTTTAGTTTCAAGATAATTCTGTTCTTTAAAAAATATTATCATAAATATTTTATAGTAAAGTATGGAGTTACTTTGCTAAATGTATATGAATAACTTATAAATAAAGTCTATAAAGTCAGGTGAATCTTTACTAGATTTTTCTCTTACTGTAGAAAACTATAATAATTTAGGCTATCCGGAAAATTTTTTGAGGAACCTTTATGAATTATATATTGTCTACATGTATTTTCCAATTTCATTCTCTTTATAGCCTCATTTCTTTTTATTATTCCCTTTTAAGTTGGGAATGACTAGATAATGTGATATAAAATATAGACAATTAGAAATCTGTGAGCAGGATTGTAGGATTTTAGGCAAATTGCTTGGTCTTAATTTCCCTATCTGTAAAACGGATACACGGCCAAATGCCACATACTGCTAGATTATTGAACTACTAAATCACATAGCAAGTGGGCACCATGACTTGCTGAGATGAGAAAGGGGAGAATATCATATTTGAAAACACTGTTGCCTGATAGACGTTTTAACATTCATTATCCCATTGATTACAGTAACTCTAAAGAGAGAGGTGGTATTACTACTTTCAAGTTCAGGAAACAGATGAATTTAACCCTTCCTCTGCCAATCTCATTTTATTCCAGAAAGAATATCTTAGGGAGGTTAAGTAATTTACCCAAGGTTACTCTGTTGGTAGATGGTAAGGCTGCCATTTGAACCAGCTCATGCTTTTCAACTGCTCTGTCCAGGTTCCCAGGAAGTCATGTGTTCACCATCTAACATGTGCCAAGTTCATCTAGAGCTTACATCTCTCCCGTCTGTTCTCTTCCTAGATTGGTGTACTCCACAGGTTGCCATGATCTATGGGAGCAGTAGAGTTTGATGTTGGGTCAGGACTCACAATGGTGGCAGGAAACTGAGATTTGTACATTTTGTCCAATTCATGTATAAATTCATTGAAACCCTTTTATTAATAGAGGTTTGTCTTTTGTCTATGACCATTAAAAGGTATAGAGCTACCAGGTAAAAGGTAGTCATCCCCATTTTTAAAGTTTATAAGAAGTTTCAGTTCTTCTTTTCCTTCTTTGAACAAACAAAAAATTCAATGTTTGTTTTGTGCCAGGTTCTATACTAGGTATCATCTCTTATTCATTTGAACTGTGTTTTTTGTTTGTTTGGTTGGTTTTTTTTAAAATCAGTCTCATCACCACAACAGTAACCCTCGTTTAGATGATTTTGACTTATGGTTTCAGTTAAGACCCCGATTTAAGAAAGCCTCCCTTGGGGAAATGCAGCCATGCCCTGGGAACGTTGCAAAGTTCAGGCAACTATAAGCCTCATATCTCTGATACTCTCTATACACTTGCTTTCTTTTTCTCTCTTTAAATATTGGTTTTCCTTTCCATCTCTGGAGGGAATATGGCAGTACCTTGAATGATTTTGTATATTCCTCAATTTTAGCCATATTCTGAGACTGATTAATGTCCTAATCTTGATTCCAAATTTCTGGAAAAGAAGCCTGCATTGGTTCACCCAAAGTAAGAAAGAGTCTGATCTCATTTTTAATGTTTGGCCACTGACTTGTTTCTAAATCTCACCCTTCTTTGTTCCTTTGGCCCCACATCTGAGCAGGCTACTAGGGAGGTCTCTGACTTCACCTTTTCCTTTGGTGCCTGCAGGAAATTTAAATGTCCCAGCTGGCAGGAACTGTGCCCAGTCCAGCCACTAACAAAGCCCAACCTATTCCTTCTGTTCTGCCCAGGATAACCCGGGCCTGCCCGTGCCTGCCCATGGGACTATGCTCATGGGAGTGTAGAAGCAGAGGGAGCTATTGAATACCTGTCGCTGTCATCCAATGAGAGATGGGAGTGGCTTGACCAGGGTGATGGTAGTTGATGTGATGAGAAGTGGCCAGATTCTGCATATATTTTGAAGGAGAAGTTAGCAAGAATTCCTGTTGGAAACAAAGGATAGAGAAAAATAGGAGATGCCTTAAAGGTGTTTAGCCAGCTAACTACAAGGACAGACTTGGACCACAGCTGAGTTGGGGATGGCTGTGGGTGGTGCAGAGAAAGATCAGAAATTCAGGTGGGGGCATGTTAAGGTCAGATGTTTATTAGATATTCAGAGAGAATTGTTGAGTAGTCAGTAGACATATGAATCTGGAGTTTGGGAGAGAGGTCTGGGAAGCAGAGGGAATTGAGAGTAATCATGTGACAAGTACATCCGTGAGGCTGGAGAACAGCAGCAAGGACATGAGTGCAGAGGAGAGGGAAGGTCAAAAGACTGAGCCCTGGGGCACGCCAGTATCATTGGGGAGAAGAGGAGGAGCTTGCCAGGGTGCTGGAAAGGAATGTACTGGGTTGGCCAAAATGGTTGTTCCATAGCATCTTAGGGAAAAACCCACATAAAATTTTGGGATCTAGCTCCCTGACCATGGAGCAAACCCGGGCCCCCTGCACTGGGAGTGTGGAGTCTTAGCCATTGGACCATCAGGGAAGTCCTTCTTTTAATGCTTCTTTCTCACTTAACCTCAATCCCCTCTAAAGTCTATTCTGCACATGACTACTACTTAACCATCTTTGAACCTGCGAATATCAAGCACTCTGTTAACTCACACAGACTCATGAATTTATAAACCTTTAATTTTATCATGGCATTTTTTTTCTTGTTTTGCAATGTCCACTGACAACAAATAATATTATTTTTATGTTTTCACCCTTTTTTAAAAAATAGAAATATAGTTGATTTAGTGTTGTGCCAATTTCTGCTGTACAGCAAAGTGACTCAGAAGTAACTATTTTTAAAAAGCTATATTTTAAAAGGAAAGAACATTCAATTATAGTTTCACCAACTCCCTTACACATCATCTGTTATCATTTTCCATGGTGAATCTTAGAATTATAATGGTGTTTTAATGACCACTTAGTCCAACTTTTTCATTTGCCCAATGTGGCCCAGAGAAGGGACCTCATCTATCACACTAAGCCTTGATTCTACTTTTTCATTTCATTTTATTTATTTTTTACTGAGTATTTGGCTCTGTACGAATTATTCTACTTGTGAATACCCCAGTTTCCTTATCTGAAAAACAAGGACACTCATAGAGCTCACTTAAAAGATCTGTAATGAAGAGTCAGTGTAATAATACATGTGAAATGCTTGGTCCAGGACCTGACATCTTTAAATACTTCCATCTGATTTTAAGGGCTTCCCAGGTGGCTCAGTGGTAAAGAATCTTCCCTCCAATGCAAGAGATATGGGTTCAACCCCTGGGTTAGGAAGATCCCCTGGAGAAGGAAATGGCAACCCACTCCAGTATTCTTGCCTGGGAAATCTCATGGAAAGAGGTGCCTGGTGTGCTATGGTCCATGGAGTCGCAAAGATTTGGACATGACTGAGCAAACACACACACACACACACATCTGATTTTCAAGACTTTGTGAAATCCTGTCCCACTTTACCTGTCCAGTCATACTGCCTGTGCTGTGCTTAGTTGCTTCAGTCATGTTGACTCTTTGCCATCCCAATAAACTGCAGCCTGCCAGGCTCCTTTGTCCATGGTTTCTTCTGGCAAGAATACTGGAGTGGGTTGCCATGTTTTCCTCCAGGGGATCTTCCCAACTCAGGGATTGAATCTAGGTCCCCCCCATTGCAGGCAGAGTCTTTACCAACTGAGCTACCAGCAAAGCCCACCATACTGCCTGAGTGAGTGAAAGTCACTCAGTGAGTGGGTAGCCGTTTCCTTCTCCAGGAGATCTTCCCAACCCAGGGTCAAAGCCAGGTCTCCCGCATTGCAGGCGGATTTTTTACCAGCTGAGCCACAAGGGAAGCCCTACTTTTCTTCAAATTCTGACCTGTTTTTCCAGTCTCAAATGCCTTGTGGCAATTTCCTTCACAGGACCTTTTTCAGGTTCCCTCTAAACGGTGCCCATTTGAACCTTATCCCTGCCTCAGGGTTTACATCAAGCCCTGCTTCCTCCTTGAAGTCTTCATTTCTCCTTTTTTAAGTCTCCACAATTCTGATGTGATTATTTGCAATTTTTCTGTAATTTCATGTGTTTTACCCCTGTAACTTGATTACAGTTTCATGGAGTATGAAATTGTTTTAAGCTTTGAAGAATCTAGATTTACAGTGCTTAGCACCAAGTAGAAACTTCATAAAAGTTTACTGGTTGGTTGACTATGAGTATTGACTTGGCAGATTTTAAAAGTTCTGGCACTGTAAGTTATTCCCTTGTGTGGAATATAGTCTAGCAACATGTCATTTACATACTTAATGAATTTATTTATACCTAATACCCTACCTGCTTCCACTGAGAATTTGAAGCAGCTTATAAGTCATGTGGTGTGATTTCATATCGTTATACATATTTGGATAGCATGATTTTTAGAGATATAGTTAAAGAAAGATATCCCACCAAAAGAAATAGGTAAGTTGATGATTTTTTCTTGCAAGCTTCTAGGTTTTTTCAGTGAAATCAGTTATTTTGCCGAATGGTGAATGTGCGAAACTTAAAACACATTATGGCATTTTATTCCTCGCTCTTTTCAGCTCTGAAGCCTTTGTTGCAAAAAAAAGCTCTGAAAGTGTCAGTCCAAACCAGAGAAGAATGAAGTATATTTCATATTTTGGGTTTGGGAAATCTGATTGTTTCTCTTGGAACAGATTGTTCATTATAACAGTGTCTGTAATAAATGGAGTGCACTGCCGAGATAGATGGAAATGAAATTAATTTGGCTCAGATGTGATCTTTGTTTTGCTTATGAGAATTTGAAACATCCTTACAGAGTTTCAAATTTCCATGCAATTTAGAAATAAAAGAGATTTCAAAATGTGTCTTTTTCCCTTGCCATGGCCCTGTAGAGCAGAACAGCCGATGTGAATAACTTTGTAGGAAATTAGAATGTGATTGGACCTTCTCAGAATTCTTGTTGAACGTATACACTCCACAAATTCAAGTAATGCCTAAGAGAATGTGCTTTCTGTTGCAGGTTGCCTATCAGACTGGTAACTATGATCTGGCTAAGAAAGTTTTCTTACCAGTCTGGGATTATTTTGTTGTTTCACCACCTCAGGATGACCAATCCATTATTTGTTTAAGCAATATAATGACTATTACACAGAGAAGGTAATTAGAAATGTTCTTTTAAAATATCAATTTGCTTATTGAAAAGACAGGTGTTGGCTGTGAAGCCTGGAGTTAATTTATTTTCAAGTTCATGTTGAGATGATATATATAAAACTACTTCCAACAAGTAAAGCATAGATATTCTAAAAGTTTGGGTCCTTAGAACTTTCTTTGTTAGAATCAGAAAAAAACACTGGAAACTTATGAATGCATTCTGAATATAAGCTAATGAGGTTATGAGGGAAAAACCCCAAATACTAACCAAAGTAGTGTCAGTTTTACTAGAAAACACAAATATGCATTGGGGACCTTTATCACAGAGAAAGGTCAGGTTGAGATTAAGGTTAGGGTCTGGTGGGTGAGCTCTTAGAGTAAGATGGCTTTTCCTTTGCTTGAAGAAGCACCCAGGATTAGGCCATCAACTGCAAATAGATCTATAGAAGCCATATAAAGCTACAGGCTATCCTTTGCCATTTTTTTCCTTAAGAAACCAAAGTTTAAGAGCAGCATCAGAAATGAGCATTAGTATAATTTCAGCCTGTCTCAACAACATATTCAATAAGAACAGTCTCCTTTACCTGTTTGGTAATGCCTAAAATTCCCTTAATAAGGCAATTCTTCACTCCTCAGAGGTAATGAGTTTAAAAATGCAAATGCTGAATGAGGCAAGACTTTGGTAACACTTATTCATGTAAATGTGTAATTCCATTCAATTAAACAAACATAACCTTAGTGTTTACCATGTATGAGGATGCTCAGTGCAATGGGTGATGGATTTAAGAGGCATTTCAGAAGAGGAAGAGACAGGTCTTGGCAGATTTTATGTGACTTGTGGGGATAAGACAGAGGAAGGAGGGGAAGCTGACTGGGATTTCCAGTGAGGGTAAGCCTCTGATGTTACTGAGGGAAGCTGAGAGGTGGAATGAGTTTTTGGATGAAGAGAAAGAATTTGGGGATATATGGAATTCAGTTTTCCAGCAGGACGACTCTGTAAAGTTGACACTTAGGAGAGCTGACACTCTCAGTGTAGAGCTGACACTCAGGAGAGAGGTCAAGGCTAGAGACATATATAAATTGTTGACTGAGGTCATCGTTGGAATTTTGATGAAGAGTGATATCTTCCAAGAAATTACTGTTGAGCAGAAAAGGTAGAAGGCTGGACTTGAATCCTGGGGCATTGCTTACATTTAAGAGGCAGAAGTAGGAGTTGGAACCAAGGAAGGAAATTGAAATGGATCAGTTCTGGAAGTGAAGGTCCAGGAAAGTGCATTGCCAAGGGAAGTGAGAAGATTATTGTGGAGGCCCTGACCAGCAGTGTTATATGCTGGTGCAAAGTCACATGGAGTAGTCGCCTAAGAAAATGCTACGAAGAGGTAAGATAAAAGCCGAGAAGAGGTTTTTAGAGCTGGCAAATAGGAAGACATTGGTAAGTTGAAGAAAGGCATTTTCTGTGCTGTGATGAGCCAGAAATATATTGCACTTGGTTAAGGAAAAAATGAAAATGGAAAATAGTAACAAGCAAAAACTACCCATGTGAAGTTTGGTGGTAAAGATCAGAGGAAAGTTGGCAGAGGCTTTTGGGGGAAGGCAAGCTTAAGGACAGAATTTTGGAGGATTGAGATAAGAGAGCCAGTGGCAAGGGAGAGCCTGGGAATGTATGGTGGTGGGACTTCAAAGATGTTAGGACACATGGAGGTGGAGAACAGGAAGTTCATAGCATTTTCTGTGAGGAATATGAACAAGGAGGCATCAGGGATAGATAGAACTGTTGCTGAGAATCGTGACTCAGCTGATGTTTCATAACATGAACTGTATCAATAACAGAGCCCAGTTCCTTGTGGCTGAGGGCCACATATGATTCACCTTATATTCTAGGATCTAGAATAATGCCTTTATACATGGTAGGTGTTGAACAAATGCTAGTTTGAATGAAAAAAGGAATGAGGTGAATAAATAAGTGATTAATTGATTGGCCATTATGGCAGGGATAAAAAAATCAGATGATGACATCTATGCAAGGTCAGGCAAGTTTATTATTGCATAAATTATGGGGTGCAGAATCTAAAGTGCTGGAGAGATCACTATGGAAATTACTAACCAGAGCCCAAGCTGGGTCCTGGAGGAACTAGAGCCAGGAGAAAGTGATAACCTGAACTTAACTGTGTGTGTTAAATTCCTCATGGTCATCATTGACAAAGAAAGTTTAGTATGAGTTGAAGCAGGATAACGAAAATCCTCTTGGCAAAGACAATTTCAGAGTTTAACATGGTGATGAAACAGATCATCTTCAATGTCAGTTACTGATATCGGATGCTTGCCTGTTTTATAGGGAGAGTGGAGGGACCTGAAGCTTAGAAGAGAGGGTTTGTCACCAAGTAAGGCTTAAGGGCAAGGAAGGGACTACAGAAACAAAGAAGGAAGACTCAGGTCTCACAGTCTTGCCAGTGGTGGGCACTGTTGACTGTAATTTAGAAAAGATAGTTTGAAGTGACTCTACTTCTGTAGGGAGAGGGCAGTGGCAACCCACTCTAGTACTCTTGCCTGGAGAATCCCTTGGACAGAGGGGCCTGGTGGGCTGCAGTCCATGGGGTAGCTGGGAGTCGGATGCGACTAAGCAACCTTCACTTACACTTTTCACTTTCATTCATTGGAGAAGGAAATGGCAACCCACTCCAGTGTTCTTGCCTGGAGAATCCCAGGGATGGGGGAGCCTGGTGGGCTGCCGTCTATGGGGTTGCACAGAGTCAGACACGACTGAAGCGACTTAGCAGCAGCAGCAGCTACTTCTGTAAGGCTTCCTTGGTGTCTCGGATGGTAAAGAATCTGTTGGCACTGTGGAGGACCCGGAGTTTGATCCCTGGATTGGGGAGATCTCTTGGAGTAGGGAATGGCTAACCACTTCAGTGTTCTTGCCTGGAAAATTCCGTGGACTGAGGAGCCTGGCAGGCTGTAGTCAGACATGACTGAGTGACTAACACTTTCACACTTCAGGGGAAGATTTGGGATAGAGTTGGAGGGGCAGTGTGTTAATCGCTCAGTTGTGTCTGACTCTTCGCGATCCCATGGACTGTAGCCCACCAGGCTCCTCTGGCCATGGGATTCACCAGGCAAGAATACTGGAGTGGGTAACCATTCCCCTCTTCTGGGGATCTTCCCCACCCAGGGATCAAGCCCACATCTCTTACGTCTCCTGCGTTGGCAGGCAGGTTCTTTACCATCTGAGCCACCAGGGAAGCCCAAATCTGTCTCTACTTCTCTTTAACCATGGCTGATTTTTCTATAAATAACTCTCACTTTCAGAAAGTTTATTGATTGAAATATTGGGCCTATTTTCCAAATTTCTGAGTATCTATAATGATTTCAATTATATTGATAGAAAAGAGCTATGTATTTTAGAATCGGAAAATTTTGCCAATGTTTATGTTTTATATATCCATAACATATGTCCACAGCTTAATTTTCTTAGTTATGAACTTGTTGTTAATAGTCTTTGATTTCAATTTAAACAGCTGTGCAAGAATTACTGTGTTACATACTTTTGCTGCTATCTTGGGATAATTGTGTTGGTATGACAAATCAGTCTACAAAGTTCAGTTCACATACTAAATCACCTTATACCTGTAACATCATTTACTTCTTTTTGCAGATTACACCCAGATATTTTGGCAGAGAGCTCTTCAATTCTCTTATATCTTTTTCTTAGAAATATTTTTGTAACAAGTGACATTAAAATTAAAGAAGAAAATTTTTTCTGTGATAATATTAAAGGCAATGAGATTTTTCCTTCTCAACAAGTAAGTGAATTAAAATCATTGCAAATGCGTTGATTTCCCTTGATTTGTTTCTTGGTGTTTCAAGTTTATGAGCTGTGGGGATTGTATATCCTCACTTGTGAATGGACTGAGAGACCTGTGTTTGATTATGCTGATTTATTTGGTATTGTTTGTAGATTTCACAGGCCTAGGCTCATGGATTTTTTCCCCCCTTCTTTTCTATTTATATATATATTCCTGTATAAAAGTAGTATAAATTCAAATACTACATTCTTGTTTTCATGTGATTTCTCCCATTTTAAAAAATATGTGTAGACAAATATGCTATTATTATTTACAAAAACAGAATCATGATTGACTCACACTGTTCTGTAACTTGCTTTTTGAATACTTTTTATAATTTCTCTTGGACATACTTTCATGCTGGTACATATCCATCTGGTACATTTTTAAAACTATAATATTGCATTCTGTTCAGAGGCAGGAATTTAACCTATCTCCTATTAATATTTTCTCAAGGTACTTATAAATATTGCTTTATTATATTTGCAGCCTTACAATGCTCTTGCTTTTAGTAACAATCCTACATTATTTTTTTTAAATCTCAATTGAGGTTCATTCTTCTTTATCTCCCTTCCTTCTTTACTTACTTTAGATATATGGAGATTTTTGTCATTTTTGTTTTTATTTTACAGTTGCTCTTTCCTACCCATCCACTTATTCATTCATTCATTAACCAATATTTGTTCCATGAGAGTGTGCCAATTTCTGTGGGTATGACATTAAAAAAAAAAAAAAAAACCATGACTCTCTGCCTAAGACAAGTTCACAGTCTTGTAGAGTCCAAGCATTCACAGCCATTGACCTGTTTCTACTAAGTTGCATTCAGCTTTTTTTTTTTTTTCATCATCTAGTCTGAAAATGAAGACAGTTTTTAAGTACTTCAGTGAATTCCAGAATGCTGGAATACCATTCTAATAACAATTTGCTGTATAGAAATTTCTGGTTGACCCTCATTTTGTTTTCTTTGAATGAAATCTCTCCCCAGGAAAGAGAAAGTAGTAAGATAGGATTCTTACTCTTCTGAAGTGATGTTTAATCACAAAAAGCCTAACTTTACATTTTGCTTGAAGTAGCAGAAATATAATAGAAGATAGGTTGGTCTACAAAAATTTTTCCATTTTCTCACAAATCCAGAAGAAAAATAAGACTCTATTAATCAAGTGGGGGCCATATTACAGCAATACTGTATTTTAATTATTATTTGTTATAGTTTCTGTTTTTGAAAAAGCTAGAGTTTTCCTCCTAAAATATAGCCAAGATTTCATCTTACCAATCAAAAAAGATTGGTGCCTTTTCTGTTACTAGTGGTATTTGATTGTAATTCATAAAAATATTTTAAGTGTAATTCTAAGACTGTGTCATCCGTATATATCAATAGCATTATTGGGGAGTTAGAGTTGTTCCTGAATTTAGGGTTTTCTTTATATCAGCAGTCATGTTATAGTTAAGTTACAAGGATCACATTTCCTACCCTTTCCCCTCATTAGAGACAAATAAGTTAAGTACCTGGTGTTCAGCTTGAGTAACAATACCTGTTTCTTTACAGATTGCTAGACTACTTGAATGTGAGAGAGTATTGGTGGCACTGGAACTGAGCAACTACCTAAATGATTCCAGTTATGCCCTTCAGGCTGTGACTCAGTGTTACGGCCTCCTTGCTCCTATCATTTATCACAATATTGTTTTGGTACCTGTGGTACAGGTAAGGGTTTCACCCCCTCCCCATAAGGGTATTTTTTTTACAAAGGCAAGTCAGCACTACATTTTGGAAAAGAAAATGAAACATGTCTCTTAGAAAGTACAAATATGTCAAGAACGAGTATTATGACATTTCGTGAGTTAACTTAAAGACACTTTAATAATTTAAATTATATGTCTGGGAAAACATAAATAAGAACTTAAAATGTGTTTCCCTGAAAACATTCAGCCCTGTTGCTGTCCATATTTAAATATGAGTAACATACTTTTCTAGGTTTTTTTTTTTAAGTCATTTCAATTTTTATGGTCTTATAATGTTAGAAACAGCAATAGTTATTCAAGGCATAATGTTGAAGCCATCTCTGAGGGGAAAAAAATTGGTGGGTAACCAGAAAAAAGAAAAAGCTTGATGTCTCTGTGGTGAAGTTGGAATTTTTAGAAAAAAAGATTGATAACACTTGGCTGAAGGGATTGTATTAGTTGTCTGTGTTTCCTAACAAATCACCGAAACTCAGAGGCTTAAAACAACACCCATTCACTATCTCATAGTTTCTGTAGGTCAGAAGGCTGGATACAGGTTGTCTGGATCTTTGGCTCAGGATCTCATCAGGCTAAATTCAATGTGTTGACCAGAGCTGTGGTCTCATCTGAGGCTCGAGGTTTTCTTCCAAATTCATTGGTTGTTGAGAGATTCATTCCCTTGCGGCCATGTGATGAGTCCCTTAGTTCTGAAAGGCTGACCACCAGTGCCCTGCCACATGCCCTTCTCCACAATGTGGCAGTCTGCTTCATAAAGCATCGTCCTTTCTTCTTAGAGGTGAGAGATTAGAGATGTCAGACCTACTTTGGAGCGGGGGCATGTCTCAGCATGTCCCAGACATTTCATTAATGTGTCAGGCCCCTGACTCTTGTTAGGCTTTATTTCCATCCTCTGGAGGGCAAGCATCTCATATCTTCAAGATACTTGCCATTTCTTGTTTGTTAGCATGATATATTGATGTAGTGGTCCAGTGTTTTGTTTTGAGACATGTCCACAAGGTTAAGGTCCTTTCATAAAATATTAGGTCAGAGAGTAGAAGCATTATCATTGTCCTAGGTCAAGACTCTAAATGCATGTTTTTATCTGCCTGGTGTGAATTGGAGCTTCTTCTGATACTTCTTCCCCATAGGATATTATTTCTGTCCAATAAGATAAAAAAGGCAACATTAGCCACCTCAAGGCATCCCACTCCTTTTTTTTTTTTTTAAATTTTCTTTACTTTATTGTGTTGGTTTTGCCATACATTGACATGAATCTGCCATGGGTATACATATGCTCCCCCTCCAGAACCCCCCTTCCTCCTCCCTCCCGATTCCCTCCCCCTGGGTCATCCCGGTGCACCAGCCCGCCCACTCCTTTTTTAAAAAAGAACTTTTTATTTTATTGGAATATAGCCAGTTAACAATCTTTTGATAATTTCAGGTGAAGAGCAAAGGGACTCAGCTGTACATATACTCCTTTTATTCATTCTCCTCCAACTCCCTTTTAAGTGCTCCAGTGAAGATACCACAATGGAACAGTGCCTGCAATTGGTGCTTCATTGGGCTGGGTTGAGGGTAGTCCCCTGTCTTCCTCTGGGATCCTACTGACTCAGGATGTGTTTGACTTAGAAAGTGGATTATAGCTATGAGGGAAAGACTTAAGAAAGGAGGTTTTTAATTAAATTGTATAGTTTAGAGCAGGAAAAGATGAATGGAATAAGGGAGAGATGCCAGAAATAGGCGTCACTGTGGAAGAATGTAATGTATGATGGAATTGGCTTTCCAATTCAGTGGGAAGATAATGGATATTTTTAGTAAATGGTGGTGAAACATCAGGATATTCCTCTGAAAGAAAGTAGAATTTGACCCCTACTTTGTAACATATGTAAACAGTCCAGATATATGAAAGGCTTAAATGTAAAAGAAAGCAAAAACCTTTGGGAAAAAATAATCCCAAGAGATTCCATGTACAGTCAGTGTTGGGGAATGCTAACCAAAATAGAACTCTTAGATATAAGAAATATTTGACTATATTTAAATGGCAACCTATGTGTGGCAAAAGGAGCCATAACAAAGATAGTAGGCAATTTATGGATTTGGGGAAGGTATCTAACACAAATGAGGGTAAGTATATGTAACAAAAAGTCTTTTAATAACTGAATAAATAATGGGCATGGGATAATAATATGAAGTTTATAGGAGAGCAAATCTAGTGGCCAAAAAACACAGAAAAAGATACTCAGATTCTGAATATGCATAGAAATGCCCATTAAATCAACAACATAATATCACTAGCAGAATTGAAAAGATATGTAACTCCTATTGCTGGTGAGGATGTGGGGCAAAGGCATTCTCACTCATCAATGGGAGAAATGTGAACTGTTATAGTCTTTAGAATTTGGTAACACAAACTTAATTTTAATTAAACTAAGTGTAAGTAAAATTAAAAACAAATATGCCTAACATAGCAATTCCTCTGCTAGTAATTTATCTCATGGAATAAGATTTTAGTAAATTAAAAAGTACATTTACACAGCCCAGCAATTCCTTTCTTAATGATTTACCCCATAGATTAAAATCACCCCTAGTTCCATCCATTGCTTCCATCTGTTCTACCTACTGGGGACACAGTACCACATAATGGCATTGATTTAGAGGGTCCCTGTGCCCTGGAGGATGGTACCTCACCCTCCCTAGGTATCATCTCAAAGCTGGCACCTCACTTGCTGCTCATTTTGGCAACTGAATATGTAGAAGGATGGTTTTTGTGGTGGTTGTGTTTTTTTTTTTGGCTATGCCATGTTGCTTGTGAGATCTTAGTTCCCTAACCAGGGATTGAACCCACTGGACTGCCAGGGAATCCCCTGTGTAAGGATGTTTATTGTAACTTTCTTGGTGAAGGCAAAAAAGCTGGAGACAAAGAGGACATGCAGTAATTGAAGGATGGCCAGTACTGCCAGACTGTAAAACATCAAACTTAAAACTGTGCAACAGGAAGCCTCTGCAAATGGTTGCAAAATTATGATTGGTTTACAGTATATAATATTATGCAACCATTAGAAATGATAAATTAAACCTATTCCTGTAGATTTGGAGGGATTTTGCACAAGACATGCCTGCAGGGGAAATGCATAGTTCAGAAAGTGTGCTTAATTTCACTTTGTAAAATAATATTAACTCTCTCTCTCTGAAGTTGAAAGTGCATGTGAAAGTGAAGTGAAAGTGTTAGTCACTCAGTCGTGTCTGACTCTTCACAACCTCGTGGACTGTAGCATACCAGGTTCCTCTGTCCATGGAATTCTCCAGGCAAGAGTACTGGAGAATACAAACACACACACACACACACACACACACACACACACACATAGGATTACATGAGCCCAGAGAAAACTATAAAACTGCTAGGTGGTTAACTTGATTTGGGGATATGGAACAGTAGGTTGGGAGAGGGTGATGGTGGAAGGGAGGAATTAAAGTGGCATTGAAAAGAATTCTTAAGTGTTCTGTGACAACAGTAATAATATTGTTAGATTGATGGCTTGAAGCAATTAATGTGCCCACAAAGGACCAACCTCCACATATTAATTTGTCCTTTGGGATAATCTGAATGATGAATAGATTGATGCAATCTAAGTCTGCTTTTCTGATAGCAATATTGCTCAGAAGTGTGTGGCAATATTGAAAGCTAAACTTAATTGTCTAGCTCTGGATCAAATTCAGGATCACATGATATGGAGAGTAATTAAGGAAGTAAGTGCTGATATTAATTGATTTCTTGGGGTATGAGTGCTTGGTTTTATTTTAAAGGAAGCTCTTATACCAAGTACCCATATTGCTGTATATTTAATATGGTACATAGTCCTTCTCTGTAAGTTTTTTCCAAGGTTCTCCTAAGCCTGAATGTGATCCTTTGTTTCTTGTACACATGTAACATTTTGCCTGTATCTTTTGTGGTACTTGTCAGTATGGGCTTTGTTTCATCTATTTTTGTATTTATCCTCTTCACTAGCTTTCAAGTTACTTCAGATGAAGGATTCATCTAAACATTGAATTTATCAATTTTATCTCAGGGTACACTTCTTTGTATAAGATAAGCAATTGGTCCATAATTATTAACAACAATAAAATGTGATGGCTTAAATTTACATGGTTTAAATAGGGTTTTTTTTTAATGAGTAAAGATATTTTCAACAAAAAACATTGTGTTTCTATTTTTCAGATCTTGATAAAGTGTGTGGTGGTTTTGCAAGGACTACCAAATGTCATCCACTCAAAGAAACATCTTGCAAGTTTTGAAAGTGTACAGCATATGATAGCTTGCTGTATCTTCTACATAACAAAGGTATTTACCACGTTTTTTGGCTAGTGTCATAAAGACTTAGGAGCCCTAATGATTTAGAAAGTTACACTACTTTTAATCACAGTGATTAGAATACTTAAAATAGTACTACTTTGTTGTTATTCAGAGCCATTACTTTGTTATTCAGTCGCTAAGTCACATCTGACTCTCTGCAATACCATGGACTGCAGCACGCCAGGCTTCCTTGTTCTTCACTATCTCCTGGAGTTTGCTCAAACTCATGTCCATTGAGTTGATGATGCCATCCAACCATCTCATCCTCTGTTGCCCCCTTCTCCTTTTGCTTTCAATCTTTCCCAGCTTCAGGGTCTTTTCCAGTGAGTTGGCTCTTTGCATTAGGTAATTAAAGTATTGGCGCTTCAGCATCAGTTTTTCCAACGAATATTCAGGGTTGATTTCCTTTAGGATTGACTGGTTTGGTCTCCTTGCAGGCCAGGGGCATCTTAAGAGTCTTTTTCATTACTTTAGTTGGGACTTAAGTTTGCTTTTATGGAGGTCTGACAACAGAGAGGCCTCTACTCTCTACCTTAGCAAAGAGGTCATGATTTCCTGGCAACTTATGTCCTGACCTCAGGAGCAGAAAATCATATTCCTTCAGTCACTCACTGGTTTGCCACTGTGGAGAGACCTCTAGGCCCTGGTCTGTGTAGATCCTGAGGGAGCATAAGCCATTAGCAAAAGAAATGGTAATAATTCACTTATGGGAATGCAGAACCCCAAAGGGAAAGAACAAGCCAAAAACTAAAATAATTGTGTTATTTGTTCTTGCAATGTTGAAAAGGATCAGAGATGAGTAAAGAAAAAGAAACCTTTCAAGCAGTACAATTAGAACAAATTTAATTTTTTCTTCCAGTTTTGTTGGGATATAACTGACATACCACACTGTATAAGTTTAAGATGTACAACATAATGACTTGATTTATATATATCATGAAGTGATTACTGTAAGAAATTTTGTGAACATGCTCATCTCCTATAGATACAAAATTAAAGAGATAGAAAAAAAATGTTTTTTTCTTGTGATAAGCACTCTTAGAATTTACTCCCATAGTAACTTTCATATATAACAAATTTAATTTTGGATTAAAAATTAAACAAATGAAGATTGTGATTATACTTCTTGATTGAGATATGGAAGCTCAATAAACACCTGCAGATGTTGAATAGTATTACCTAGAGATAAATTCAGAAGACAGATCCAGAAGTCATAACATGAAATAAAAGGAGTCTGGAAGTAGAAAAAAAAATACATAGAAAAGTAATCATCTTTCTGAGTCCCAGGCAGGATTAATGTTAGCATGTATATGAAGACACATGTTGGTGAAATTCCTAAAATCCAAGGATAAGGACAAATCTTAATATTTGAGACTGAAAGAGCAGGTTACTTGTTTGCAATGAGAAGAGAATCAATTAGTTTCAGACTTTTTATCAGCAACAGTAAAAGTTAAATTCCTGGAGCAACATTTGTAGAATCCTGAGGGGAAAAGACTAAGGCCTGTAAATTAATAACCAGGAAAAGATATCATTCATTTGTCAGGGCAAAATAAACATTTTCAGAAGTGCAGGCATTTAGAAAGTATTCCATGCCTGTACTTATCTGAGAAAAACACTTGAGGAAATACTCTATCAAATGACAATTGGTTCAGAACAGAAATCCCAAGATAGGGAAAGACGAAAAGGAGAGGAATAATGGGAGCAACGAATCTTGCAATATGTGTATTATTAAAATTAAATGGATAATAATGATGTGACTAGGATTCTGTAATATAAATGCTAAATAGGGAGTCTTGAAATAGAAGAGTCATCCATGAAAGAAAAACCTATTAGTAACCTAGAGCTAAAGCTTCTATCCTGTTTAGGGTTGAGGGAGTGATGAGCAGCTATAGCTTCTTGGTGTATGTGTGTTAAAAACACACATAGTATAAAAGTACATATTGTATAACTTTATTATTTTCTTTTGAAAGAATATGTATATTTAAAGATGATTCAGGAATATGCAGGCGTGAGCTGATCATTAAAACACTGCAGGATTTCTAAATTGTCAAGAAGAAAAAGCAAACAGAGGAATGACAGGGAGGAAAAAAGAACAAAAAAAAGTGGCAGGGACAAAACATGGCTAATTTAGCAAAAGTAAGAACAAGGAAATTGTGATTGTATTTCAGATGGAAGGAATAAAATAAAGTAATTAATTACTTCACCAAGCGTGAATGAATTCAAGAGACAGAGACTGTCAGATGGGCTGAAAAGTTAGAGTCAAATGTGTATTATTTCAAGACAACCTTGTAAAACAAAGTAACAAGGAATTTGAAAAATAAATGGACACAGATATTGTGAAAATGCAAACAGAAATGAAGGAGATGTGACAATTTTCATATCTGAAAAAGCAGAATTCAGGGTCCAAAACATTAAATGGATAAAGAGAGACATTATGTCCATCCAATCTGTTCTGTTCACCACCCTTTTCTCTTCCTGGATAGCCTCTGGTACTTTCCAGTCGTAGGGCAGTCTCATTGTCAAGTATTAAAGATCAAGTCTGAATTAAAACAAAACTAGATTTTTTATAACAGCAAGTTAAAGGAGAAAAACAGGTTATATGAAAATGCTACAAAGGCACTGGATAAACCTTAGCAGCCTTTCCTAATAAAATTTCTAAGTAGGTTAGACATGGAAGGAAGTTATTGCATAATGATAAAGATATTTACCAAAAATTTTTAGCAAATATCATGCTAAATGGCAAGTTTCTGAAGTCATTCTTTAAAATCAGGCACAGGAGATATTGACTCTTAATACTGTGATTCATTATTTGTAGAGATTCTGTCTCATGCAACAGATAAGGGCATGAAATAATTTTGTAATATTAGAAAAGCATATTTTGTCTGTAATTGTTAGGTCTCAAAAACACATGAGAATCTAGCAAAAGGTTACTAAAATTAAAAAGAAAATTTATGAAGTGGTGTAAGAATTTATAAAGTTACATAAGATACAAACTTGTTTTTATTTTTAATATGGTCAGCAGCCAGGACAGGGGAAAATATGCCACTTATAATGATATACAGTACTTTAAACTTAACAAAATGTTGAAGAACCTGAGTAAAAGAAATGTGAAATCTTACTGAAAGACACAAAATAAGATCTGCACATATGGCAGGCCACACCAAGTTCTTGAATAAGAAGACTTACTGTAATAGTAAAATAAATGTTTCCTAAAATCATATCAGCTTTAATCAGAATCCCAATGATGTTTCCTTGAAACTGATTAGAATTATTTAGAAGTTCTCAGTAGGTATTAAAATTTACCAAAAGTTCACTCCAGTGAAAAATGGTCTTAACAGAGTAATGGGCAAATAGGTCAGTAATCTCAAATCTCAAATCTCAAATCTCAAATAGAGATTCCAGGAAAAACTGGCCCTGGGTCTACAGGAAGGGCTTAATATAAGACAAAGGTAGCATTTAGGTTCATTGAGAAAATGATAATTTATTAATAAAAGGTGCCAATATTACTGGCTATTCATTTGAGAATAAACAAAGCCAGAGCCCTTTCTCATACCATAAACAAAATGAAGTCCAGATGGATTTGAGGATATTTGGTTGGCCTTGAAATCAAGGGAGACCCTCTACAACAGGGCACAAAATTCAGAAGGTACTCATCTGAAAAGACCCTGATGCTAGGAAAGATTGAGGGCAGGAGGAGAAGGGGACGACAGAGGATGAGATGGTTGGATGGCATCACTGACTCAATGGACATGGGTTTGGGTGGACTCTGGCAGTTGGTGATGGACAGGGAGGCCTGGCATGCTGCGGTTCATGGGACTGCAAAGAGTCAGACACGACTGAACAACTGAATGAACTGAACCAGAAAAAGTAGATAAATAGATTACATGATAAGTAAAAAATAATTGTTTATGGCAAGACACTATAAATAAGCTTCAAGGCAAGTATTTTTTGAAAATACAACAGATGCAGGATTATTAACATTTATTGCCTCAGATAGTAATCAATGTGAAAATAGGAAATAATTTCACAGTTTGGGAAAAGAAGAATCAGACTGATTTTTAATTATAGAGGATATGATTAAATATTTCGGTCAGCTTAAAAAGTGAAAAAGTGAACCAGTACCAGACAATGAATGGCCATCTAATGAGGTCAGAGAGGAGCCATCGAAGGGTTTCAAACCTGGGAATGCTGTAATGAGATTTGCATTTAGAAAAAAGAAATTATTCTGGTTGCACAACATTTAATCATTAGAAGTGAATAAGACCTGAGGCAGGAAATGAGTTAGAAGGCAAGAGATGATAAACAAAGCTAGTGTGGAAAAGTGGAAGATAGAATTGAAAAGGTTTCAAGAGTTGTTTATGAGATGAAATTGAATAGAGGGGGATTGAGGAGGGAGAGGGAAGAGTCCCCAATAATCCAGATGTCTGGACAGTTAGGTGAATACAGTTTGTTGAACCCTGGGTAAGAAAGGGGGCAAAGATAATGAGTTTTGAATATATTGAATTTTGGGGCATACAAGATATTCGCAGATGCAGGAATTATATAATAAATTCTCCAAGCCAGGCTTCAACAGTACATGAACCATGAACTTCCAAATATTCAAGCTGGATTTAGAAAAGGCAGAGGAACCAGAGATCAAATTGCCAACATCCGTTGGATCATAAAAGCAAGAGAGTTCCAGAAAAACATCTACTTCTGCTTTATTGACTACACCAAAGCCTTTGACTGTGTGGATTACAACAAACTGTGGGAAATTCTTAAAGAGATGGTAAAACCAGACCACCTTACCTGCCTCCTGAGAAATCTGTATGTAGGTCAAGAAGCAACAGTTAGGACCAGACATAGAACAACTGACTGGTTCCAAATCGGGAAAGGAGTACATCAAGGCTGTATATTGTCACCCTGCTTATCTAACTTATATGCAGAGTACATCATGAGAAATGTTGGACTGGATGAAGCACAAGCTGGAATCAAGGCTGCTGGGAGAAATATCAATAACCTCAGATACGCAGATGACACCATCCTTATGGCAGAAGTGAAGAGGAACTAAAGAGCCTCTTGATGAAAGTCAGAGAGGAGAGTGAAAAAGCTGGTATTGAAAATAAAACAAAACTCAACCTTCAAAAAACTAAAATCATGGCATCTGTTTCCATCACTTCATGGCAAATAGATGAGGAAACAATGAAAACAGTGACATGTGTACCCCAATGTTCATCGCAGCACTGTTTATAATAGCCAGGGCATGGAAGCAACCTAGAAGTCCATCAGCAGACGAATGGATAAGAAAGCTGTGGTACATATACAAAATAGAATATTACTCAGCCATTAAAAAGAATCAGTTCTAATGAGGTAGATGAAACTGGAGCCTATTATACAGAGTGAAGTAAGCCAGAAAGAAAAACACCAACACAGTATACTAACGCATATATATGGAATTTAGAAAGATAGTAACGATAACCCTATATGTGAGATAGCAAAAGAGACACAGATGTATAGAACAGTCTTTTGGACTCTGTGGGAGAGGGTGAGGGTGGGACGATTTGGGATAATGGCATTGAAACATGTATATTATCATCATATATGAAATGAATCGCCAGTCTGAGTTTGATGCATGAGACAGAGTGCTTGGGGCTGGTGTACTGGGATGACCCAGATGGATGGGATGGGGAGGGAGGTGGGAGGGAGGTTCAGGATGGGGAACACATGTACACCCATGGCAGATTCAAGTCAGTGTATGGCAAAACCACTACAATATTGTAAAGTAATTAGCCTCCAATTAAAATAAATTTATATTTAAAAAACCCACTCAATATTCACAAAACTATGATCATGGCATCTGGTTCCATCACTTTATGGCAGATAGATGGGGAAACGATGAAAACAGTGACAGACTTTATTTTTGGGGGCTCCAAAATCACTTCAGATGGTGACTGCTGCCATGAAATTAGAAGACACTTGCTCCTTGGAAGAAAAGCTCTGACAAACCTAGACAGCATATTAAAAAGCAGAGACATTACTTTGCCGACAAAGGTCTGTCTAGTCAAAGCTGTGGTTTTTCCAGTAGTCATGTATGCATGTGAGAGTTGGACAATAAAGAAAACTGAGTGCCAAAGAATTGATGCTTTTGAACTGTGGTGTTGGAGAAGACTCTTTTTTTTTTTTTTCATTGTGTTGGTTTTGCCGTACAATGACATGAAACTGCCATGGGTTTACATATGCTCCCCCTCCAGAACCCCCCTGCCTTCTCCCTCCCGATTCCCTCCCCCTGGGACATCTCGGTGCACCAGCCCCGAGCATCAACCCTGGGCTGGCGATTGATTTCACATATGATAATTAACATGTTTCGATGCCATTCTCCCATATCATCCCACCCTGCCCTCTTCCACAGAGTCCACGAGTCTGTTCTATACACCTGCATTCCTTTTGCTGTCTCGCATGCAGGGTTCTCGTTACCAGCTTTCTAAATTCCATATATATGCATTAGTATACTGTATTGTTGTTTTTCCTTCTGGCTTACTTCACTCTGGATAATAGGCTCCAGTTCCGTCCACCTGAGTAGAACTGATTCAAATGAATTTTTTTTTAATGCTCAGTAATATTCCATTGTGTATATGTACCACAGCTTTCTTATAAGAAAGCCGTGGAGAAGACTCTTGAGAGTCCCTTGGACTGCAAGGAGATCCGGCCAGTCCATCCTAAAGGAAATCAGTCCTGAATATTCATTGGAAGGACTAATGATGAAGCTGAAACTACAGTACTTTGGCCACCTGATGTGAAGAACTGACTTATTGGAAAAGACCCTGATGCTGGATAAGATTGAAGGCAGGAGGAGAAGGGGACAACAGAGGATGAAATTGTTGGATGGCATCACTGACTCGATGGACATGAGTTTGAGCAAGCTCCCGGAGTTGGTGCTGCAGGCCTGGCATGCTGTAGCCGATGGGGTCCCAAAGAATTGGACACAACTGAGTGACTGAACTGACTGACATATTGGCTTGGCCAAAAATTTGAGTTTCCTGGAAGAAGTTTTGAAGACCGAATGAACTTTTTGGTCAACCCAATATTACTGTCAGAATTTTGATACTAGAGCTGATTTTTTTTTTCTTTCACAAACTGATAGGCTGGGAGAATCTTCATTTCATAAGTTTCTTCCAGCCAGATGAACAGACCAAGAAACATAACTGCTCAATCCCAGATATGAGGTATTCATTTGATATAAATATATTTTTTCTACAGATTTTCTCTTATGACATGTAAAGCCCAGTTAGTCAAATGACCCTGTTTCTTTTCTCTGTTCTGTTTTAAAGATTGGTAATCTTTCCAAATGGTTCAGTCTTTCTTCTTTAAGTAGCAGTATATTTTTTTTCTAAAAGTTTTTAAAATTCTAAATAAAGTGCCACTTCTGAGATATGTCATCTTGTGTTTCATTATTTTTGAGTTGTTAAAAAATTTATTATGCCAAACAGCTGGCACATTTTAAAAATTTCTGTTTGTCATTGGTATGTTAAATAGCATTGGTTTTCTTTTCCTTTTGATTGGAAAAAATTCATTCTCATTTAGTATTTTCCACTGGCATATTAAAACAAGGAGAGAAGATTGCACAGTTGCCTATAAACCAAATAGATTGGAAAGCAAAGGTGAATGAGGAGCAAATGTTAGCTCAGTTCTGTTTTCTAATAACAAAACTCATTCCCTCTCGTATCACTTTTAGGATGAGTTGGACTGTTTTAGTTGGTATGCAAGGCACTGCTTGGCCTAAACTCCTACTACCTTTGCAAAGTTTGTTTCACCGTTTTCTTCCCCACATTCTGTCCCATAGTCAGCATTAGTTGAACACCACTGCCCTGGTTTTATAGAAATAGTCCCAGTTCTTAGCACTTGCATTAGGTAGGTCTTATCAGCTATAAACAGCCACTCACTGCTTTTCAATCACTTATATATCCTTTACTTCCTGGGAAGTTACAGTTATTACCTATCTTAAATTGTTATTGTATAGTCGCTAAGTTGTGTCTGACTCTTTTGCAATCCCATGGAATGCAGCCCACCAGGCTCCTCTGTCCATGAAATTTCCCAGGCAAGAATACTGGAGTGGGTTGCCATTTCCTTTTCCAGGGGATCTTCCTGACCCAGGGATTGAACTCATGTCTCCTGCTTGTCAGGAAGTTTCTTTACCACTGACCGCAAGTGGTAAAGAATCAAGTTATCTTAAATACTAACCTATTCAATCTAACAGAATACATCTACAAATAAGTTCATACAGACCTATTTATACCCCAAGAGTGTTTCTCTGGGGGTTCATGGTGAATGTGTCCCCTTGTGTGATCTCTTGCTAGAGCAGGGTCTATGCAAATCAGATTGTAGGCCAGGGAGCTTTCCTGGGTTAATACTAGAGCCCAGGTTTTAATGACCAGGTAAAGCCGTATAAATAAGGAGGAAAAGCTGTTCTGGGAAAAACCTCCACTGTAGGAAGGCATGAAATCCTGACACCATGGTGAGTATCAGGATTGATACTTGATTCAATATTTTGTAAGCTGAAAGTGCAACACAAGGAGATGAATACTGGAAGATGACACAGGAGAGGGAGGTAAGGACCAGGCTAGAGGAGGCCAGATAACAGTTTGTAACCAGGAACGTGGATGAGACTGGATGGCAGAGTGGCTCCTTCTCTTCTTCTGAGTACAGTGTGTGCTTCCCAGAGCTCATGGAGAATCTGCCCAAACCAGCTGATCTCCACCCTAGTTCAACAGGAATGTCATGTATACCATTCACAGCTAAAAATTCTCCCCAAGATGTCATGAGGTCAGTAATTGTGCCATTTCACAAAGAAGAGAACCCAAGACAAGAAGTGGTGCTTACATGGCCTTTAAGAATGACTTTGTTCTAGCATGGCTCTTTTAAGTGGAAATGTTTTTTAATAGTTAGCTTACTATACCAAAAGATGTATACTATACCAAAAGCTATATGTGCCAGCTGTCCTGTGCTGTGCTTAGGCACTCAGTTGTGTGACTGTGACCCCATGAACTTTGTAGCCCACCAGGCTCCTCTGTCCATGTGGATTCTCCAGGCAAGAATACTGGAGTGGGTTGCCATGCCCTCCTCCAGGGGATCTTCCCAACCCAGGGATCGAATCCAAGTCTCCTGTATTGCAGAATTCTTTACTATCTGAGCCACCAGGGAAGCCCCAGAGATACCAAGAATTCATTACTGATGAGATTCCTGGTTTTTCATTTGTTTTTTTGTTTTTTGGTCCTTTATTTAAAATACTGAAATCATACAGTTTGGATTCTAGATAATATGATCTAGAGGTATGCTTACATAGCAAAAACAGGGGCATGACATCTAAAACATGAAACTTGTGAACTTCTGGAAGATGATACATGGCACTTGAAAGTGGATCCAAATTTTCAATAGAGATAATTAATATTTTTAATTAGATCCTGCGTTCATGGAAGGAATATGACCTGGCAGTAATGATTATAAATTATGGAAAAAAGGTGTTGGACATCTCATCAGGTTGCAAATCTCTATTTGGTACTACAGACCGAGAGGAAATGCAAGAAGAGGTAATTGTTTGTTCTTTGTGTCTCATTTTTAATCATACATTATTTTAATTTCATGAGAGGTCATATAGTGTTAGTAAATATGTTAGATAATTGATCAGTTTTTAGTTTGTCATATTTACATAAAAGAAGATGAATGTATAGTGAAGAGCTTCTGTTTTCTTTCCTTTTCTTTTAATTTTATTTACTATCCAGAAAATGAAAAGGTCTCCATGCTAAAATATTGAATAGCCCCCTGTTTCTAGTATTGATGATCAGTTAGGTGTTGATAGAGAGCTTCTTATACCCAGTTGGACATTGGACTGAAAGCCCTCAAAGGTCTCTCCCAGACTGAAGATTTTTATTATTTTTGGTGGGTCACTGAATGCAGTAAATATGTAGAGCTTTTCACTCTGCCCCAAGTAGATTTCCTGAACTTCTTGTGACACCAACTGTCTTCTTTATGAGGCTTCTGATGTTTGAGATAACTTTTAAGTAAGACCCATGCTGCCTCCCAAGCATGGGTCTTACTAGATCTTTATTGCCTTTCTTTGAAACTATGTGGTTAAATGATTTTGTAGATCAAATTTTGAAACATTGCTTAGTTTATCTGGTTTCTGAGGTGTATTGGGAACTGCCTGCAGCCTCTTTGGTGATCAGGATTGGGGTTGAGACTATAACCCCTAAGCCTGTTTCAACTGGAGCAGCTCCATTTCTATTATATGTGGACAAAGCTTAAGAAAAATCCCATAGTTTCCCTGGATGAATATTTTTAGCCATAACACTTTTTTGGGTGTTTATGGGGGGTCTAGAGAAAGTTTTGATTAAGCTGAGAGTGACTTGAGGATGTTTTCTTCCCCAAGTGCTGTCCACTCTCAGAGTCCATCAGCCAGCCTCTTCATGTCACTGGGGCCTTGCTCAGGGCCCTGCCCCTTCACATCGTGGCAGGACAGGGCCCCTCCCCCTTCCTTGGAGTCTTTAGTTCAGCAGCAGGTTGTGATACTTCTTTCAGAGTAAGACTGTGGGGATTGAGCATCTAGTATCTAGTTTATAGAAGTCAGGAATCATTATAAGCATCCGAGGTCCCTCAAAGCCTAAAAGACCTTGGGAGGTCTATTTTTTCCAAGAGTGGGAGACATGAACCAGTCAGTTCTCAGGCTCAGACAGATGAACACATGGTGGGGAGCCTGAGTGCAGACCCACCAATTCTTAATCCACTAATTACTGATCATGTTACCTTCAAAGGAAAGCAAAGTAGCAAAAGCAATTAGCTTAGTTGTAAGGAAGCTCCCTCTGGGGCAAAAAAAAAAAAAAAAGTAAGAAAAGGGAAGAAAAGAATACATTTCTGAAAGCATTTTCTTTTGAGGATTTTGAGAGCTGTATCTTCAGCTGCTCTCAGAAGGGTGTGTGTAGGGGGGAAGGGGCGGGTTAGGGGAGTAGAAGTTACTAGGAGGAAGGGAAAGGGAAGAGAAGAACTATTTTGTTCAACCTCCATAAAACACTTCGTATTGTGTTGGCATTGAGTCAGACTACAATGGGTTGTTATTAATTAATTATTAGTACATTTAGCCATGTAGATTCATAACTTGGTCTACCAAGTATGAAAGTATGAACATAATTTAAAAAATGTTATTTGAAAATGACAGTTCTTGAAACATGTTGAAGTATGTTCTGACATTTAACCAATGTTTCTAGAGTTCTTCCAAGAAGTCTTGCAAGAATAAGAAGCTACAGCAGGTATTAGTACCTGAAAAAATAAATGAACAGCTGGTTTTATTGGAGACACATCTACTCAAACTGACAAAGCAATGTAATCTATTTTTCTTTCTGTATACTTCTGTTTAGCATTCTGTTATTTTTTAAACAAGAAAATATTTTGTTAAAAGGATTAGAATGAGATTAGCATTTGGTAAGCCCTTTAAGGTTTATGCAGTGCTTTTACATTATGTCCTTAATCCTAACAATACTCTGTTAATAAGGGATTGCTAACCAGTTTTTTACAGATGTAGCTCATAAAGATTAAGCGGTTTATTTAGGATTACATAGTTGGCTTGGATTTGAGCTTAAAGCTTCTCATTCTAAAGCAGAGTTTGTCAGCCTCGACAATATTGCCAATTTGGGCCAGATAATTCTTTGCTGTGGGGGACTGTCTTAGGCGTTGTGGATGTAAAACCACATCTCTGGCCTTTGTCCAGAGATGCATAGCACACCATCCCTGCCCCCCACCAGCTCCAGCTGTGACACAAATGTTGGCAAATGTGTTGTAGAAGGGGAACACAACATTGAGAATCACTGTTCTAAAGGCAGAAATGTAACTGAGAAATAAAGGGATAGTATGAGGTGCTAATATACAAGTGATTTGAACCATGTGAAACACTTAAGTGAAACACTGATTTTAGTTCGTTGTGCTGTATTGTAATTTAGTAATAGACTAAAATGCTGACATGATGATTGGAGTTTTGGAGTTTGCAGCTTGGAAATCTGATTAAGAAATTGATTTAATTTCTGGTGATGACAACTATTCTCACATTTTTAAGAAGCAGGACCTCAGACCTTCTAGAAGAACAGAAGAGTACTTAAGTTTCTCTCATTATGAGGTTCCACTTTTGGCCCCTTGGTTTTTGGGAAGTAACTACCCTTGTAGAATTCTGTGTCCCCATCTCACCTCTCTTACTCTCTGCCTCAGTTATATATAGGTGGTTGTACCTATATATATAACATGTTTCAGAATTCCCTGACTTGAATCTCTCACTTTATTTAAACACACTCCATGTCTCTGTTTCCAACTGAACTTAAGGATTGAACCCAATGCTCTATTATTCACATAACCTGTAAACGTAGTTTTGGGAAGTCTGGTTACATATCAAAATTATAATTTCTTAAACTATAGAAAGGGTTCTGGAAATGTGAATTACTTATTTTCATATTATCACCCCCTCCACACTTCACTAAGAAGCACAACGTAAAGTTACTTGCTAAACAATAGATTCAGTAACAAAACAATAATAAAAATAACAGTTTTATACAGTAATCTCTATATGCCAAGAACTATTTTAAGTGTTTTATTCATATTAAAACTTATATAGTCCTTATATAACAGCCATATGAAAAAGGTACTATTATTATCTCATTTTAAAGATAAAGAAAGTGAGGCACAGAGAAGGTAACTAAAACGTGTCAGACATAGGGACTTCCCTGGTGGTCCACTGGTTAAGACTCCATGCTTCCAGTGCAGGGGGATGGGTTCAATGCCTGGTCAGGGAACTAAGATCCTGTATCCCACATGCTGTGCAGCTGGGAAAAAAAAGTGTCAGACTGAGATTCAATCCAGGCATCCTGGCTTAGGGGCTGTGCTGTTCATTACTTTACACTTGACTGTCTTTTAAATAATTTTATTAACATGCAGTTCATATAATTGGCAGGTTTCTGTGCCTGATATTTGTTGATAGACAATAGCTGTTGAGTTTTGGCCTCCTGATGTGAAGAGCTGACTCATTTGAAAAGACCCTGATGCTGGGAAGGATTGAGGGCAGGAGGAGAAGGGGACGACAGAGGATGAGATGGTTGGATGGCATCACTGACTCAATGGACATGGGTTTGGGTGGACTTCAGGAGTTGGTGATGGACAGGGAGGCCTGGTGTGCTGCGGTTCATGGGATCACAAAGAGTCAGACATGACTGAGCAACTGAACTGAACTGAATTGAAAGAAAGACTCATGCTTTGGAAATTCTTCCCCTATTTGGTAGTAGACTCCTTGGCCTTTAGGGGAAAAAAATGAAAGGAAAATAATTGAATTATTGAATCTCCTAAATCTCAAAAGTATGTAATTTGTATGTCAAGATAAGAATTTAGGATGTATAAAATGTTTACTTGGGTTTTTCCTTATTTTTCACCCTCCATCAAAAGATTTTCATTTTTGGTTGTTGATATTAAACAGAACCAACAACTTACTAATTCTTTTTAACCTTAGATATTACAACTGAACTCTCAGGAGCAGAAGACCCCATATTTCTTTACCCTATAGTTTTAAACTGGTCGGTCAAAGGTTCTGTGAAAGAAGGTAGGTTACCTTGTCATACATATGTTGCTTGCTCACCTTACTGCTGAAGATCTTTCATTCTGTGAATTCTGTTGTTGGCAGAGGATTTCAGGTTCTTACCCATTCAGAATAAAGCAGACTCTTGATTGTCAAGTAAGGAAACAGACCAAAATAGGTACCTGATTTAAAATCTGAAAATGTGGAACCTTGATGTTGGCTTATTTTGGTAGTAATTGGTGTTGTATTGTTATGAAGCTTACAAAAACTAGGAACTGAAAAACGTGTTAGTGATTTTTAAGCTCAGCTGTGAAGAAATAGCAGCATTATTGTTTATCTCAGAGTGAAATATAAAAATTAGGATGACTAGTTCTCCTGGCAGTTATCAGCAGTATATTTTCCCCCACCTAGTCCTATGTTAGAGAACTTTTAGGAAATCTTTCAAACACCAAGATATTTGGAAAATAAATGAAATTTAGACTATAATGGAATGTTTGAGCATAGGAAAACAACAGTCTCACCACATTTACTCCTATACATTTTTTAAAAGTAAGAAATCTAGAAAGAAGTTAAGGGACTTCCCTGGCAGTCCAGTGGTTAAGACTCCATGCTTCCAGTGCAGGGACCATGGATTTGACTCTTTGCTGATGAAGTAAGATTCCATATGCTGCATGACATGGGCCAAAAAAAAAAAGGCAGTTTAATAAACTTGCCTGTTAGGACAAAATGACTAATAGCAATAGTATCCTTTCAATGCCATTAACCACATATATTGGTGATTATACATGAATTTCCTTGTTTTCACAGTTATGAAATTTAAGCAGAGACCTAGATTCCTGGAATTCTTTACACAAGTTATGCAAAAATGTATGCATGATGAAAAATTTCAACTTATGGTGGAGATAACAAATCCTGTCTATGACTTCTTGAAAAGGTACTGTAATATTTGTTTTATTAGCATTAACAACTTTAAAAAATGAGTAAAATTGTTCCTTAAAGATATATGGTGTGATTACGAGTTAGTCGCTCTATTGTGTCTGACTCTTTGTGACCCCCCTGGACTGTAGCCCACCAAGCTCCTCCATTTATAGAATTCTCCAGGCAAGAATACTGGAGTAGGTTGCCATTTCCTTCTCCCAGGGATCTTCCTGACCCAGGGATGGAACCCGAGTCCATCCCAGGTCCAGGTAGATTCTTTAGTATCTGAACCACCAGGGAAGCTCTAAAAATATATAAGGTGGATGAAAAAGGGAGTGGAGTCTATGCAGTTAAAACTGGCATCTAGAAGGTAGTGAGTGTCTTTGTCTGGGTAAATAAATAAATACACATAAAAATGTTTGTACACCTGAACTAAAGAATAATAGAGCATGTTCATATTTCTAGTAGGAAATAAATTATCCCTTTTGCTATTGAGACATGTTGGATAATTGAATTTCTAGGTCATTAGAATCTCTCATACAAACTTTGAGGTCCAGTTATTTACTTAACTTCTTCATCCAGTTTTATTGAGATATGGTTGACATATAGCACTGTATAAATTTTAAGGTAGACGACATAATGCTTTGGCTTATATACATCATGAAATGATTACCACAGTGGGTTTGGTGAATATTCATCATCTCATATATATGCAACATTAGAAAAGCAGAAAAAATTTTTTTCTTCCTTGTGGTGAGAATTCTTAAGATTTACCCTCTTAAAAACTTTTATTTATAACATGTAGCATGCATGTTAGTTATCTTTATCATGTTTGCATTACATCCCTAGTTATTCTTTACCTTATAAATGGAAGCTTGTGCCTTTGGACTACCTTCAGTAATTCCTCTTACCCCCTTCTTTGATGTAGTCCCATTTGTTTACTCATGCTTTTTTTTTTTTTTCCTTTACGGTGTCTATAACTTATTTTAACAGGTTAAAATGATTGCTTACTTTTACTTTTGTTTCCCTTGCCTGAGGAGACATATCCCCAAAATATATTGCTAAAATTCACGTCAAAGAGCATACTGCCTGTGTTTTCTTCTAGGAGTTTTATGGTTTCAGCTTCTTCCCTTTAAGTCTTTAATCCATTTCGAGTTTATTTTAGTGTATGGCGTGGTTTTGAAGTCTGGTTTTGGCCATGTATTCTTTTCTAATTCCCTACAGTAGCAAGCAGTCATTCCTTGAGGCTCCCATATGTATATGTGAATGGAGTTCCTCAAATAGATGTAGTAAAAGTTAACTCTTTTATTCACTAAGCCCAAATGGCTCTTTCTGCCCCCAAGGAAAATTGTGTATTGTGCCAACTAATTATGAGAGATGCCAAACGAATCCAGCTTTTCTTCTAATAGTTGGGTTTTGATTTTAAATCTGGACATAGATCTAATCTATCTCATTGTAGGAAAAACATCAATAACACAAGATCTACTTTAAAAAAGTCAAAGAGGAACATTCTCATAAAAACCTACAGGAAAATATTCTTCCTAAAATAGGCCACTTCATTTATTAGAACAAAAGCTTGAAATATACGTGCTTCATATTTTAAAAAGATGAAAGAAGAAATTGCTTTTGTTACATGAAAGCAGGCCATTGTGATGAGAGAACTGGACAGAATTAGAAAGTCCCACCAAATTAAATAAATGATAGCCAAAATGAGAACCTTGGAAGCTGTAAATAATGTTCTTGATACCAAAGAAAATCAGAAGGCACTTTCAGTGTGCAGTGAAAATTTGGAGGGCTGACCATGGAGGTCTAACTGAAGAATAGATAACCTAAAATAAGAAAACAGAATTAGTGTTTGAGACCAGTGGTACAACAAAAGATGTGAGTTTGGAGACTGAGCAGTATAAGTGAGTTCAAGTCAAAGGTAATGATTCCAGTATTTAAGGCTGGGCAGATGTTCTAGGATGTTCTTGAAGTCAAGGAGTATAGAGGACGGACAGATGTAACTCCTTGATTTCTACTTTGCTGGTAATATCTATTTTGTTTTTGTATTTGTATGCTTGACATATTTTTGCATGAAGAAATTTTTTTCTACTTCAACAGACAAATATGCAGCAATATTTTCTTCCAATTTTTTAGTTTCACAGTTTAGAGTTAGTGTTTTAATCCATATGGAATTTATTTTGGTATAGGGATTTAGATTAAACTTTAGGGTTTTTTCCCTTTAAAATTTTAATCATTTTTCTTGGGAACATTTAAAAGTAATCTCTTTGTTACTTATTTTTAATGCTACTTTTTCACATTGGTTATTCTATTAATAATGCTTATAAATCACAATGAAGATATTTCATGAATTTTTATGTTCTACATAACAAAAAATCAAAGTATATGGAAATAACTGATGAAAAGACAAGGCTAATTTGATAGAAAATAATGATACTGAGAGTTTAACATGATACTTAAAGAGAGATAAGGACATAGAAAATGTACATAACTAATAAGTTTAATATATATAGCCAACTGAAACTAAATACCCTTTATATTATAGCACTTATTAAATTTTAGAAAAGTAATTTTTAAACTGCAAATTAAATCTCAATAGATCACCTAGTCTAAAATTTGTAAAGATCACATTCATACATTACAATTCATACAATAAAACTGAAATATTATAACAAAATAAATCACTGGTATATATAATTGTATATAATTATAATGTATAAAAAGAAACCAAAAGTATAGAGCATGAAAATCATGCTAGTGAGAAGCCCAATGTCAAGTGTATTCAAAGCAGTAGAAACAAATTTTTAGCTTTAGAAGCTTCTGTTACTTACTAAAAGAGAAAAATAAAATTAAATTAGTTTTTATTGAACTCGAGAAATTGGTAAAATAACAAAATAAATCTAAGACAGCAGAAAGAAGAAATAAAATAAGTTGAAATTAATCAATTATAAATTGGTTTTAAAATAGTCCAATGGTAACTGCTAGGTTTAGTCTTTGAAGATATGAATAAATTAGGTAATTTTCTGGCCAACAAAATAAGAAAAAGTGAAATGTAAGTAATCCAAAGAGAAAATAGTCATAAATTTGGGAATTGTTAAATTTTAGAAAACAATGTATGTAACATGAATCAATTTGAAAATCTAAATTAAAGTGATGATTATCTGGAAAATTATTGAAGCAGTAAAAAATTTGGAGAGATCAAAAACTTTTTAAGGCAAGTTCTCTCGTAGGAACAAATAATTTTGTTTTACATAAAGCTACTTCAGGGCTTCCCAGGTGGCCCAGTGGCAAAGAATTTACCTGACACAGGAGATGCGGATTTGATCCCTGAGTGGGGAAGATCCCCTGGAGCAGGAAATGGCAACCCACTCTTGCCTGAAGAATTCCGTCAACAGAGGAGCTCTGCAGGCTACAGTCCATGGGGCCACAAAGAGTAGTTCATGACTGAGCACACGCACACTTCAGAGCATAGTTGTAGTTTCCTTGTAAATTTTTACAGCAGGCTCTGATAACACATGTGTAAAAAGAAAATAAAAAAGTAGAAAATTAGAGGTTGGCTTTATTTAGAAATATACAGAATCAAATAAAACACTAACTTATAAATTTAGCTGTGAGAATGTAGATTTTGTTCTCAGTATATCATAAGAAGTCCAGATATAATTGTCGCTAGTGGTCAAAGGAGTCTTTTGTGCTGAAAAGTCATGTCGTGAAGTTCAGCAGCAGCAATTCCTAGCAAATTAGGATTAGAAGATTTTCTGTTAAAATATGCAGTACTGCACAGAAACCTATTATTCCTCCTATCTTTTAATATCATTCTGAACATTATTGGCAGTGCCTTAAAATAAGAACTAGAAATTAGGATTAGAATTCATATGATTATCACATGATAGGGTCCCCAAAATGTTTGCCAAATAAATTCCAAGGTGAAGTACTCAGAAAATAGAAGGATTGATATCTGCAAATTATTATTATTTTTAACTTAAGTTAACTAAAAACTATAAAAACTAACAATAGAATTCCATCGGATGGGTAGATACAAAATCAGTGCTTTGCTGTGTCAACTAGAAAGTATAATGGAAAAATGATTCTGTTGTTGTGAAGTACAGGATTAAGTTTATTAGAAATTGTGAGGGGATTTAAGATATATAAAGAAGACCAACATCTTTTCTAAGAGTATAAAAAATGACTGTAATAAATGGAGAGACAAAATACATTACTTGATGAGCAGATGGATTATTGTAAAGATTTCTATTATTCTCAAATTAATTTATTGGTTTAATGCAATTCCAATCAGATTAGTTTGTATGGAACGGCCTAGAATAACGAAATATATTTAAAGAATAAAAAAGGGTGAGAAGAGAGGCTTTTCTGTCAGATAAAGTATAACAGAATTGTGTTTATGAATTAATAGGCAGACAGTCATTGGAAATCAATGTTTTGGGTCAGAAACAGGCATGACGTATGTAACCAAAGCTATGAATAAGCCATGAAATCAAAGATTAATAACATTGGTTATATGAAAGTTTAGAAATATTATTTTTCATAACACACCATCAACAAAATAGAAAGCAGTTAGAGCTAGGAGAAAGCATTCTATGAAGAGGTGGAGGAGTGAAGGATTTTACTCAGTGGAAGAGCATTCTGCAGAGCATGGAGGAGACTGCTGAGAGGATTGGGAAGATGAGGCTCCATGACCTCCTCTTCTTCCCATCTCTTTCTGGAGTAACAGCAATAAAAGCCTTCTGGTGGGGTGGGAGAGACAGGAGGTAGAGGAGAGACCGCGGCTGGTTGGAAAACAGCTGGCAACTAGGCTCAGAATGTAAGCAGCAAAGCACAGAAGAGATTCCCATCTCCCACTGATCAATGGCCCAAGCTTTGTGTTATAGTTCAGGCAGACAAAACATTTCATTTGCCAAAATGAATGCCAGCTAAGGGAAAGGGAGAACATTTAGTATTGTTGGCCGTTGGCATTGATCATTCTGCATCTAGGCATTCAGCCAACGATGGATCAGAAATATTCGAAAAAAAATTCCTGAAAGTTCCAAAAAAGTAAAACTTGAATTTGCCACACTCCTGTCAACAATGTACATAATATTTATGTTGTATTTACAGTTATTTATATAGAATTTGCATTGCATTTTAAATGATTTAAAGAGATGATTTAAAATACATAGGAGGATGTGTGGAGGTAACCTACATACATGTAGGTATATGTATGTATGTAAATAATATGCCATTTTATATAAAGACTTGAGCCTCCTTGACTTCTGGTATCTGAGAGGGTCCTGGAACCGAGCCCCTGCAGATACCCATGGATGAGTGTAGTAATCTAAAATGCTTAGCTCCTGTTGATGTCCGAAGGTGGTAGTGGCTGGGAGCTTGCATGTGATGGAATTAAAGGGACTGAAGTTTGTTGGAAGCAAGATACCTTGTTTAGTGTCACTCTTATGTAGTTATCTTCTCAGTTTTAAAGGAAAGTGTTCACTTTTTTTTTT
Organism: Antilocapra americana; assembly: GCA_007570785.1. Taxonomy (NCBI): domain Eukaryota; kingdom Metazoa; phylum Chordata; class Mammalia; order Artiodactyla; family Antilocapridae; genus Antilocapra; species Antilocapra americana. Next base: position 35,966,109 of record ML663562.1, on the reverse strand, counting down.
TCAGTTTGATTCTATTCCTTCTACATCATATCGATACTTCAGCTCTCATCACACTTGATGTTATGATTTACATTTTGCTCTTTTGAGAGGCCAGCTGTTCCTTGATGGGACCGGGAGTATCACAGTCTCATTTATGCATGGAATGCAACCAATTTTGGAAATGCTTCTAGAATAATTTCAGTGACAATACTCATTAAAGATTTATTAATTTGGGGTAGTTTTGCAAATTCATGCATATCCTTTTAACTGACTTTATCTTTTTGTAATAGGAGGAATGAGTCCCTTCTCGGAATAAAAAAACTGAAATATAAGGATACTTCTTTGTCTAAAAAGATCATCAAACCTGTGAAGAAGTACAGAGCTGCAGTAGTGGAGATTGGAAAAGTAAGTTTCATATAAATTTTGAATTTTCAACTAGTGAATTTAAGAGATTCATGTATTTAGAGATGGTTGGCTGCACTATAATTTATTATAATATGAAACAGAAGATAATACCAACAAGCATAATCTTATAATTATACAATATATTTTAATTCTTGAGTTATATGAATATTTTTATAATCTTCTTTTATTTACAGTGGTACTTCTGTTTCTTTTGATAAATAATTTTAGTTGAAGGGCATAAAGAAGTCACTGTTTTAATGTCAAGAGACAAGCATTTGAATACAAGTAAATTGTGTTGTACTCAGATTTGTGTTCAGATTTTAATTTGTAATGTTTTGGTTTTCTCCTGTGTTAAGACTACAGAAATGAAGCAAAAAAAAGGAGCTAAAAGGAAGGAAACTCTAAGAGAATTTTTGAATAAAAACCCTTTTATTTCTGAAATGCCGGAGCATGAAAGGTATTGATTGATTAATTAAATGTTCACTTGAGGGTTCCATGTGCTGCACAGTATTTTAGGCACCAGGGATACACTGGTACACACCACAGGTGGGATCACTGCCATTGGTGAGCTTACATACTAATAAAAGGAACCCCAAATAAACAGACATACAAATAAGCAAGAGAGTTTAAAATTTTGATAAACTTTATAGAATAAATGAACAGGATGATATCCTATAGAGTAACTGGCCTGGGGTAGAGCTGGTGACCACAAGTAATTTAGATTAAGAGTGGCCAGGAGATCATATTGGTAAATTACTTCTAACATTGGCAGATGGTATACTTGTTTATAAAACCAAAACTATAATACTTATTGGGCTTCCCTTGTGGCTTAGCTAGTAAAGAATCCACCTGTGATGCAGAGACCTGGGCTCGATCTCTGGGTTGGGAAGATCTCCTGGAGAAGGGAAAGGCTACCCACTCCAGTATTCTGGCCTGGAGAATTCCATGCCATGGGGTTGCAGAGTGGGACATGACTGAATGACTTTCACTTTCATAATACTTACTGTGGTATGTTTAGCTTTTATTGTTATGAGTACACATTTTTGATTCTTTATATCGTTTACCTTCATTATGTAATGTCTTCCTTTACCTGCTTAGTGATTTTGATCTTAATGTTCAGCATATAAATATTAATGAAACCATTTTCTTTTTGTTTTCATTTGCTTCACAATCTGTTTGATTATTCCTTCATTTTCTTTATTTAAATTATGGTATAATTTAGGTGAGTATAAAAAATAATATAAAAAATGAACATGTACTCAATATGCAATGTGCCATATAACATTTGGAATACATTTTTGTCCCCCTTTTATCCCAGTAGTAATACTATCCAAAGCCTGGTATTTATCATGCTTATGAGTGACTTTATACTTCAATTATATATATGTGTATGTCCCTAAAGAACATGTGGTGTTATTTTTTACAGTTTGTTTTGCCAATATGCTCTTATTCCTCAATATTATGTTTGTGAGATTTTTTTCATGTTGGTTATACATAAGTCCAGTCCACATTTCCATTATGTAAATAGTGCTACCAAGGATATTCTTATATACATCTCCACATGCACATTTGAGAGTTTCTGGGGTAAATACATAGGAGTGTAGTCTCCAGGATATGAACATTTTAACATTTCTAGATATTGCTAAATTGCTTTAAAATTTCAATGGTGTGTCAGGTTTCCATTATTTAGCATCCTCCCCGATACTTACTATTATTATCAGATTTTCAAATTTTTTGTGGACCTATGAGCTATGAATTTTTATTTTGTTGGTTATAAATGAGTTTAGGCAGTTTTTCATATTTGTTTAAACCCTAGGGTTTTTCTGTTCTCAAGACTGCTTGTTTAGATCCTTTGCTCATTTACAACTTTTGTTTTCTGATTTATTTTTAGAGGTTTGGACACTAATGCTTTTCCCAGATGTTATTCATCCATTTGCATTTTAAAGGTCTTTTTTAAATGAAAAGTTATAACTGTAATGGGATAAAAGGTATCAGCATTTCCTTTTATTATTTTTGAAATTTTTCTCTGAGTAAAATATTTCCTTTTTCAATGTAAATATTTGATTTTACAATTGGGAATTTTGTCCAACTCGAATCAATTTTTGTGAATGGTGAGAGGAAGAGTCTCTCTCTCCCTTTTTTTTTTAGGTTTCATTATACCCAATTGAATAGCTCTTTTTATTGAGTAGTCTATTCTTGCAGTTTTGTCATTTAGCAAGTTGTCATATGTATCAAATTTAGGAAATTGTCTTTGATTTCTTGTTTTCTAAAAATGTTCTTCTGAATTGTGTTCAATTTTGCTGAGTATTTCTCCACTGAGATTTATTTTCTCTTTTAATCTGTGCAATCAAATTACATTAATATGTAAATGTTAAACTGTGTAGAGTGTCTTTGTTTCATACCTTTGACTCCAATGGGGTGTCTTCCAAAACCAACCACTTCTCAGAGAGTTGGGACAAGAGAGTGGAGCAGATGGACCCTGGGCTCACCTCCTCCCTCGAGCACACCAAAATCACAACTGCAGAACAAAAAAACTGGAAACTGCCCCCGAAAGATATCCTATATCCAAAGATACAAAACCAACCGATTCTCTGACTCCAACTGAGAGAACTGAGAGACCCCTATACACCTTTCACCTAGTTTTCTCCTAGTGCTAACATCTTATAGCATAAAAATTCAACTCAATTCCATCTACCTGGAGACAGCCTTAGTGCCGCAAGTTAAAGGACCCTGCCCCACTTGTGGTGCCAGCCACAAATAGGATGGCCAGGCTACACACATTTCTGTTCAATCTATTCCAACTAAGGGGTTCCTATAACTCCGCTTCCCCTCATTTAGATCAGTTATTTGCTAGAATGGCTCACAGAATTCAGGAAAATATTTTACTTATGTTTTCTGGCTTATAACAGATGCAAATGACCAGCCAGATGAAGGAGTTCATAGGGTGATGTCTGGAAGGGTCCTGAGCATAGCAGCTTCTGTCTGTACGGAGTTGTGATGTGTTTCTCTTCCAGCACGGGGATGTATTGACCAACCTGGAGGTCCTCTGAACTTCACTGTTAATAGATTTTTAAAAAAACCTAGTCTGCAGTTACTCTCTCCAGAGACTGGGGGTTGAGATTGAAAGTTCCACTTATTCATCATGTGTTTGATTTTTCTGGTGACCAACCTCTATCCTGAGGCTCTTTAACAGCCCAACCCTGAGTCACCTTACTAGACTCAGGTGTATTCCAAAGGAGTTCATCATGAATAACAGGAGACTCCTGTCACTCAGGAAACTCCAAGTTTTAGGAGCTCCATACTTGAAATAAAAGACAAAGACCAAATATATATATTTTATTATAGCATTCTAGGTCTGCCCACATACATTCATTTTTTGCCTGCTGATTCAACTTCATTAAGATGAATAGCCATTTTGAGTCTGTGATATGTTTTTGAGTTCTCTTTGATAAATTCTAATTTTTAGAAGATTGTCCATTTTACCAAATTTTCAAAGTTATTCATAAAATGGTACTATGTTTTCATGTTATCATTTGAATCTCTGCTGTATCTACAGTTACTGTGTTTCATTCCTAACTTCATTAATTTTTGTCTTCTCTCATATTTTTGTGATTTATCTTGCCATAGGTTTGTCTATTTTTTTCCCATTTTTTTCAAAGTGCTGAATTTTGTCTTTGTCAGGCCTCTCTATTGTGTTTATCTTCCTTTCCTTTAATTTTTTGCTTTTATACTTATTACTTCCCAGTTCCTTTTTTAAAACAGCTTAACTGAGATTTAAGGCAAGAAAAAATGAGTTTTCCTTCTACCCTCCTAAGTTCTCTAGTTAGAACTTGGTAAAATTAGACTAACAGAAGAGTGATGAACAACAAAAAAAGCAGGAGTTTATTAACATTTGCTTATGCATGGGAGAACTCAGTGAAGAGTAACTCAAAGGAGTGGTTAGGATTTGGGCTTATAGGGCATCTTAAAAAGGACAGTGAATTTACAGTAGAGTGACCAGGGGTGTAGGCTTTCAAGGGCAGCAAACTGTGGTAGAAATATGAGAGAAAACTAATGGAGTAAGACTTGTTTGGGCAGGTCCATCTAGGTGCTGTTTTTGCCTTCGTCATGGTCATAAAATTTGCCAGGAGAGGAGTTTTATGGCATTCTTCATATTTTTCAGAAGTTTCTATTTTCTCTCAGATAAGGGCATCTCCAAGAAGGCATCCTTCTGCATCTGTTGATTCTCATTTACCTCCAGCTCAAAATAATCCTAACATGAAAGCAAGAGCTGTCTGCTTGCACCATCCCACCCTCTCTAGCAGGGAAGATGCCTCTGGTCCAGTCACTCTCCTTGACCTCTTGAGGTGATTTAACCATCTCACATGGAAAGATCCTCTGGAGAAGGAAATGGCAACCCACTCCAGTATTCTTGCCTGGAAAATCTCATGGATGGAGGAGCCTGCCAGGCTACAGTCCATGGGGTCACAAAGAGTCAGACACGACTGAGCGACCTCACTGTCACAACCATCTCACACAGGAAACAGATTGACTTTTATTTTGGAAATTATAGTTTTAATTTTTAAGGTTGAAGTATTTAAAACATTTCTGTTTGGAAATCGTGTAACATTACCAAGACAACCAAGTGAAGTGAAGTGAAGTGAAAGTCGCTTGGTCATGTCCAACTCTTTGTGACCCCATGGACTGTAGTCCATGGAATTCTCCAGGCCAGAATACTGGAGTGGGTAGCCTTCCCTTCTTCAAGGAATCTTCCCAACCCAGGGGTTGAACCCAGGTCTCCCTCATTGCAGAAAGATTCTTTACCAGCTGAGGCTCAAGGGAAGCCCAAGAATACTGGAGTGGGTAGCCTATTCCTTCTCCAGCAGATCTTCCTGACCCAGGAATCGAACCAGGGTCTCCTGCATTGCAGGCAGATTCTTTACCAATGGAACTATCAGAGAAGCTAACCAAAGATAACCAAACAACAGCAAAAAGCTCAAAAAACCTTGGATTAAAAAGGTGTCAGTCACCAACAAATACAAAATAACTCCACACTGAATGAGAATATCAACACTGCATGTCTAAAATAGTCTTATTCCTTCCTTTATTCTCCAGAATATCTGTACTTTCAGTGCAGCAAGGTCTACCTTCCTTCCTTCCTTGCATCCTTCCATCCCTATGTCCCTTCCTTTATTTCTATGTGTGTGTGTTGACTCAGATCTATACTTGTTATCTATTAAAATGAGCAATAAAGGACAGAAATGGTACGGACCTGACAGAAGCAGAAGATATTAAGAAGAGGTGGCAAGAATACACAGAACTGTACAAAAAAGATCTTCATGACCCAGTTAATTACAATGGTGTGATCACTCACCTAGAGCCAGATATACTGGAATGTGAAGTCAAATGGGCCTTAGGAAGCATCACTGCAAACAAAGCTAGTGAAGATGATGGAATTCCAGTTGAGCTATTTCAAATCCTAAAAGATGATGCTGTGAAAGTGTTGCACTCAGTATGTCAGCACATTTGAAAACTCAGCAGTGGCCACAGGACTGGAAAAGGTCAGTTTTCATTCCAATCCCAAAGAAAGGCAATGCCAAAGAGTGCTCAAACTGCTGCATAATTGCACTCATCTCACACGTTAGTAAAGCAATGCTCAAAATTCTCCAAGCCAGACTTCAGCAATACATGAACCGTGAACTTCCAGATGTTCAAGCTGGTTTTAGAAAAGGCAGAGGAACCAGTGATCAAATTGCCAACATCTGCTGGATCATCGAAAAAGCAAGACAGTTCCAGAAAAATCATCTATTTCTGCTTTATTGACTAGGTCAAAGCCTTTGACTGTGTGGATAACAATAAACTGTGGAAAATTCTGAAAGAGATGGGACTACCAGACACCTGACCTGTGTCTTGAGAAACCTATATGCAGATCAGGAAGCAACAGTTAGAACTGGACATGAAACAACAGACTGGTTCCAAATAGGGAAAGGAGTATGTCAAGTCTGTATATTGTCACCCTGCTTATTTAACTTATATGCAGAGTACATCATGAGAAACACTGGGCTGGAAGCAGCACAAGCTGGAATCAAGATTGCCAGGAGAAATATCAATAACCTCAGATATGCAGATGACACTATGCTTATGGCAGAAAATTAAGAACTAAAGAGCCTCTTGATGAAAGTGAAAGAGGAGAGTGAAAAAGTTAGCTTAAAACTCAACATTCAGAAAACTAAGATCATGGCATCTGGCCCCATCACTTCATGGCAGATAGATGGGGAGACAGTGGGAACAGTGGCTGACTTTATTTTTCTGGGCTCCAAAATCACTGCAGATGTGACTGCAGCCATGAAATTAAAAGACGTTTAGTCCTTGGAAGGAAAGCTATGACCAACCTAGACAGCATATTAAAAAGCAGAGACATTTACTTTGCCAACAAAGGTCCGTGTAGTCAAGGCTATGGTTTTTCCAGTAGTCATGTATGCATGTGTGAGTTGGAGTATAAAAAGCTGAGCACTGAAGAATTGATGCTTTTGAACTGTGGTGTTGGAGAAGACTCTTGAGTCCTTTGGACTGCAAGGAGATCCAACCATTCCATCCTAAGGGAGATCAGTCCTGAGTGTTCACTGGAAGGACTGATGCTGAGGCTGAAACTCCAATACTTTGGCCACCTGATATGAAGAGCTGACTCATTTGAAAAGCCTCTGATTCTGGGAAAGATTGAGGGCAGGAGGAGAAGAGGACGACAGCAGATGAGATGGTTGGATGGCATCTCTGACTCAATGGACATGAATTTGGGTAGGCTCTGGGAGTTGATGTTGGACAGAGAAGCCTGGCATGCTCTAGCTCATGGGCTTGGAAAGAGTCAGACACAACTGAGTGACTGAACTGAAATGAACTGAAAGTGAGCAAAATTCTTTAACTTACAAACTGAGATTTTTCCCCCCTTCTCCAGTATAAATCAGGTAGGATGAGGCAGCAGCATCGTCAACTGTTTAAAAAAAAAAAAAAGATTAAGTATTTTGAAGAAATAGAATCATGCCATATAAACAATTATGTAACTATGAAATTAGATGAGCTGCTTTGAGATTTTGATAGTAATAATTTGAAACAAATTGAATATATATTATCCTTAAAATCTGAACTATTAGCCAAAACTTGAGATATTAGTTTTTTCAGAGGATATTGGGTATGAATGTATGAAGTTATTACATGTAGAGTTGACTGATGTTTTATTTCCTTTGTAGTCTAGATAATGATAGGAAAAATTTGGCTCCATTGTTCTTCTTTTCCTTAAGGAAAAGAACAGAGAAATGATTTTCTTGTTTAATATTGAAGTTAGTTGATGAATGTGAATATTACCTTATAATTTGGTTGTCTAATTTCAGTGGCCTTTTGGTGACAAAAAAGAAAAGCTGTTTGGTTTAGGCCTAGGACACAGACAGCAGAGAGAATCAAAGGCAATTTGTAGTGTCCTTATCTGCAGTGTTTATCCTCATGCCTTCCTCATTGTCCTGGTTCACATTTTTAGCACCAAGGAAGTGACAAATAAGCCAGAAACATTTGCATAAGGACAGTCAAGTGGTTTCCTGCTGTATTTTGTGCAAGCAGGAGTCATTCTTTGTTATAAAATGTCTAGAAGTTCTTGTAATTGCAAAACTTCCTTTTCCTTCTACAGAAATAAGAGAGCTGATGTTCGAAAAGTAGCACATCGATTCCTGGTGGAAAACTTGAATCCTTTAATATTAAGTTATGTTAAAAAGAAGAGATTCCATCAAATATTTCTTGAGGAGATGCCCTGGAGAGCTCAGATGAACCTGTATCTGGCAAGCGCACACTTCAACATGCTTTTAACAAAGCTAGGGGAACGTACAAAGATAAAATTTGGTTCTTCACCAATAATGGTCAGGTATAGTATTTTATCAACGAATACTGTTTTAGTCTCAAAAACATGGATAGTATTTGTATGTTCAGGACTCCAATGCTGATGATAGCTTAAAGAAGTTCACAGAGTGCTTTGATCTTTACCAATCTTTGGTATATTTAAAAATATCTTATCTCAGAATCTTTCCCAAACAAGTGCTGGATATAAGTACTTATGAACTACTAATCTGCATATATTTGCATATGTTATTCAATATGGCTTTCAGGGAAAGGAGAAAGTGAATTTTCTAAGAGAAGTTTAATATTAATTGTATCTCTCCATACTCAGTCTCTCTGTTGTGTTTGATTCTTTGCTACCCTATGGACTATAGCCTGTCAGGCTCCTCTGTCCATGGAATTTTCCAGGCAAGAATACTGGAGTGAGTTGCCATTTACTTATCCAGGGGATCTTCCCAATCCAGGGATCAAACCTGCATCTTCTGCATTGCAGGCAGATGCTTTTACTGCTGAGCCACCAGGGATCCCCCTAACCATACAGTAACCAAAGTATTAGTAGACCTTAGGCAAATTTCTGTTTCATTAGAGGTATATTTTAAGCCTCCATAAACACGGATCATACTTTCTTATATAATTTACACTTTCTGTCATTAATTCAAAAGATATTTTCCAGTTTTTGTTTATTTTTGGTTAAAGTGTTAGAGGAGATAAAATGGAAGGTAAAAACATAAGATAAATACATAATACGGAATACCATATAACCAGAGTAACTTTATGTAACCAGACTTTTTCATTAAAAAAATTACTCATTGAAGGAATTTCCTGAAATCTGGTTATTAGTACTGCATGTGTTCACTGCACAAGGCAAGGGTTTGGTCCTGGTTGGAGAACTAAGATCCAGCAAACTGCATGTGGTGGTGTTTTAGTGGCTAAGTTGTGTCCAACTCTTGGTGACCCCATGGACTGTAGCCAACCAGGTTCCTCTGTCCATGGCAAGAATACTGGAGTGGGCACAGAACGCTGGAGTGGGTTGCCATTTCCTTCCCCAGGGGATCTTCCCAATCCAAGGATCTAACCTGTGTCTCCTGCTTGACAGACAGATTCTTTACCACTGAGCTACCTGAGAAGTTCGATGCAGCCAAAACCAAAACAAAACCCTCATTGAGTCCTTATTAGAAACAAGGTACTGAGGTAGGTGTGAGGTGCAGTCTGAGATGAACAGGATCTACAAGTTGGAATCTGGTAGAGTGGCTCACAAATGTTCACAAATAATAGTCAGTAAAGGTAAAAGGTAAAGTACATGTAACGTCTTTGTACCTGGGAAGGAGGCTTTCTACTGGCTGAGACTATCAGAAGAGGTTTCATGGGAGAAGCCACTTGGCTTGCGTCCTGATGGACAGGCAAGATTTAAAAATGTGCAGGTAGGGAAATAAGCCTTCCAGAAAGATGGAAGAATGAGTCACAGCCCAGGTAGGAAACTCAGGACAGGAGTCCCCAGTGGTCTAACCAGAGTCTAGGACATCTGAAATGGAGTGGTCAGAAGTGATCAGAAGAGGTCGGTACAGAAACACGGACAGTCTTAACTGTCTATAAATCTGAATTTTAATTTATATCCCATGGGAGATTATTAAGGTTTTATTTTAAGCAGGGCTATGATAAGGAATTTTTCTGATAGCAAAATACTGGATGGATTGGAGTAAGGAGAGACTGATGATAATATGAATTAAGAGGGTATTTATTTCAGTAATCCAGTGATAAAATATGCAGGTTGAAATCCACAAGGAACTTGAACCCAGTTTCTGTTTCTCCAGAGTTTTGGTTAAAATAAAATTCTGGTCTATGTGGGCTGGACTAAGTTAGCATTTAGGAAGTACTTAGATTTCTTGACAGAGAAAACTTTCAGCAAAGTGACCCATTTTGGAGGCTCTGAAAGGGAAAATAGTTCAGATTAGATGGGCTTCCTTACTATCCTCTGGATATGGAGAACTCTTCTTCTCTGACTGTCCAATCACACATGACCATTCATGCATCATTACTTGGCAGCATGGTAGTTAAACAAAGACTGAAAGGCTCAGATGGTAAAGAATCTGCCTGCAATGTGGGAGATCCAGGGTTCAAACCCTGGGTTGGGAAGATCCTCTGGAAAAGGAAATGGCAACCCACTCCAGTATTCCTGCCTGGAGAGTTCCATGGACAGAGGAGCCTGGTGGGGTTCAGTCGATGGGGTGGCAAAGAGCTGGACATGACTCAGTGGCTTTCACTCACTCAGGTTTGTATCAGGGTAACTTGGTGCTAAATCTAATTTCATTAAAACATTTATTTATTTATTTAGTATTTGACAGAATTCACTTTTGCTCCTATTGTTTTTTTTTCTTTTTTTTTTTTTATTGTTTTTGCCATACATTGTCATGATATCACCATGGGTTTACATATGCTTCCCCTCCGGAACCCCCCCTTCCTCCTCCCTCCCCCCCAGGAAATCTCGCTGTACCAGCCCCGAGCATCAATCCTGGGCTGGCGATTGATTAGACATATGAAAATTAACATGCTTCAATGCCCTTCTCCCATATCATCCCACCCTTACCCTCATCCACAAAGTCCACGAGTCTGTTCTATACATCTGCGTTCCTTTTGCTGTCTCGCATGTTGGGTTCTCGTTACCGTCTTTCTAAATTCCATATATATGCGTTAATATACTGTATTGTTGTTTTTGCTTCTGGCTTACTTCACTCTGGATAATGAGTTTTTTTCCCTTTGCAGTTTCCGATCCTGTGACCCTACTATGTTTTCACTGTATAATTCAGGAACAGTGTTACCAACAGGGAAATTGACTCTAGAAAACTATAAAATGATGCTTGATTTCCTTCTTACAGCTAAAAAAAGAAAGGCTCACTTACCGTCAGGTAAAATAAATATGTTATATACTATCAAATTGTCTTTAGATATTTTTATTCACAAATGGAACACACACATACACAAACACATGTTCCCTGACATGCACTGCAGCAGACACCAAGTTACATGGATCATTTTCCAGTGACTTAGGAGTTTTGTGGAGTTGTGGTATTTTGTAGAAGACTCTTATTTGTTCTATTTTTTTTTTAAACTTACTACATTTTTATAATATCATCACCTATGTTTGGAAATATTTATATTGAATTTTCTCCTACCCCAATTTGCCCATTCAACAAATATAATGTTCTTTTAAAAATATTCATAGCCTTCTGTGGCCAAAGTAAGCAAAAACTTGTTCTCAGGTGATGAAGGCTCCGATGAGGCAAAATTGGTGAAGATGGAGAAACACAAACAGACCAAGAATGCCTTTTGGAGGTAGAACCTATGGGATCCACTCAGAACCTGTACTGAGTATCAGTGATATACCATGTCTGGTTCCAGGCCCTTTGGGTATTCACTCACTAGGTCATTCAACAAATGTTAGTCCTGCCTGCTTGCACATGTTCAATCCCTGGGTGGGGAGGATCCCCTGGAGGAGGAAATGGCAACCCACTCCAGTATGTATACCTTTAGAATCCCATGGACAGAGGAGCCTAGTGTGCCACAGTTCATGGGGTGGCAAAGAATCGGACATGACTGAAGCGACTGAGCATGCACGCAAGTTTCGGGAAAAATTCCACCAAACATATTGCTGTAAGCAGGCATGACAGCATCATTCAGCAGCTTTCTAGTTGTATTCAGGATCTTGCCTTAGGATCTTCAGTCAGCACCTTCCACGAAAGTTTACTCCATGATGAGTGAGATAATATTCTAACGGTAGGACCAGCCAATACCGTCTTCTGGTCAGGTGACAAGGGGCTCCCACGAGGTGGAGAGATGTATGTGAGCAGGGCTCTCTGTTTGGGCGTTGCACTGATGACATTATTCCTGAGTAATCACCTACCTTGAATACCACTCATTTCACAAGCAAACATTTATCTCCAATATCTTTATGTTATTACAAACCCTCTTATATAGATATTTTTAAAGTGACACTTTAAATGCCATGTAGCTTATTGCTGGACAAGCTGTTTCATATGCTGGTTAACTCTCGCAGGAGTTTTGATTCGTATTTGAGGTACTTGACATGCTTTTTAATTTCTTCAGGGGTACAGTTTTACTGGTACCTGCATGTCATTCTATGACTATTAAAATATTTAAATAGACATAGACATAGAAAAAGTCCGAGTTTTCATATGTAGACTACTATATATATGTGTGTGTGTGTGTGTGTATCGAGTTTTCTTTTCAACTAGCTCCCTAAGACCTCCTATGAAATTTACAATAGATTCTGCAATTGAGACTTAGCATTTAATGCAAAGTTCTAAAAAGAGAATATTTGTGGCAGAAGTCCTCCATGGTTTTTGTAGCACAGCGACGGGAGGATGAGTGATCAGGACTGCTGCACTGCCTAACTGCAGGGGCTCCTCCTCATCTTCCAGTGTATGTGTCCAGGGAATAGCCTGTTTGGAGGGAAGTTAAGAAAGAGTGGGATCCTTTCGTTCTTCTCCCCTGAAACACAACATTCCTGCCTCTGCATCATTCCTTTGGCCAATCACCTTTGCTTGGAATGTTCCCCATACTCTTCCCCCACAGCTAAATCATGATTCACCCTTAAGAGCTAATCTAAGCACCTCCTTCTCTGGAAACTCCCTGGTTCATCACATCCATAACAATTCTCTCCTTTCTCCAAACTAATGTGGCATTAGTTTGTCTGAATTACTCATTTGATGCAAGTCATCTACTGTGTTTTCTGAAACTTACCTCTCTACTTTCAGTAACTTGATACTTTGTTTTTATACTGTAGATGCTGAAGAATTTTTGGCATTTCTTAATTCCAAAATGAGTGATGAAAATGTTTCCAAGACCCAAACGGTTAATGAATCAGACTCTCAGTCGGGACTTAGCAGTAAAGAAAAGGATCGATCTGCAAATGTGGGTCTCTTGGATCATTTTATGAAAATCTTTTTATATTGCAGGAGAGCAATGGTAAGTTGATCCTCCTTCTTTGTTAATGTAGTGGACATGACTCTCAGCCCATGAATTTGGGCATGTATGATATATTTATTTCCTTACTATTCATAACATCGATTTCAACAGTGAGACTAAACTCGCTGGGTGTTGTGTCAATCATCTGTGAGGCTTGCCTGCCACAGTACTGAGGTCTCACACGTGGTAGAGTTGTCATTAGTCATCCAATCATCCAGAGCTGAGGTGCCCTTTGTCCTTGTCTACAAAGTCTCCTTGAATATTCAGACACCCCTCTGCTGCTTTCTAGCCACACTTGGGGACACAGGCTTCTCCAGTGATACCAGGGGTTCCACTTAAGGCTCTTGCTCCCTCTTGGGTATCACATGCTCCTTTCTCCCCTCCAGGAAAGAGAAAGATTTTTCTAGGCATGGGAAAGCCCTAACCCTCCCCCCTGATCTGCTTCTACAGGCTATTTGTGTCATCTCTCAACTGCTTTTCTCTTTTTTCTTCTTAGATATTACCTTATAGGTTATTAAACTCAGAATAGGAATTAGCTGCAAAGAAATTAATTTCCTTTTTTTCATAGCAAGAAGGGGAGGTACGTCAAACTTCTCAAGAGATGAGAAGAGATCTATCCTTTCTGGACAAGAAAGAAAGACTTAAGTTCCCATATTTCTTCATGGAGTAGAGAGTGACTTTTTAAAATACGTAAAGTCATCTCACGTCATCTCCCGTGGCCGTGAACAATGCATCCCATCCTCCTTTCCAGCAGCTTCAGGGCCCTGGAGGGTCTGGGTCCTGCTTACCTCTCAGAACTCAGCTCCTCTTTCCCTGGTGCAGTCTACTCTTCCCTCTGTGGTTCTGAAAGCACTAAGCATGCTTTAGAACCTCCCTCTTCAGTCCTCAGGTTCACCACCCATACTTTGCCCCTCCTGTTCCCTCAGCCCCAAATGCCCTTCTCCGCCCGATAACCCCGCCCCCTCCTTCGCATGACTTGTTCAACTCAGCATTCTGGGCTCTGCTCATATGTCACCTCCTCAGAGAGGACTTCTCTCCTGACCACCCTGTCCTGTCACCCTTACCAGGGTGAGTAGTTTCTACTTTAATTTCCTTTATAACACTAATCATTCCCTGAAATTGTACTTTGATTTGTCTGCTTACTAGTGTCGGATTTTCCTAATCAAAAGCAGCACAAGGTCAGGGCCATTTCCCTTGCTCACTGAGACATTCCTAGCACTTAGAACAATGGGCGTGTTGGAGTCCTAGCTCATCATTTAGTAGAGTCATAACCCAGGGCAAGTTAGCCCCATGCCTCCATTTCCTCATCTGTAAAGTGGGAAGAACACTAGGGCATACTTACTTCATAGGAGTTGTTATATAGAATGTTACATTAGCATATAAATGTCTTACCATGGTGTCTAGCACTGTAAGTAGCATAGAACAAATGGTTAGTTACTTTTATTCCTGACTCAGAATATTAGCAGAAAGGTGAAATCACTCAGATCTGTAACTTTGGCATCTTTCGAATGTTGTGCCTGTCTTAGGTTCTTGCTCATCGTGGTGGCTATTGGACTCTGCTTCAGAACTGCTGTCGGGCCCTTTGGAACTTTACTCAGGAGCTACAAATACTGCATAAACAAGCAATGGATCTGTATAAGACATTTCCTATTAGCCAGGATAGTTTCCTCTGTATCTCTGTTTTACCGTTCTATTTAGGAGCAGAATTACTTATTGACATGTTAATAGAACTACAGAATACTGATTCTATTAAGGTAAGAGTATTTGGGCAGTTCTTTTTATTGCAGTTGATTAATAATTTTTTTTGTGTACCATACAGCTTGGGATAAGTAGAAATTAATATTTTGCTTGAGTTGTTTTTTGGTTTGTCTTAATTTTATTTGCTTTTCATTATTTGGTTCACAGTATATAACGTGCACTGATATTAATTACAAATATCTGCCTGAAAATCAGTTTATTAAATGGAAAAGAAAGTAGCATTTATTGACCTCCAGCTTCTACAGAAACTAACCAAAATATATTTAATCTTCATAGCAATCATTTGACAGAGAAAAATGAGACCCTAAAACAGATCATGTAGCTTGTTGGTTAATACTTGTTTTAGTCCCTGTTCTATTTCTCTAGATGTAGAATTTCCAGGCATTTCAAATCTACCACACTATGGTTTAAAGCATGAAAATAAAACTGAAAAAAGCAAAGCTCATATAACTTAAACACATTAAAAATTAGTAAACACATAAATATTTTGAATCATGGAGTTTAATGTTTTTCAGGTGTAAAATATATGATAATGATAGTACAAAAGACTGGGAGGGCAAATAAAATGAAACCGTCATAAGTTTTTAAACTTTATATAAATGTCAAGTGATACAGTATCAACTTTAAGTGGAATGTGATAAGTTAAGTATGCATTTAATAATCACCCAAGTAACTACTGAAAAAGTGATATAGCTAAAAGGCCAAATTAAAGCTAAAACTAAAATGGAAAACTAAATAATAGTCAGTTAACTAAAGAAAGCAGGGCAAGAGGAACACAAACACATGGAACAAATAGAAAATAGCAAATAACCTAACCCAATTATATCAATAACTATATTAAATATAAGTAGACCAGATACCTCAATTAAAAGGCACAGATTGTCTGTATTAAAAAAAGAAAGACGTGTACTTGTCCATAAGAGAAGCACTTTAGATATGAAGAGACAGATCAGTATCAGTATCAGTTCAGTCACTCAGTCATGTCTGACTCTTTGCGACCCCATGAACCGCAGCATGCCAGGCCTCCCTGTCCATCACCAACTCCCGGAGTCCACTCAAACCCATGTTCATCAAGTCAGTGATGCCATCCAGTCATCTTATTCTCTGTCTTCCCCTTCTCCTCCTGCCCCCCAATCCTTCTCAGCATCCGGATCTTTTCCAATGAGTCAACTCTTTGCATGAGGTAGCCAAAGTATTGGAGTTTCA
Source organism: Antilocapra americana (assembly GCA_007570785.1). Taxonomy (NCBI): domain Eukaryota; kingdom Metazoa; phylum Chordata; class Mammalia; order Artiodactyla; family Antilocapridae; genus Antilocapra; species Antilocapra americana. The sequence goes on along the minus strand of ML663562.1, from coordinate 35,949,921 downwards.
GCTTCAACAAACTGAAATGATGCTTGTAGTGATGCTTTCTAAGGCCCACTTGACTTCACATTCTAGGACGTCTTGCTCTAGGCGAGTGATCACACCATCATGATTATCTGGGTCGTGAAGATCTTTTCTGTATAGTTCTTCTGTGTATTCTTGCCACCTCTTCTTGAAATCTTCTGCTTCTGTTAGGTCCATACCATTTCTGTCCTTTATCAAGCCCATCTTTGCATGAAATGTTCCCTTGGTATCTCTAATTTTCTTGAAGAGATCTCTAGTCTTTCCATTCTGTTGTTTTCCTCTATTTCTTTGCATTGATTGCTGAGGAAGTCTTTCTTATCTCTCCTACATTATAAACAGATTAATACAATGTAGGAAGAAAAATCTTCAAATATCTGGAAATTAAACAACACAATTCTAAATAATCCATGGGTCAAAGAAGAAAACATATGAGATATTTAAAAATTATTTCAACTGATGATAACATATTAAAATTTTGAGATATAATAAGCCAATGCTTAGCAAGAAATTAATAGCTTTAAATGTTTAGTAAATAGGAACAAAGATATAAGATCAACCATTTAAGTGTTCATCTATAGGAGCTAGAAAAAGAAGAGTAAATTAAACCCAAAATAAGTAAAAAGAATGATAAAAATAGTAAGAAAGAAGAAAATGGTAAGAGCAGAAGTAAATTAGATACAAAAAAACCCAGAAAATTAATAAAGTCAATCAATTAATCTTTTGGAAATGTGGTTAAAATTGACAAAATCTTAGGAATACTGATGAACAAAAGTGATACAAATGTGAATTACTATTATTAGTAATAAAGGAGGGATATGGTTATAGTTCCCATATATATTAAAATAAAAATAAGAGAAATCATATCCAATTTTTACTAATGAATTTGATAACTTAGATGAAATGGACATGTCTACTAGAAAGTACAACTTAACAAAGCTGACACAAAAGTGATAGATAAAAATGAATTAACCTAAATATATTAAATTGAGTTTGTAATCAGAAACTTTGACATAAACTCCAGGCCCAGAATACTTTTCTACAGATTCTAGCAAACATAAAGGAAGAAATAATAAATACTATACCATTTTTTGGGAAGTGAGGCCAGCTTAACCCTGTCTGGTACATCAAAAAGAAAAATATTAATCAATATTACTCATGAACATATACACCAAACTCCTTAATGAAGTATTAGCAAATTCATCCCAGCAATATATAAAACATACAAAGAATATATAATATATACAAATGATGATCAAGTGGGATTTGATCCCAGATATGTAAGGTTCACATTTGAAAATGAATCCATGTAATTCACCATATTAACAGGATAAAGGAGAAAAACCATATGGCTGTTCAAATAGATACAGAAAAAATATTTACAAAATTCTGTATCACTTTTTCCATCTGCTCCTTCTCTACCTCTGATTGTACCATGCTCACTCTGAGCTCTGGGTACCTGCTAAGCCAGGGAAGCTGTCATCTGCTTCTATCACAATTATTTACCCGGACCTCATCAGTCATCCTGTGATGTTCCCTGACAATTATAAGATCCTGAAGATCCTGAGTGGGCTGCGCCTGAAAGTGGAAGGGAAGATGGTCAGTACGGCCGAGGATAGCACTGATGGAAATGTGCTTTGCTATCCAGTGCTTTCAGTACCCAAGGTGAAAGCACAGTATTCACTGGTGTGGATATGATCAGGAATCATCACTTGCAGAAAACTAGTTTCACAAAAGGAGCACGTAAGAAATAAATCAAGGCTTTCCTGGTGGTTCAGTGGTAAAAGAATCTGTGTGACAATGCAAGAGACGCCAGTTTGATCCCTGATCTGGAAAGATCCCACATGCCACGAGGCAGTTAACCACACGTGCCACAACCGCTGAGCCTAGGCTCTAGCATCTGGGCGCCACAACTACTGAGCCCGCATGCTGCAGCTGCCGAAGCCTGCATGCCCCAGAGCCTGTGCTCCTCACCAAGAGAAGCCTCTGCAGTGGGGGCCTGTGCACTGCCCCTACTTGCTGCAACTAAAGAAAAACTCGTACAGTGACAAAGACCCTGCACAGCCAACAAAGAAAAAAATGTTTTTAAAAAGAAAGAAAAGATTCTATGAACTCAATCAGAGGCAGACTTGAAGAACAGAGACCAGAAATAATAAAACCTTTTATGAGAGAGTCTGAAAAATAAATCAAGCATTTCCTTGCTAATTTTTAAAAAAAACGACCAGTTTTTTTATTAGTGAAGATATGAATCTAGACAGTGTGGTCGCTCTACTAGACTACTGTAAGGATGGTATCACCACATGTATGATTTCCTTTATGAATGGTTTAGAAATGGAGAAATGTTAACAAATCTGGCAATAACTTTTTATCTATCACCTATAATCATAAATTATTCCATTTTTCATCCACACAGCAAGAGAAGTTAGATAAATGGAACTGGTGTCATTTGAGTTCTTTGATTTTTGATTATTAGATTACAAGGGTGAAGCTTATAATATCAACAAAATGACATCTATCTTTTATTGAGCATCTTATGTGCCAGACACTGTGCTAAGGGGGCAAATTCACACAGGTCACGTATGTCACACCAACTATTCATACCTTCACAAGCAGATGATTTTCAAGGCCTCTTCCGAATTCAAGGACTATGAATCTTATAGGAGGGAATGTTTATCCTCTACTTTTGAGGCAAGTAGAAGCACTCCTGGTCTTTACTACTTTTGCTGATATCTACTCTCTCCTATGCATGTTATTGTTGGAGTTACCTTTGATGGTAACACCAAACTAGGAGAGGCTAGACTTGGTTTGTTATTGTTGTTTAGTCTGACCCCATGGATTGTAGTGTGCCAGGCTCTTCTGTCCATGGGATTTCCCAGGCAGGAATACTGGAGTGGGTTGTCATTTCTTTCTCCAGGAAATCTTCCCAACCCAGGGACTGAACCTGTGTCTCCTGCACTGGCAGGCAGATTCTTTACTGCTGAGTCACCAGGCAAGCCCTACTAACTTTATTGGGCTACAGACTGGCCAGTGCGTGTGTGCAAAGTCTAGTCATTTTTGACTCTTTGAGACCCCATGGACTGTAGCCCACTAGGCTCCTCTGTCCATGGGATTCTCCAGGCAAGGACACCAGAGTGGGTTGCCATGCTCTTCTCTAACAGTCTGGCCAGTAGCTGGATATAAAGGATTTTGCTAATAAACACATGAAAAGATGCTCAGCATCACTCATTATTAGAGAAATGCAAATTGAAACTACAATGAGATATCACTTCACACCAGTCAGAATGACCATCATCAAAAAGAATCTACAAACAATAAATGCTAGAAAGGATGCACTGTTGGTGAGAATGTACATTGATACAGCGAGTATGGAAAACAATATGGAGATTCCTTAAAAAACTAGGAATAAAACTACCATGTGATCCAGTAGTCCCACTAGGAGGCATATACCCTGAGGAAACCAAAATTGGAAAATGCACATGTACCCCAATGTTGATTGCAGTACAATTTATAATAGCTAGGACATGGAAGCAACTTAAATGTCCATCAACAGATGAATGGATAAAGAAGCTGTGGTTCATTTCACTTGCTCCGACTGTTTGCAACCCCATGAACCACAGCATGGCAGGCCTCCGTGTCCATCACCAACTCCTGGAATCCATTGAGTCGGAGATGCCATCCAATCATCTCATCCTCTGTCGTCCCCTTCTCCTCCTGCCCTCAATCTTTCCCAGCATCAGGATCTTTTCAAATGAGTCAGCTCTTTGCATCAGGTGGCCAAAGTAATGGAGTTCCAGCTTCAGCATCAGTCCTTCCAGTTGATATTCAGGACTGATCTTCTTTGGGATGGATTGGTTGGATCTCCTTGCAGTCCAAGGGACTCAAGAGTCTTCTCCAACACCACAGTTCAAAAGCATCAGTTCTTCTGCACTCAGCTTTCTTTATAGTCCAATTCTCACATCCATACATGACCACTGAAAAAACCATAGCCTTGACTAGATGGACCTTTGTTGATAAAGTAATGTCTCTGCTTTTCAATATGCTGTCTAGGTTGGTCATAACTTTCCTTCCAAAGTAAGCATCTTTTAATTTCATGGCTGCAGTCACCATCTGCAGTGATTTTGGAGCCCAGAAAAATAAAGTCAGCAACAGTTTCCACTGTTTCTCCATCTATTTGCCATGAAGTGATGAGACTGGATACCATAATAGTGTGGTATGGATATACAATTGAATATTACTCAACCATAAAAAGGAGTGCATTTGAATCAGTTCTAATGAGGTGGATGAGCCAATAGCCTATTATACAGAGCGAATAAGTCAAAAAGAGAAAAATGAATATTATATAGAAATGCATATATAAGGAATCTAGAAAGATGGTACTGATGAAATTTTCAGGGCAGCAAAAGAGACAGAGACATAGAGAACAGACTGATGGACATGGTGAGGGGGGAGGAAGGAGAGGATGGGATGTCTGAAGAGAGGAACATGGAAATATACATCACCATATGTAAAATAGATAGCCAATAGGAATTTGCTGTATGCTCAGGGAACTCAAATCTGGACTCTGTAACAATCTAGAGGGGTGGGATGGGAAGGGAAGTGGGAGGGATATTCAAGGAGAGGATATATATATATATATACCTATGGCTGATTAATGTTGATGTTTGGCAGAAACCAACACAACACTGTAAAGCAAGTATCCTTCAATTAAGAATAAATATTCACTGATTAGCTCTAGTAATTTTCTAGTAGAGTCTTTAGGGTTTTCAATATAGAGGATCATGTCATCTGCAAACAGAGAGAGTTTTAATTCTTCTTTTCCAATCTGGATTCCTTTGATTTCTTTATCTGCTCTGATGGCTGTGGCCAAGACTTCCAAAACTATGTTGAATAGTAGTGGTGAGAGTGGGCACCCTTGTCTTGTTCCTGACTTCAGGGGGAATGCTTTCAGTTTTTCACCATTGAGGATAATGTTTGCTGTGGGTTTGTCATATATAGCTTTTATTATGTTGAGGTATGTTCCTTCTATTTCTGCTTTTTGGAGGGTTTTTATCATAAATGGATGTTGAATTTTGTCAAAGGCTTTCTCTGCATCTATTGAGATAATCATGTGGTTTTTATTTTTCAATTTGTTAATGTGGTGTATTACATTGATCGATTTGCGAATATTGAAGAATCCTTGCATCCCTGGGATAAAGCCTACTTGATCATGATGTATGATTTTTTTAATGTGTTGTTGAATTCTATTTGCTAGAATTTTGTTAAGGATTTTTGCATCTAAGTTCATCAGTGATATTGGCTGTAGTTTTCTTTTTTTGTGGCATCTTTGTCGGGTTTTGGAATTAGGGTGATGGTGGCCTTGTAGAATGAGTTTGGAAGTTTACCTTCCTCTGCAATTTTCTGAAAGAGTTTGAGTAGAATAGGTGTTAGCTCTTCTCTAAATTTTTGGTAGAATTCAGCTGTGAAGCCATCTGGTCCTGGGCTTTTGTTTTTTGGAAGACTTCTGATTACGGTTTCAATTTCTGTGCTTGTGATGGGTCTATTAATATTATCTATCTCTTCCTGGTTTAGTCTTGGAAAGTTGTACTAGAGGATAACATAGGCAAAACACTCTCTGACATAAACCAAAGCGGGATCCTACATGACCCACCTCCCAGAATATTGGAAATAAAAGCACGAATAAACAAATGGGACCTAATTAAAATTAAAAGCTTCTGCACAACAAAGGAAACTATAAGCAAGGTGAAAAGACAGCCTTCAGAATGGGAGAAAATAATAGCCAATGAAGCAACGGACAAACAATTAATCTCAAAAATATACAAGCAACTCCTGCAGCTCCATTCTAGGAAAATAAACGACCCCATCAAAAAGTGGGCCAAAGAACTTAACAGACATTTCTCCAAAGAAGACATACAAATGGCTAACAAACACATGAAAAGATGCTCAACATCACTCATTATCAGAGAAATGCAAATCAAAACCACAATGAGGTACCACTTTACACCAGTCAGAATGGCTGCAATCCAAAAATCTACAAGTAATAAATGCTGGAGAGGATGTGGAGAAAAGGGAACTCTCTCACACTGTTGGTGGGATTGCAAACTAGTACAGCCACTATGGAGAACAGTGTGGAGGTTCCTTAAAAAACTGCAAATAGACCTGCCATATGCCCCAGCAATCCCACTGCTGGGCATATACACCGAGGAAACCAGAATTGAAAGAGCCACATGTACCCCAATGTTCATCGCTGCTTTGTTTACAATAGCCAGGACATGGAAGCAACCTAGATGCCCATCAACTGACGAATGGATAAGAAAGCTGTGGTACATATACACAATGGAATATTACTCAGCATTAAAAAAAAATTCATTTGAATCAGTTCTTCTCAGGTGGACGGATCTGGAGCCCGTTTTCCAGAGTGAAGTAAGCCAGAAGGAAAAACAACAATACAGTATACTAACGCATATATATGGAATTTAGAAAGACGGTAAGGAGAACCCAGCATGCGAGACAGCAAAAGGAACGCAGATGTATAGAACAGACTCGTGGACTCTGGATGAGGGCAAGGGTGAGGTGATATGGGAGAATGGCATTGAAACATATTAATTATCATATATGTAATCAATCGCCAGCTCAGGATTGATGCTCTGGGCTGGTGCATCGAGATTTCCCGGGGGGAGGGAGGAGGGAGGGAAGAGGGAGGGGGGTTCTGGAGGGGGAGCATATGTAAACCCATGGCGATATGTCATTGTATGGCAAAACTAATAAAAAAAGAATAAATAAATTTTTAAAATTAAAAGAAAACATTTCTAGGGTGTGTCAAATGCAGCAAGGACTTACAGGAAATTAATACAATAGTTACATAGTAATTCTTTAATTTTGGTGAAAAGAAGGTCTTCTAGAAGACTTTTTTCTCCCTAAATTTGACATTTGCATCAGGGAACTGGGCAAATTTTTGTACAAACTGAATGTAACCAATGTATTAGGGAAATTTAATTATTTGTATTTACTATAGCCTGTTTTTCCTCAAAACTTTACCTTATTTATTGGTTTAATATTCTTACTTAAATAGTAACTATGTAGCAGGAAGTATAGTAATGACTAACCATATGTGGCTATTTATATTTAGGCTTAAATAATTAAAATTAAATAAACTTAAAAATCCAGTTGCTGTAGTCATATTCAATAGCTCAGTATCCACATGTGCTTAATGGCTACTGTATGGAACAGCACAAATGTAACACATTTCCTTCATCACAGAAGAGCTGTTGGACAGTATCATCAAGCTTTGATTTGCATAATAAATATTTTCAATTTTTTTCTGTTCATGTCTTTTCCATGTTATGTTTTTAGCTATTCATTCTGTGTTCAGACCAAACATGTAGTGAAATATGAAATTTCAAAGTTTTATTTCAATGTGCTACTTGCAGACTATTGATGAAAAAGGAGAGTTCAGTGTTCCAAGTTGCTACGGAAATATTAAAAATGATAATGGTGGTTCCAGCCTTACCTTTGAGCATCCTCTAGATGACATCAATATGGTTGATTTGAAATGGATTCACGACTTTGTATTAAAGTCTCTGGAACTTGTCTATCAAGTAGAAAAATGGGAAACACTCGTATCACTTGCCATTCAGTTCAATGCAATTTCGCAGTAAGTACCTCTGAAAGGGCGGCTAACAGCAATAGACTTCACTGAGAAGAACATGTCTCTTTACTAATGTTGGTTTCTAATATATATTTTACTTCTATTCAGTGAAAGATATACAGAGCAAGTGACTCCACTCCTGGTTTATGCACAGCGCCAGCTTCTACTGCAAATATCCAAATGCAAGGGCCCAGACATCAGCCAACAGGCTTGTGTAAGATATGAAGCTGAATACAAACAGAAAGTAAGTTTGGCTCTGTTATTCATGCATTTGTGATTTCTTATTAGTATGCATATAACTAGCAAGATTTGGGATCAGATAAACATTGCTGTTTCACTTAGGCATTTATCATTCAAATCAGCAAACATTGTTGAGAATAGCTATTTGCCAGTATTTTCCAGATACAGAGAAAACAAAAACTAAGTCCTTGCACACAAGGAACTTATATCCAGGTCAAAGCTGATTTACCCATTAGGCACAGTGAGAAGAGTGCTGGAGACATAGCACTATTTTAGGAGCCATTAAATGTTTTAATTTCTTTTACAATAAGAAGGAAAAGGAACTTTTATGTTAAAGACAATGTTTCAGTAAAGGCAAAGTACCTAGGGCTCATGAATGACATGTTGCAGCTTTAAGTTGAGGGAGGAAAGAGATAACATCTATTTTCTCATTTGGTGGCTCAGATGGTAAAGCATCTGCCTGCAATGAGGGAGACCCAGGTTCAATCCCTGGGTCAGGAAGATCCCCTGGAGAAGGAAATGGCAACCCACTCCAGTACTCTTGCCTAAAAAATTCGATGCACAGAGGAGCCTCGTGGGCTATAGTCCATGCATCACAAAGAGTCTGACACAACTGAGCGACTTCACACTCATTCTTTCATTTATTAGCTTAATAAATATGTATTGACTCCCTAAGATTAGAGCTGCTATGTTCAATTGTGCAGTCTATGTCCTGCCCTAGGGCGCTTGGCATACTTTGGGAGTGCTGAATCCAGCCCCTGCCCCACACACTAGTCCATGTGGGCTTGAGGGGCTTGCAGCATTCCCCCCACCTGAGAGAAGACTCCCATTTTTTCCTTCTCACAAAGGCTACTTATGGCCTTGGCTTATTCTTGCCTCTTGCATGTTCTGTGTAGAGAGAGAGAGCTGTGTTCTTGCTTTATGGAGGTTAGTTCAGAAGCATGGAGGTAGGACCAGTGGATAAACATGTAAACAGACAAAAAGATTTATGATCATCATAAATTCTCTGAAGAAGATGAAATAGGTACATGGGTTAGAGATAGGCTGGGGTGAGAGGTGGAAAGATTGAGCAGAGGTGATTGGGAAGGTCTCTTGGAGATGGTCACATTTGGTGGGAAGGGGCCAGCCCTATAGTGGAAAAGAACATTCCAGCCTAAGGAGAAAACAGGATCAAAGACCCTGAGATGGGCAGGAAGGAGGCCCAGACCCTGCAATGCAGAGAGATGAGAAGAAGGGGCCGTTCCTTCTGCATCTTCTCGGGTGCTTCCTCCTCTTCTCCCCAGTGTCTCAGTGTCAGTACAGCCCAACGTTCTGTTCTTGGTCCTCCAGTGTTCTCTTTCCAGGTATTCTCCATTGTAGAGTCAACTCAACCTGTGGCTTGAAGTAAACATGTTTATGATGATGGCTACCTAAATTACATCTCCTGTCTAGACCTTTCTCCTGTATACAGGCAGCAGATGTATCTAACTGCCTGTATCAGTCAGGGTTCAATCAAAGAAGCAAAACTAGTTACAGCTGTCTGTCTCTCCCCTCCCCAGATATCCACACTGATTTTCCCCACACCTTTTCCAGTCTTGACTGAATATCACATTCTCTGTGAAGACTTTTTCTTCACTGCCTTGTTTAAATGTATGTGTCTGTCTGTTTTTCTCTATAGCATTTATAACTCTTAGTCCACTTTATTATGTATTCAATATTTTGTTTGTTGTCTATTTCCACTAGAATAAATACCACAAGAAGAGTGGTAATAATTTTTTCTTATTTTGCTTATTTTGTTTTCTGCTATATCATCTGTGAGCTTGAAGTAGTGCCTGGCACACAATAGAAGTTCAATAAACATTTTTTAAATGAAGCTAGAGAGGTGGAAGGACTAGGTCAAGTAAGATCTTAATAGGCTGGGGAAAGGAATTTGCATTTTCTTAGACTGTTCTTACATCTCATCAGAGAGGTAACTATAAGGGACAATAATAAAGAAGCATCATCTACGTCAGACTGGGTTTCAAGGATGGTTGCATTTTGAGCAGGGGTGTGGGAGGTGGAGTGGAGAAATGGAGAGAAGAGGATCTTGGACCTTTTAAAAGAATTACCTTATATCTAAAAATGCTCTGTCTCATTTATTTTATCATCTTTGGACTCAAATATCTGTTAAAAATACTTTAAAAAATACTACAGAGGATGTTAGTTCTAAAAAACTCCCACCAGGGAAGTTTAAATAGCGTTAATTATGAATAGAGGGGAAATCTGCCATTGGAAAAGCAGCCTCTATTTTAAATATGTTTCAACTTACATAATGGGGGATATATTTAGACTAGTGAATTTATAGAACATCAGAGAAATTATTCTAATTGCTCTACACAATTTGCCTAATGCTTTTCCAGCTGTGGTATACATAAGAAATATGAAAAATTATGTAGCCACTTTTTTCCCCCCCAAAAGTTCTCATGATTGAATGTTACTCTGGAGCTTTTATTTGTAGCATCTTTTTGTATCTCTTCTTTTTGGATAATGAAAAATAAATGAACATTTCAAGTAAGCAAAAATTGGCTCTAAATACCTAAGTGATATTTGTTTTCTCCTTTCTTTTTAAAGATAACCTGCCGGAATTTCATTGGGATACAGCTCAAGATTAATCCTCCAACCAGTAAAGTGACAGCTGTAGGACACCGAGCAGATGTCCTTAAAAAGCTTATCTATTCAGGTTGGAACCAATCTTAGCTTGAAGCTCTTTCTCTCTTCTTCAAAACATGATTTGCTGTTGTGTTCTCCATCTCCAGTCTCCCATAATTAAGGTGTTTGCAAAATCTCTTTTGCAGATTTGACTGAAAATAATCCATTTGATATTTACCATCTTATATTGCTATAAATGTCACTTAAGGGGAATTAAAACTCATGTCTTTCATTAGTTTAATCTGTAAGTTAAAGAAGGGAAATAAGAGAAGAGGGAGAGAGAAAATTGATGGGAAAAAGTAAAGATGAGAAAAGACTTTTCACAAGTTTATCTCTATTTTTAATGACACTTGGGAACTCTTTAAAGTGATCTTTTGCTATTTTCTTGGTTCTAACTTGATCACCATAATAAATTCCATTTCCATAATCAGTATGGATTGTTTTTCTACTGGTGTTACCAAGGTTAACTTGTTGGTTTTTAAACAAGAGTATAACAGAAGATTCTGAAACATCATGACTCCTTTGCTTTTAGCTGGTGAGCCCTCTTGGAAAGTTTTGGCAATGTGGCTTATAGGAATGAGGTGATGGGAAGGGATGAAAATGGAAGTAGTGCCTCTCTCAGTGGTGGTTTTCCTGTCTCTGTCTTGGGTAGAGGTAAGAAATGCAAGTCTTCCCTTTGATATCTCCTGCATTGACAGACAGGTTCTTTACCACTAGCATGACCTGGGAAGACTTGATGTGTTTTGATTCCTTTATTTATTTATCTATTGATTTAAGGTATTAATGTGTGTATGTATGTATTTATGCATTCATTCATTCATTCATTCCTTGAGTCAGGCAGCCATTCAGACATTCAGCAAATATTTATTGAGTATCTACCATGTGTTAAGTGCTATACTAGGTCCTGAGAAACTGGGAAAGATTGAAGGTAGGAGGAGAAGGGGATGACAGAGGATGAGATGGTTGAATGGCATCACCAACTTAATGGACATGAGTTCGAGCAAGCTCCGGGAGTTGGTGATGGACAGGGAAGCCTGGTGTGCTGCAGTCCATGGGGTCACAAAGAGTCAGACACAACTGAGTGACTGACTGAAGTCCTGAGACTACAAAGATGAATGAGGCTAAAGATTTGTTATATGATTTACAGCCCACTGAAGGTCAGTTTTCATTCTAATCCCTAAGAAAGGCAATGCCAAAGAATGCTCAAACTACTGCACAATTGCACTCATCTCACACACTAGCAAAGTAACCAACATCTATTGGATCATTGAAAAAGCAAGAGAGTTCCAGAAAAACATCTACTTCTGCTTTATTGACTATCCCAAAGCCTTTCACTGTGCGGATCACAATAAACTGTGGAAGATTCTGAAAAACATGGGAATACTAGACCACCTGATCTGCCTCTTGAGAAACCTGTATGCAGGTCAGGAAGCAACAGTTAGAACTGGACATGGAACAACAGACTGGTTCCAAATAGGAAAAGGAGTACGTCAAGTCTGTATATTGTCACCCTGCTTATTTAACTTATATGCAAAGTACATCATGAGAGATGCTGGACTGGATGAAGCACATACTGGAATCACGACTGCTGGGTGAAATATCAATAACCTCAGATATGCAGATGACACCACCCTTATGGCAGAAAGTGAAGAGGAACTAAAAAGTCTCTTGATGAAAGTGAAAGAGGAGAGTGAAAAAGTTGGCTTAAAGCTCAACATTCAGAAAACTAAGATTATGGCATGTGGTCCCATCACTTCATGGCAAATAGATGAGGAAACAGTGAAAACAGTGACAGACTTTGTTTTTTTTTTTGGCAGGGGGCTACAAAATCACTACAGGTGGTGATATAGCCATGAAATTAAAAGATGCTTGGTCCTTGGAAGAAAAGTTATGATCAACTAGACAGCATATTAAGAAGCAGAGACACTACTTTATTGACAAAGGTCTGTCTAGTCAAAGCTATGGTTTTTCCAGTGGTCATGTATGGATGTGAGAGTTGTACTATAAAGAAAATTGAGCAGCAAAGAATCGATGTTTTTGAACTGTGGTGTTGGAGAAGGCTCTTGAGAGCCCTTGGACAGCAAGGAGATCCAACCAATCCATCCTAAATGAAATCAGTCCTGAATATTCATTGGAAGGACAGATGCTGAAGCTGAAACTCCAATACTTTGGCCACCTGATGCGAAGAACTGACTCATCTGAAAAGACCCTGATGCTGGGAAAGATTGAAGGTGGAAGGAGAAGAGGATGACAGAGGATGAGATGTTTGGATGGTATCACCGACTCAATGGACATGAGTTTGAATAAACTCTGGGAGTTGGTGATGGACTGGAGGCCTGGTGTGCTGCCATCCATGGGATCACAAAGAGTGGGACACGACTGAGTGACTAAACTGAACTAAACTGTTGGTTGGATACACCAGTGAGGCACTCAGCAGATTTGTATTTTCATCACCAATACATTGGTAGTGGTTGAAATCAGAGGCTTGAACAACGTCACCGAGAGGGTGTTCTTAGGAACATGGACCTGGGGGTGCCATCACTTTGGAATCTGTGTCAGTCAGAATGAGCTGGGCTACATGGCAGTCATGAACAATCCCTGAATCTCATTGCCATAACACAACAAGGGAAAGTCTGTTTTTTGCTCATGCAACTGTGTTCAGTGAGGTTGAGCAGCTTCTCATGGATTGATGCAACGTCCACCTCTATACAGGCTTCCATGATTGTTTTAGAGGCAGGAGCCAGAACACTAGTGTTAGCCTCTAGGGCAGCTGTAACTGGAGCCGTATAGTAAATGGTTAAGACTTTGAAGTGAGATCACACGCATATACCATACACTTTGCGCTAAGGGCTTTCCGTGGATTGTTTTACTATTATAACAACCCCAATAAAATTCACTGGACATCAGGCACTCTAATAAGTGTTTTGTGAGCATTAACTTACAACTGCCTGATGAGGTAGGTTTGCTGTTGTCTCCATTTTTTAGCCAGGAAAAATAATATTTTGTATATTTTTCATATTTTATAATTTTATATTCATAGTTTACATATTAGTCAGATGATGGCTCTTCAAGCTGATACTTGAAGGTGACACATTTTCTGCAGTTTTATTGGCTAAAGTCATGTGGCCACATCTAACTTCAAAAGGGGAGGGTAGTGTAAATTGTTCTCTGTACCCCAAGGATAAAGACCCATATCTGAAAGAAATTGGGATGCGGTTTAAGAGGTGGGAGGTACAGGAGCTAAGAGTGGTACAAATAAGGCTGAGGAGAGAGAGAGAGAGTGTATGAGTCAACAGTCAGAGAGAGGTCAGCTAAGATGAGGGATTCTATCCATTGTATTTGGGAGGTCACTGTCCCTGGCCTTTCTGCTATGACACCCTCACCTTAGGGTCTTGCTCTAGCTGTTTCTCCTTCCTGAAGTGCTCTTTCCCCATCCAGATGGCTCTCTGATAAACCCCTCACTTCCTTAAAATCTTTGTGTGCATCTCATCTTTTCAGTGAGGCTTACCCTGACCATCCTATTTGAAACTGCATCCTGCTCCTGCTTCCTTCCTTCCAATTCCCTTTACCCTAGTTAATGTGTTCTTTTTTTTTTTCCTCTGAAGCACTTATAACCACTTATCACATTCTATAACTCAGTTTTTAAAAAATTGTATTTATTGATTACTAGTCTGTCTCCTCTGATAAAAGGTAAGCTCTGTGAGGTCAAGGACAAGTGGTTTGTTCATCAGTGGAATCCACATGCCTTCATCAGTACCTGACACATAGTAGGAGCTCAGTGTCCACTTGCTGAATGAATGACTTTAACAATAGTTTCAAAGCAATGGTTGTGAGGGTTTTGAGCAGTGGGTGTGGTAGTGGTCGGCTGTGCCTACAGAGTCACTGAATGAGCGCTGCCTTTGCTGAAGCTTAGAAGTGACAAGAAAGAAGCAGGAGCACCCAGAAGGAAAGGTGGAGCCCAGGGGGCCTTCATTTTATTTACTGTGGTTGTTTTAGTAGAAGAGAAGGAGAATATTTCTATATTAAATGGAGTCAGGAGAGAGGGAGAGCCAGGAGAGAAAGATATTTGATCAGGCAAGGAGCTTGAGGATAAACAAGACAGAAAATGGGATATATAGGACTTAGGAGGCTGGGACACCCCTGATGCTAGATAAGAAAGGAAGGAGAGAACAGGTTCTAACACAGGACAGTTTGGAGATGGTAGTGGTAGAAGTTGAAGGCATTTTTACCGGGTGCTAGAGATTTTCTTAATGAAGCAGGGGGTTGAGAGCACAGCCAAGGTTGAGATTCCAGGAGGGATGTGAGATGGTGGACTGAAAAACAGGAGAAAGGAAGATAGGAGGGCTGAAGAGCAGTATAGATAATCCAGTTGAATAGGGTTGGTGACCATGAACTTGTAGGTTTTACTGCCAACGATAAGTTATTTCCTCATACTCAGTGAACAGCGGGAGGACCAGCTTCCCCTCATCAGTCATGTGTGACTAGTTCCAAAGACCATGTTTCTTCCTGGGTGTGTTGTCCTTTTCTTCATCTTGTCTGTCAAACCTCTGGTGATCGCCCACCTTGGGATCAGTAACTCAGAATGTGATGTATTCTGTCCCCTCCATCCTAAAAAGAACTGGCAACAAATGTGAGAAAATGTGTCCAAAATGTTTGTTATCAATCTTCTGGTTACCAGGGTGGGGGGTTGTGGTGTGGGGAGGGGAAGGGGTGAATTGAGAGATTGGGACTAACATATACACACTATTACACATAAAACAGATAATTTTAAGGACCTGCTGTATAGCACAGAGAACTCTACTCAGTACTCTGCAATGAACTATATGGGAAAAGAATCTTCAAAAGAGTGGATATATGTATATGCATGGCTGATTCACTTTGCAGAAACAGAAAGTGTTCTGTACAGCAGAAACTTACACAACATTGTAAATCAAATATATTCCAACAACAACAAAAAAGAAAATGCTTGTTATCAAAATGATGACTAACATCTAAGAGCTAGGAAAAGCATACCTAGGAAAACTCTATACCCATGTGACCAATAGGTGCTTAATGATAATGGCTCAATGGCACATTGCCAGTCTGTTATTGGTTATATTTGGAAAGGCAAGAGGGTGGGTGGTAGGGCAGAAATAAAGAGGGGGTCATCAGGCTTCAGTGATCCTTTGAGATGGTTCTCAGTGGTGGTTGAGGTAGAGTAGTTTGAGCAATGAAGAGAGTTGATGTTGTTGTTCAGTCTCTTAAGTCATGTCTGATTCTTTTGTGACCCCATGCTCCTCTGTCAATGGAATTCTCCAGGCAAGAATACTGGAGTAGATTGCCATTTCCTTCTTCAGGGGATTTTTCTGACCCAGGGATCAAACCCGAGTTTCCTGCTTTGGCAGGCAGAGTCTTTACTGCTGAGTCACTTAGGAAGCCCGTGGACAGAGTAGAAGTATTCAAATAGATAAAATCTAAAAATATATTGTAATGGCCATAATAATTGATTGAGCCAGTACTTTGCTATCTTCTGGTGGCTCAGATGGTAAAGAATTTGCCTGCAGTGCAGGAGATCTGAGTTCAATCTCTGGGTCAGGGAGATCCTCTAAAGAAGAGAATGGCTACCCACTCCAGTATTCTTGCCTGGAGAATTCCACGAACAAAGGAGCCTGGCGGGCTACAGTCCATGGGGTTGCAAAGAGTCAGACATAACTCTTCAACAGTTGTAGGAGGTAGATATTATTATACTTACATTACACATTAGAGAATTAAATGTTACAAGTGAGTGCTAGAATCATGATAGAATCATGATTCAAACCCTGGTCTGTCTGATTGCTCACAGGGCTCCACTGAGCTATCAAGTCTGTGTCATTTGTCCCTTTTCAGGTTAGATTCTCTTCTTAACTTATAGCATTCAAGAAAAAATTTGCTATATATCAGCAGTCATGGGGATACAAATATTTTATTGTTACTTGTTATGATAGTTGCACAATTTTAAGATGATCCTGCGTAACTACTACAGGTTTTATACTGAACCATTATCATTAAAATCTTGGCATCCACCTGATAGCTCCTTATAAGACTCTAGGACCTCTGTGTCTAGGAGCATAATTTGGGCTGTGCTTTAGGGCTTATTAGGCAAATTTTTAGGATGCTGAATTTTTTTTTCAATGTACTAAATTCAGATCATTAATGTGTTTATAAGCATGATGGTCTTTACATATATCACCATGACATGTTTACAATTCTTAAAAGAATTTTAAAAAAAGACCAAGTATACTCCTGATGATTTCCATCCCAGATCACTGCTTTAGAACATCATAGATTTTCTTTTGGCATAATAGCATTTGGTGGTAATGCTTGATACATTTAATTCTTCAGAACAGATACTGTAACGCTCTGGTGCCTAGGAACATTTGGTGTTCTCATTATTTAACAGCATTCTAGTCTCCCTCTAGCTATTTAATAATGCATATGTAATTTGGTATAGTCTCTGTAGGATTTGGAGGAGTGAGAATACCTTACTGCATAGATGCTTTTTTGTATGGATCAGTAACCTGCCTGCTTGTTAAGCTTCAAAGGGTTGATAAGTCTATGGATATGCCTTTTATTGTAGCTGTTTTTGCTTTCTGTCTGGGACCTCTTTCTTCAGTTTTGACCTTATTGGCATCCAAGTTCTCTAACAGGATAATTCAGTTATCATGTGTGTTGGAATTTTGAACCCTTTGGCTGGTGTGTTTTATTAGTGCCTCTGGGCATTTGGATTGTTGTCACCAAAGGTGTAGAAAGCAGCCCAAATTTTGTGTCACTCACTGGGATTCTTCCTTGTTGAGCCCATCTCTCGGGAGTCATTGGCATTTCAATTTTAATATCATGAGAGACATAGTAAATCTATAGTCTTTTCTCTCCTCCTCCTTCTTCTTATTTTTACCTATTTCAAACTGTTGAGGCTAATAGTGCCTTTAAAATAGCTTCTTGAATTATCTATAGAAGTTCTCAGAAAGGGGCCCCTTGAGACAGAGATGGCAGAATAAGGCCTGCAAGCTAATGATATTTCCTTATTGCTTTGCATCATTTATCTCCTGTAGACAACCACCAAAACACCAACAGAAGCCTAATTAGACAATAAGAAAAAAGAGGGCATCCTAGGGCTTGAAAGAAGGGGAAAAAAGTAAGGTAAAATATAATTTAGGAAAACAACAAAAAGGAATGATTTATAAGCATATATTTGCTAAAAAGCAGCAGGATGATTTTATTCAGAGCCCATATTTTAAAGATAGCAAACATCTCCTCTTTTCCCTCGTTTAATCCCTAATCACTGGCTTGCCTTTGTGACTTTTATTTTAGAATGTAAGCTCTGGGAGAGCAGGGAGTGTGTCTATTTTGTTCACTTGTACCTGCTTGGTGCCTGGCATGGCACCTGGTACTGGTACGTGCTCAGTGGACGTTTTTAAGATATATGACCAACAGTGAGGATGAGAGCTCCATTTATTAAATGCTTCCTCCATGACCAGTGCTGTGCTGGATGTGT
Organism: Antilocapra americana; assembly: GCA_007570785.1. Taxonomy (NCBI): domain Eukaryota; kingdom Metazoa; phylum Chordata; class Mammalia; order Artiodactyla; family Antilocapridae; genus Antilocapra; species Antilocapra americana. Next base: position 35,931,847 of record ML663562.1, on the reverse strand, counting down.
CACAAACAGGTGAAAACGTAATGTCCAATAACTCTTGGAGGTAAATCTTACCGTCCCAGTTTGAACAGATCTTGCAAATGAGAAAGTTACTGCCTGAGAAAGTTACTGTCTGAAAATATTAATGTGTGAGGGCTTCCAGTTTCCTCCTTTTCCTTTGCCCTGCTGAACTTCTTTCTCTCATTTCACTCTCTATGAAAGAAAAAATGAAAGCCAAGCTCTTGAATTCTGGCAGGAAAAATGGAGAAACAGAGCAGAAACCTATGATCTTCGGGGTGTTATGCATAAGGGTTGGGGTGGGAGGGGTGAGGGCGTGACTTGTCAGGACTCACACAGGACTGTGCATGCTTAGAGCTGAGGGGGGTAATAGAGACAAGGTGGAGGGGACAGGAGAGGGAAGTTGGCAGAAGAGTGTGGCCTGTGCCTCATTATTTGATCCTCTTAAATATGTGACAGGGAAGTGTGTCACGAGTGAACTTGCTGGGGGCACAGATGCACCTCTCAACATGGCAATGTTCCTGGTTTGACCAGAGCCTCTAGGGTTTCTAGAAATCAAGGTGCAATGAAAGATGTGTCTCCACGGCCATTGGGTGTGACTCCATGTTATTAATTTCACCAAGACTTCACTGGGCTTGCAAAGACCCCAGGCTTAATCTATATTATTCTCAAAATGTTGCCATGCCCACATTAGCAGGCCTTAAATTAGGATCATTGCCTGTTCCCCAAATCTGACACCTTTTGGGAAATTGTTTGGGAAAGACATCAGACTAAAACCCTAGTTCTCTCTCTTCTGTCTTGTAAGGGCTTAAAACAAGTGTTGTTGTTTTTAATTCCCAAGTCATATTTGTGACTCTTTGTGACCCCATGGACTGTAGCCCACCAGGCTCCTCTGTCCATGGGATTTCCCAAGCAAGAATACTGGAGTTGGGTTGCCTTTTCCTTCTCCAGTTAAGACAAGTGACTGTCCCTCAAATTCACTTTCCCTCCTTTGTAAAGTATGAGTGACATTTATTTCTACTAGTTGTAAGATACTGTGACAATAAATTGAGATTAAAGCCTATGGAAGTGATTATTAATAAAGTTTGTCCCAAGTATTTAGCTTTGAAAACTGTTGTCATTCATTCATGTAATGAATATTTATTGAGCACATACCATGTAATAGGTACAGTTATATGCCAAGGATGAATTCAGTGGACAAAAAGGGCAAAAATCTCTGCCCTCACAGGACTTGCCTTTTAGTGGTCAGAGACAATCAATAAATAAGTAAAACCCATAGTAGATCAGAAGCTAATGGGTGCTGAGAATAAAAGAGAAGTTGCAACAATTTTAAAGAGAGTGATCAAAAAAGGCCTCACTGGGGAGTTAACAGTTAAGTCATAGCATAAGGAGCTGAGGAATCAGACCTGGGATATCTGAGGGAAGAAAGTTCTAGGACAAAGTGAACCACTGGTGCCAAGACCCTTGGGTGGAAGCATGCCGACGTGGGAGAGAGTAAGGGGGAGAAGAGTAAGGTCACAGGGAACCTCTTCTTGGTGGGCTTTAGTGGTCACTCCAAGGGCATTGGTGTTTGCTCTAGGTGATGGGGGAGTCTTGGACAGGGGGTGTGACATGAGATAACTTATATTTTAAAAGGATAACTTATATTTTAAAAGGGGCCCTCTGGTTCTTTCGTCGAGAGTGGCAAGAGTAGAAATAGGGAGACTGGTTAGGGGGTAGTCACAGTGATTCAGAAAGAGATGTCAGGTCTTGGAACACAGTGGAGTGGAAGTGGTGAGTAGATCTGGGGAGAGATGGTGGCACTCTGGACATTTTCTGAATGGGGAGCCTCCAGCATTTGTTGTGAATTTGACTTGGGGCTTGAGATGAGATAACAAGTCAAGGATAATGCCAGCTTGTGGCCTGAACAGCTGGAAAAATAGAACTACCCTTTAATAAGATGAGGAAAGACTCTAAAAGGAGTAGGTGTAGGGAGGAAAGATTAGGAAATCAGTTGGGAACATGTTAAGTGTGAGAGGTCCATTAAATGCCCAGCAAAGGAGAACAATGGATAAATGAGCCTGGACCTCAAGAGAGATGGAACCAGAGATAGAAATTTGGGAGCCACCAGCATATAGATACTTAGACCCATGAGGCTAGATGAGATCATCAAGGGGAGTGAATGTGTTACTGAACTGGGTTCTTGGACTCTTTAATCAATAGAAATTGATAAGGGACAGGATGAGAAATTCAGGCAAGGCTTCACTGGGACTTAAGCTACAGCACAAAGAAATGAGAAGAAGTAATAGGTTCCTTTCCTCAATCTCCAACTGACAGAGGGGCTAGTTTCTTAAATTGGGTGTGAGAGCAGGTCAATGTGTTGGCAAGGGAGTCACTAAGGTTGGTCTCCCCATTCCCCTGGTGGTGCTGTGTGCAGTATCCTGCTTTTGCTCCAGGCCTCAGAGATGGCAGAAGGGTTTTGACCTTTGTGTATCTTATTGTTCATGATTTGCCCCAACTGTGCATGCACACAGTTGTTTTCAGTCCCTTATAATTTCTTTGTATTTGATTTCTGGAGGAGACGTTTGTCCAGATGCAAGTATTCCAGTAAAGGGTCCCTGGTTCCAGCCTGTCTCAAATGTTAGTTAAGAAGAAAAGAGAGGCAGTCTAAGAGTTAAGCCTTGGGATTTTCAAATATTAAGAATTTGGGTTGACGAGGATGAATTAGCAGAGAGGGCTAAGAAGGAGGGGTCAGTAGGTTGGTAAAGGACCTTTAAGCCAAGTGAAGAAAGTATTACAAGGAGGAGGGAGTTAGCAACTGGGTCAAATGCTGTTGAAAATTTATGTGAGATAAAGCCTAAAAATTGAACACTAGATTTATTCTAGTGAAGATCCTTGGGGTGAAATAATGGGGGAAAAGTATGATTTAAGCATGTTTAAGAGAGAATGGGGAACAATGAAAACAGAACTTTTGGAGGAGTTTTATTGTAAAATGGAGCAGAGAGATAGGGTGGTGGCTTGAGGGGAAAGAAGGGTCAAGAGAAAGGGTTTAAAATTTTTTTTTTTTTTAGAAATTTAGATACAGTCTCTGTGCTATGCTTTACAGTTTTAGAACTTATTTGTCTTTTAATTGACATTTGTACCTTTGGGTTACCTTCACCAATTTTGCCCACCACCCCACAACTCTGCCTCTGGCAGCCACTAGTCTTTTCTCTGTTTGAGTTCAATTTTTTAGATTCCAAATGTACGTGAGATCATTCACTGTTTGCCTTTCTTTGTCTGATCAGGGCTTATCCATGCTGTCACAAATGGCAAGGTTTCCTTCTTTTTTTATGGCTCCAAATAATATTGTATTGGTTAAATACCACCTTCTCTCTATCCATTCATTTGTTGGTGGTCCGTTATTTCCATGTCTTGGCTGTTGTAACTAACGCTGCAATGAACACAAAATTTTTGGTGATTTTTAAAAATAGGAAAAAGAAGCAAAATGGGATGTTGACTCAGCAGAGGGAAAAACTGGTGACTGGGAGGAGAGAGGAGAGTTGCTTGAGTGATGCCCTTGCAGTGTGGGTGGCACAGGGACTGGGGGCTGTGTGGGTCTAGGGGTAGGGGCTTGCAGGAAATCGCTTTGGATTCCTTCCATTTATTCCCATATAGGTAGGAAGCAAGATCATCAGCCCTAAAAGGTGGATAAGAGGCAATTTCCACTCCTTTTTTTGTTTTTTCTTCACCTAGTAGCCAATTAACCGTTCTCCAATCACTTCTAACATTGGAATTTTCCCTGTGGCCCTCCCTTGTTCCCACTGCTACCACCTTAGTCAAGTTCAAATCATACTATGTCGGTGTTGTAACTTCACAACTTTCAGCCACCACCCTCTTTCTATTGCAGCCTCCTGTGCATGCAACTCCTGGCTCACGCTTCCTAAAATATGAATCTCTTTCTGCCGGGGTCTTACTCAAAACGCTTTCTTGGCTGCCCATTAAAGAGGATGAAGGCCACATACGCAGTGAGGGCTTTAGGGCTCTGGAAACCCTTCTTGGTTCAGAAGGGCTGGCCGTGTCCTCTCACTGTGCCCTGCATTGCCACTTTTAATCCTGATTCCACCCTCTTCTTGTGCAAGCTGATTTTGTGGCCCAAGGGAAGCTGAGACTTCTCTATGCCTGATTCTCCTTGTCTGTAAAAGAATATAATGGGACATACCTCTTATGAGTATTGCTAGAATTCAATGAGACTATCACAGTGTTTGTTTAGAATAGTTACTGGCATAGTATAAACACTTAATCAGATTCAGCTATTCTTTTTTTTTTTAAGATTTTTTTGATGTGGACCATTTTTTAAAGTCTTTTTTGAATTTATTGCAACAATCCTCTGTTTTTTTGTTTTGGCTTTTTGGCATGTGAACTCTTAGATGCCTGATTGAGGATTGAACCCCCAACCCCTGCATTGGAAGGGGAAGTCTTAATCAGTGGACCTCCAGGGACGTCCCAGCCTCAGCTCTTCTCATTCTATCTGAAACCCCTTCCCTTACTTCTTGATAATCTTCGTTGTTCTCTAAGACACAGCTGGCATGTTTTTTCTCCCGTGGACTGTTTCTTCCTCATCTGTTCCTTCCTGCTCTGATCTCTCTTCTTTCTCTCCATCATTTTAGCGTGTCCCCAGACACTCTGTCAGTGTGGTTTTCATATGCCAGTGTTAAAACGCCCTCATCGCTTAAAGGGTGGATTTTTTGAGGGCAAAGGTCATGCCTCTTAAGCTGTTACAGCCCTGTTCCCTCCAAGTTGCTGGACTCTCATGACTTCAGATTTGACAGGGGGTATTTGACCTGTTCAATCCGTTGAAGGGGTAAATTTGTTTGTCATTCGCTCTGAAGCCTGTGTGTCCTCCCTCCCATGTGCTGCTTCATGGCGTATGCAGCTGGTCTTCAGCCTAATTCATGGGTCTGTCACTTCCTCTCCAGAGACCCCATGGCAACTCTGCCAACATCTGCCATTCTGGCCACTTCTCAGGGTGGCTTTTCAGTTCCATACCTGTTTATGGCCTCATCTTCCTTTCCTCTGCCTTCTCCAGTGTTAGAAAGCTGTCTTTTCCTTCTCTTAAGAGAGCAGTTGCCCATCTCCAAGCTTCTTTGTTTCCTCCTTTCGTCTCTTTCCCAAGGCACCTTGGCTTTGAAGAGGCTGCTGAAAAGGAGCAGATTATTTCATCTTTTATGATCAGCAAAGGAAAAAGTAGGAGGCTTCATAAGGAAAATTGGCAAGATCTAAAGTTATTTGCATTTCATACGAATCAAAAGTTTTCTAAGTTTTTTTTCTTTTTTTTTAAAAAGAACTGTCAAATAAACCAAGGGGGAAATAAAATTGATCTGAACATTGAAACACCTGCTGCAGACCTGGGAGCTTTGAATTTAGCAGCTTTAGCTTGGGCCCAAGAAATTCTCTGAATTAGAAAGACTTTTTGCTGCTCCTTGGCTTGCTGCAACATTTCATCCCTAACGTCACTCTTCCCTTTCCTTTCAGAATACAGCAGAGCCAAAGAGCTCCTCTGTGTGCCTGTGGATGTGACAGACACTCTGAGATGTTTTAGAGAGACCTTGGAAAAATCCAAATATCACAACAGATCAATCCGGCACAGCAGAAAGTTGCTTTCGTTATTTCTCGCACAGACACAAGGTGAAATACAGTCGCTCGTGTGCACCTGCGGGGAGTGGGTTCCGGGACCCCTGTGGATGCCAAAATGCGTGGATGCATGTGTCCCTTACAGTCAGCTCCCCCGCCTAGTACCCATGGCTCTGCATCTCCAGAAACAGAGGGCTGACTGTACTTGCTCCTGTTCCTGTCTCCTTATTTCCACAGGGTACCACTCGGTGGGTCTACCATGTTCTGCAGTAGGTTCCTCCTCCCCCCACTTCCATGCCCGCTTTCGGCTGCCTTTCACTTTTTTCTTCTTGTCCAGTGGATCACATCTCTGTTTCCCACACTCGATTCCAGCCAAAGCACTGCCTCACTCATCTGCTTTTATGCCTTCTGAGTATACTCCCTTGAGGGGAGTAAATACGAAAGCAGTGTTAATGTTTGAGTCTATACCTCTGTGTTCTTACTATTTGCTTTGCAAGTATGGTGCTATAGTCTAATTTTATTTTCATAAGTAGATGAATTGATTTGAACAGAATTAACTACAGTCTTTTACCAAAGCACTACTTTATCAATGTCAAACAAATAGATGCATTTTAATATACACATCAGTAAAATTCCTTATTAATACCATAGATTTTCATCTTAGCTTAAAAAAAAAGATATTCATTATGTTTGGTTACTTTACACTTGTTTTCTCCCTTCTCAAAATCTATTGATTTGTAAACTCAGTCAAAGCAGAGCTTCAAGTGGTTAACCTCAGAGAGAAAAAGGATACTCAAATATAGGTTAAGAAATCCCAAATTACCTACATTTAGGTAATCTAAAATTCTAATTTATGTTTATAATCCTTACTGTTCAAATTTATCAGAATAATAAAAATAAATTTATATTAATAAACTTAAAATAATTGTATTTTAAAGTTATTAATAATAGATTTAAATTTAGCACCTAAGATATTAATATTCTCTGAACTGATGTTTTAGAAATTTAACCAATTTTTTTTTACAACTACTGACAGAAGTTTACTTATGTATATAATATATCTATCTATGTATGTATATATATATAATGTATGTATGTATGCATATATGTGTCGTTGTTGCTCCCCTTCTCCCCCCAAAAAGCACTTGTTATGATATGTACCCACAGTTTTTGGTGGTATTGTCCACGGACAGACTTTACATTAAATTAGCCCTCCATATCATGTTTTTGAGCTTCCCTGTGGCTCAGATGGTAAAGAATTCGCCTGTAATGTGGGAGACCTCGGTTTGATCCCTGGGTTGAGAAGATCCCCTGAGGATGGCATGGCAACCTACTCCAGTATTCTCTCCTGGAGAATATCCATGGACAGAGAAGCCTGGTGGGATATAGTCCATGGGGTCTCAAAAACTGGGACACAGCTGAGCGACTAAGCACAGCATATCATGTTTAAACTTCCTTTGGTTATGATGTACAATAACATTGGTTAAGGGCATGAATTGATAAAAAACTAGATACAATTCCTAAGGATGGTTTGCACCACTTCATTCTGAATTTCACCTACTATAAGCCCCAGTTTATCCCCAGTCCTTGGCTGTAGACCTAAATTCATTTTAGCTTCTCTCTCTCTAAAGTTTTTAACTCCTTCCCCTAGAATATTTTTCCTTTTCTTTTCCCTGTGTGTTCTCTGACCTTACACAGACACAGATTCTTTCCTACTTCTTTCCCCTTAGGTCAGAACTACCTGTACATTGCGCCTGTCCCAGAGACAAACTAACATTTTATTGTTGGAAACTCTTTTAAAAAAGTAAACTCAAACTGTGCAACTTCTCCCCCCGATCCCCAGGAGGAGCAAAGCATCATCTCGACATTCACTTTCCAGCAAACTGCCCTCTGTACTATTCCTTCTGAGGTAACACGAGTGTAGAGCGAGTTGACACACACACACCTGGGCTCTTCAGAAATGGTTCGAGACATGAAGTTCAAGGAAACAGAGTCCCTCGAACTGCAAATAAGGCTCAACTCTATGTAAAACCCTTCTGTCTCCCTTTCTATTTCTTTTACTTTTCCCCTCCTCATCAACTTCTTCTTTCTCCATTTTTAAGCTTCTTTTTAAATTTTTCCCATGAATTTAGGAGACAAAGGAGGAGTGAACAATTTAAAATTTACTGCTGGGAAGGTGGAGTTTTCCCTGGGAACGGAAGAGATGCACATGCCAACACCCCCCGACCTTTCTCAGGAGCACTTCCGAGTTTTCAGCTCAGTAGAAAAGAGCAAGCTTCCCTCCTCACAACTTGGACTCGTAATTTCTTCTTATTATGAAACTATTAGTAAGGTTTATTCATTACATGTTCATTTTCAATATGCTCTGCCACAATAATGTTGAGATTGCATTTGCTCTTGAAATGATATCTTTTTGAATGTATTTTTTATTGATGTGTAGTTGATTTACAATGTTGTATTAGTTTCAGCTGTACAGCAAAGTGATTTGGTTATATATATGTGTATATATTTTTCGGATTATTTTACATTATAGGTTATTACAAAATATTGAATATAGTTCCCTGTGCTGTACAGTAACTGAAATATCATCTTTAGAAGTGGGATGAAAGAGCTTGAACATAGAATCTATTCATCACACCCTTGTAGGTAGTGACAGAGCAGTGAGGAGACAGGAGACAACCCCCTCCTGTGATGGTCTCTCCAGCCTAGCTGTTACCATCGTGAGATTCTAGGCACCCTCCTGCTCATCCCACTTTAACTGACTCTGTGAACCGTTTGTTGAGATGTGGCCACTGTTATGTGCTTTTGCTTTGCCCCAGCTGGTTCCATTTTCTTTGTCTTTCCACTTGATTTGGCTTTTCTACAAATTCAGCAGTATAAATTCAACATGTTGTAGACCCAATGTCCCCCTTTTTTATAACAGAAAATATCCCCCTTTTAGTGCTTGAAATAAAATTTGTATTAATATACTCTTCCTATTATTTAAAAAATTTATTAAAAAATATGAAGTTCTGTATATAAATCGAAGGATAAATTAAATGAAATCACTTTATAGTAAAAGAATCTATTTGTTAATATGTCAGAGCTTAGGTGGGCTTCCCAGGTGGCTCAGTGATAAAGAACCTGCCTGCCAATGCAGGAGATGTGGATTCAGTCCCTGGGTTGGAAAGATCCCAGGAAGAAGGACATGGCAACCTACTCCAGTATCTTTGCCTGGAGAATTACACAGACGGATAAAGCTGGTGGGCTAGCGTCCACGGGGTTGCAGAGTCAGACACGACTGAGGGACTAAACGATAATAGTTGCAGCAAGAGCTTAGGCGCCAGAGGTCCAGAGAATCAGTCAGATGCTCATGTATTGTATGTAAGCCATACAGGATACATGGGGATATGACAGCTGCAGATGCAGACTGAAACAAGCGTATTATGTTGGTGACTCAGGTACCATCAGCACTGTTAATTTTGGTGCCATGATGTTCTAAAATGGCAAATGCAGGGCATTCTGAACAAAAACAAAATATTACAGGGATTGCATTTCTGGAAAACTGAGCATTTTGCAAACATGCAAAAATACCCTTTCTATGTATAAAATGAAGTTAGATGTTAGATTCCGATAATTATCTACAGGTTTCTCACCTTTTTCCTCCCTGTGGGGGAAGGTTCTGTGCATTGAAGGCACCAGTGCCAGGTCCTCACTGAGGAAACACTAGCAGTTGCCCCATTGTGACAAATAACAACCCCTTCCTTCAGATTTCTAAAATACCCTCTAGCCAATAGTGCTACCCTCATTAGGAACCAATGCCATGTTAGGGGTTTTTTTTTTTTTTTTTTTTTGGCTACACATCCTGGAATGCATGCATTCCTCAGAAAGCAACAACAAATTCAGATGAGAGTAAAGATGTGCTTTTTTTGCATTTGGGTGAAGGAAGAATCTGATATGCTACACTCTTGTCACATCTCTGATCAAAACCAAGCCATTTAAGTCTTCCCATCTGCTGTAGAATGATGTTTACAATTTTTCCACTTGGCATTCAGATGCCTCAGTAATCTTACCACTACTGCTTCTTCAACCTCCCGCAAAACCATATTCTGGCCACATATGACATTTCTATATTTTATACCCAGTCTGATCTCCCTTGTATGCTTTTTATGGATTTTTTTCTCCTTTACCATCTTGACCTGCGTCACTGTTGCTCTATATACTTTATTCACGTTTCCTACCTGTTAGATCCAATCTTGTTTCCTCCCTCTTAGATCCACTTTCCTACTCCCTTACATTCAGACAGAACATCATTTGTTCGCTATAGCTATATCGTGTGACATTTAGAGGGTCTATTAACTTGAAGTTTGCTTATCTACACAGTCAAGGTATAATGCAATTTAAAATATTCTTGCAAATATAAAGGAAATATTTTACAGAGACTGACATTTGTTCTTTCACTTGATTAAAAATACAGATGTTCTTCAAACCAGCAATCAAAGAAGTCTTAATGTGCAGGCATTGCATGAACTTGGAAATCTTCTCATCTTTGCACAAAAGAAAAGGTACCTTATAGAAGTCAGTAAAACAAGGAGAACTCTGTTCATCTGAAAAATGTTTTATTATTGTGAAAAAAAGCACCATCTTCCATAAATTTTAGTTCTTGGATAATATTCCATTGCTGTGTTTTAGTCATCAAACACTACCGGAGAGAAATGGTTATGAGCAATAAATGGCACGGATACATTCTCTAACATTTTGATGAAAATGTTTATTCAATGCATTTTCTTTCTCTTTTGAAAGATAGATTTAACAACACAGATCTCATGCTGCCTGATGCCCCGTTTCTGTTTCAGGGCTGCTTTTAAGTGTTGGAGTCAAGCTCTGGATGCCATTTTCAGAAAAGAAGATGTGCTCCATACATGGAAGGAGCTTGGCAGCTCAGTCACCAGTGCCACTGACAGCCGGTCACCTCCAGGTTTCAAAGACTACAGCGAGGAGCTCCTGTCCAAAGTCGGCATCTGGGGGTGTTTGCAGGGAGCGGTGATATCAGCAAAGATAGCACAGTGAGTATGACGCTGGAGCCGTCTGCGTAGGACCTGGGGCCTTCCTTCGTGGGCTACCCACCTGGGCCATGCAGGGTGCCTCCCACACACTGGGTTCTTGGGCAGCTCCATTCATATCCTATAGGCTTATCATACACTTTACTTGTTTGTACTGTTGCTTGTTTATGGCCGTCTCCTCTTCCTGTAACCAGGGCCACCTCTGGAATGTGAGCACCGCATGGGCACAGGTCCTTGCTTTGTTCACCAGTGTATCCCAAGTGCCTAGCATGGAGATGGCATTCAGTAACTGTTGAATGAATGACTGAGTGGATGAACAGTTGGTAGGTGAGTAAGAATAACAGCCTGGAGGCAGGCCACTAAGGCTTAATTTAAGAGCCTCCTAGTAACTCAGGGCCCCCCCAGCAAGTTACTCATCTTCTCTGAGCCTCACTATCCTCATCTGTAAGCCATGGTGACAGAAATTACGTGACATACCGTATTCATTTGCTGGTACAGACTAGTGACCGAATACCAATCTGTGAGAGACTTCCCGTCTCACAATCTTGACATCTGAGTCTTGACATCTGAGCTTGAGGTGTTGCCAGGGTGGTTTCTTTGGAGGCCTCTCTCCCTGCCTGTAGGTAACTCTCTTCTTAGTCTCTTCTCACATAGTCTCCTTTCTGTGTGTGTCTGTGTCCTAATCTCTTCCTCTTGTAAGGACACCTCTTACAGTGGAAGACGGCCTACCCTAATGACTTCATTTTAACCCAATCACCTCTTTAAAGACCCCATTTCTTATCACATTCTGAGGTTACTAGGGATTAGGATTTCAACTCAGGAATTTTGGGTGTGCAGGGGGGTTTATATATCAGTGGCTCAGTTGTGTCTGATTCCTTGCAATGCCATGGACTGAAGCCCACCAGGCTTCTCTGTCTGTGGAATTTTCCAGGCAAGAATACTGGCATGGGTTGCTATTTCCTTCTCCAGGGGATCTTCCTGATCCAGGGATTGAACATGGGGCTCCTGCATTGGCAGGCAGATTCTTTACCATTGAGTCACCAGGGAAGACCCAGTGGGGCATGTAATTATGCCCACAACACAGACTGTATTAGTTTCCTCTTGATGGTGTAACAAACTCTACAAAATTCAGTGGCCTGAAACAATACTGATTTATTGTCTTACGGTTATAGAGGGCAGAGGTCCTAAACTCCAAGTGTTGGCAGGGCTGAGCTCCCTCCAGAGGTTCTGGGGGTGAATCTGTTGTTGCCTGTCTCAGCTTCCCAAGGCCTTCTGCATTCTTCATCTTCTGTCTTCAGGACCCACAGACTTTCATCTTCCTTTCTGTCAGTATGCTTCTATCCTCACATCTTCTCTGATTCTGACCCTCCTATCTTTCTTTGTTTTTAATATTTATTTTTATTAGTTTTGCCATACAATGACATGATATCACCATGGGTTTACATATGCTCCCCCTCCAGGACCCCCCTCTGTCCTCCCTCCCCCCGGGAAATCTCATTGCACCAGCCCCGAGCATCAATCCTGGGCTGGTGATTGATTAGACATATGGTAATTAACATGTTTCAATGCCATTCTCCCATATCATCCCACCCTTTCCCTCATCCACAGAGTCCACAAGTCTATTCTATACATATGCATTCCTTTTGCTGTCTCGCATGCTGGGTTCTCATTACCGTCTTTCTAAATTCCATATATATGTGTTAATATACTGTATTGTTGTTTTTGCTTCTGGCTTACTTCACTCTGAATAATGGGCTTCAGTTTCGTCCATCTGAGTAGAACTGATTCAAGTGAATTTTTTTTAATGCTGAATAATATTCCATTGCGTATATGTACCACAGCTTTCTTATCCATTTGTCAGTTGATGGGCATCTAGGTTGCTTCCATGTCCTGGCTATTGTAAACAAAGCAGCGATGAACATTGGGGTACACGTGGCTCTTTCAATTCTGGTTTCCTTGGTGTATATGCCCAGCAGTGGGATTGCTGGGTCATATGGCAGGTCTATTTGCAGTTTTTTAAGGAACTTCCACACTGTTTTCCATAGTGGCTGTACTAGTTTGCAATCCCACCAACAGTGTGAGAGAGTTTGCTTTTCTCCACATCCTCTCCAGCATTTATTACTTGTAGATTTTTGGATTGCAGCCATTCTGAGTGGTGTAAAGTGATATCTCATTGTGGTTTTGATTTGCATTTCTCTGATAATGAGTGATGTTGAGCATCTTTTCATGTGTTTGTTAGCCATTTGTATGTCTTCTTTGGAGAAATGTCTGTTAAGTTCTTTGGCCCACTTTTTGATGGGGTCGTTTATTTTCCTAGAATGGAGCTGCAGGAGTTGCTTGTATATTTTTTTTTTCCTTTTTTTTTTTATTATTGTTTTTGCCATACATTGTCATGATATCATCATGGGTTTACATATGCTTCCCCTCCGGGTCCCCCCTCCCTCCTCCCTCCCCCCCGGGAAATCTCGCTGCACCAGCCCCGAGCATCAATCCTGGGCTGGCGATTGATTAGACACATGACAATTAACATGATTCAATGCCCTTCTCCCATATCATCCCACCCTTACCCTCATCCAGAAAGTCCACAAGTCTATTCTATACATCTGTGTTCCTTTTGTTGTCTCCCATGTTGGGTTCTCATTACTGACTTTCTAAATTCCATATATATGTGTTAATATACTGTATTGTTGTTTTTGCTTCTGGCTTACTTCACTCTGGATAATGGGCTCCAGTTTCGTCCATCTGAGTAGAATTGCTTCAAATGAATTTTTTTTTAATGCTGAGTAATATTCCATTGTGTATATATACCACAGCTTTCTTATCCATTCGTCAGTTGATGGGCATCTAGGTTGCTTCCATGTCTTGGCTATTGTAAACAATGCAGCGATGAACATTGGGGTACACGTGGCTCTTTCAATTCTGGTTTCCTCGGTGTATATGCCCAGCAGTGGGATTGCCGGGTCATATGGCAGGTCTATTTGCAGCTTTTTAAGGAACCTCCACACTGTTTTCCATAGTGGCTGTACTAGTTTGCATTCCCACCAACAGTGTAAGAGGGTTCCCTTTTCTCCACATCCTCTCCAGCATTTATTGCTTGTAGACTTTTGGATGGCAGCCATTCTGACTGGTGTAAAGTGGTACCTCATTGTAGTTTTGATTTGCATTTCTCTGATAATGAGTGATGTTGAGCATCTTTTCATGTGTTTGTTAGCCATTTTTATATCTTCTTTGGAGAAATGTCTGTTAAGTTCTTTGGCCCACTTTTTAATTGGGTTGTTTATTTTTCTAGAATGGAGCTGCAGGAGTTGTTTGTATATTTTTGAGATTAATTGTTTGTCTGTTGCTTCATTGGCTATTATTTTCTCCCATTCTGAAGGCTGTCTTTTCACCTTGCTTATAGTTTCCTTTGTTGTGCAAAAGCTTTTAATTTTAATTAGGTCCCATTTGTTTATTCGTGTTTTTATTTCCAATATTCTGGGAGGTGGGTCATGGAGTATCCCGCTTTGGGTTATGGCAGAGAGTGTTTTGCCTATGTTATCCTCTAGGAGTTTTATAGTTTCTGGTCTTATGCTTAGATCTTTGATCCATTTTGAGTTTATCTTTGTGTATGGTGTTAGAAAGTGATCTAGTTTCATTCTTTTACAAGTGGCTGTCCAGTTTTCCCAGCACCACTTGTTAAAGAGGTTGTCTTTTCTCCATTGTATATTCTTGCCTCCTTTGTCAAAGATAAGGTGTCCATAGATGCGTGGATTTATCTCTGGGCTTTCAATTCTGTTCCATTGATCTATATTTCTGTCTTTGTGCCAGTACCATACTGTCTTAATGACTGTGGATTTGTAGTATAGCCTAAAGTCAGGTAGGTTGATTCCTCCAGTTCCATTCTTCTTTCTCAAGATTGCTTTGGCTATACGAGGTTTTTTGTATTTCCATACAAATTGTGAAATTATTTGTTCTAATTCTCTGAAAAAGACCTCTGGTAGCTTGATAGGAATTGCATTGAATCTATA
>ML663562.1:35829136-35907212 GCA_007570785.1 Antilocapra americana | reverse complement strand
TTCTCTAAATTTTTGGTAGAATTCAGCTGTGAAGCCATCTGGTCCTGGGCTTTTGTTTTTTGGAAGATTTCTGATTACAGTTTCAATTTCCGTGCTTGTGATGGATCTATTAATATTATCTATCTCTTCCTGGTTTAGTCTTGGAAAGTTGTACTTTTCTAGGAATCTGTCCATTTCATCTAGGTTGTCCAGTTTATTTGCATATAGTTGCTGATAATAATCTCTTATGATCCTTTGTATTTCTGTGTTTTCTGTTGTGATCTCTCCGTTTTCATTTCTAATTCTGTTGATTTGGTTCTTCTCCCTTTGTTTCTTTATGAGTCTGGCTAATGGTTTGTCAATTTTATTTATCTTCTCAAAGAACCAGCTTTTGGATTGATTGATTTTTGCTATGGTCTCTTTTGTTTCCTTTGCGTTTATTTCTGCCCTGATCTTTAAGATTTCTTTCCTTCTACTAGACCTGGGCTTCTGCATCTCTTCCATTTCTAGTTGCTTTAGGTGTAAAGTAAGGTTATTTATTTGATTTTTTCCTTGTTTCCTGAGGTGAGCTTGTATTGCTGTGAACTTTCCCCTTAGCACTGCTTTCACAGTGTCCCATAGGTTTTGGGCTGTTGTGTTTTCATTTTCATTGGTTTCTATGCATAACTGAATTTCATTTTTGATTTCTTCTGTGATTTGTTGGTTATTCAGCAGTGTGTTGTTGAGCCTCCATATGTTGGAAGTTTTGAATGGTTTTCTCTTGTAATTGATATCTAATCTCACTGCATTGTGGTCAGAAAAGATGCTTGGGATGATTTCAATATTTTTGAATTTACCAAGGCTAGATTTATGGCCCAGGATGTGATCTATCCTGGAGAAGGTCCCGTGTGCACTTGAGAAAAAAGTGAAATTCCTTGTTTTGGGGTGGAGTGACCTATAGATATCAATTAGGTCTAGTTGGTCTATTGTATCATTTAAAGTTTGAATTTCCTTGTTACTTTTCTGTTTAGTTGATCTATCCATTGGTTTGAGTGGTGTATTAAAGTCTCCCATTATTATTGTGTTGTTGTTAAATTCCCCTTTCATACTTGTTAGCATTTGCCTTACATATTGTGGTGCTCCTATGTTGGGCGCATAAATATTTATAATTGTTATTTCTTCTTCTTGGATTGATCCTTTGATCATTATGTAATGTCCATCTTTATCTCTTTTCACTGCCTTTATTTTAAAGTCTACTTTATCTGATATGAGTATTGCCACTCCTGCTTTCTTTTGGTCTTTATTTACATGGAATATCTTTTTCCAGCCTTTAACTTTCAGTTTATATGTGTCCCTAGGTTTGAGGTGGGTCTCTTATAGACAACATATATAGGGGTCTTGTTTCTGTATCCAATCGGCCAGTCTTTGTCTTTTAGTTGGGGCATTCAGCCCGTTTACATTTAAGGTAATTATTGATAAATATGATCCTGTTGCCATTTCTTGTATTTTACTGTTTTGGGTTCGAGATTATATATCCCATCCGTGTTTCCTATCTAGGAAAGATCCTTTAGCATTCATTGGAGGGCTGGTTTGGTGTTGCTGAATTCTCTCAGTTTCTGCTTGTCTGAAAAACTTTTGAATTCTCCTTCAAATTTGAATGAAATTTTTGCTGGGTACAGTAATCGGGGTTGTAGCTTGTTTTCTTCCATGACTTTAAGAATGCTCTGCCATTCCCTTCTGGCCTGAAGTGTTTCTATTGAGAGATCAGCTGTTATCCTTATGGGATTCCCCTTGTGGGTTATTTTTTGCTTCTCTCTCGCTGCTTTTAATATTTGGTCTTTGTATTTGATATTTGTTAATTTGATTAATATGTGTCTTGGGGTGTTCCTCTTGGGGTTGATTCTATTTGGGACCCTCTGTGTTTCTTGGACCTGAGAGGTTATTTGCTTTCCCAATTTAGGGAAATTTTCAACAATTATCTCTTCAAGAATTTTTTGATGGTCTTTCTTTTTGTCTTCTTCTTCTGGGATTCCTATGATTTGAATATTGGTGCATTTAATACTGTCCCAGAGGTCTCTGAGATTGTCCTCATTTCTTTTAATTCTTCTTTCATTATTCCTTTCTGTTTCATTTATTTCTGCCATTCTATTTTCTATCTCACTTATCCTGTCTTCTCTCTCTCTTATTCTACTGTTGGTTCCCTCCAGGGTGTTTTTGATCTCATTTATTGCATTATTTATTGTATTTTGACTCTTTTTCATTTCTTCTAAGTCCTTGTTAAAGCTAACCTGCATCTTCTCGATCCTTGCCTGCAGGTTATTGAACTGCAACTCCAACTTATTTTCCAGGTTTTGAATCATTTTCACTATCATTATTCGGAAGTCTTTATCAGGTAGACATCCTATCTCTTCATCTTTTGTTTGATCTGGAGGACATTTATCCTGTTCCTTTACCTGCTGGGTGTTTCTCTGCCTTTTCATTTTGTTTATCTTGCTGTGTTGTCCCTTTATTGTGGGGGTTCCCCACTATGGGAGGGGTTGGATGTGTGTTTTGTCAAAGTTTCCTGGTTGGGCTCTTATGCGGTTCCTCCTGCTTGATTTGGCGTCCTCTGCTGGCCCCTTCAGTGTCTATTCAGCGCTCTGGGGTTTGCCCCGCTCCCGGTGCCTGCGCTTTTCCCGCCCCCTCTGCTCAGGCGGGGCACTCTGATGAGGCAATTGGAGGCTGTGGCTTCTTCCCTCCCTAGGCCCAGCCGCTTGGTTCTTTCTGCTTGCAGCTGGGCGTGTCTTCTCAGATGTGCAGCAGCAGACTCTGGCGGCGCACTCTGGTGACGCAGTTGGGGGCTGTGGCTTCTCCCCTCCCCTGGCCCAGCTGCTTGGTTTTTTCAGCGTGCAGCCGGGCGCGTCTTCTCAAATATGAGAAGCGCCGAATTCTGGTGGCGACTGTCCGGAGTCCCGAGTGGTCTTGGCTAGCACCCGATTCTGCCTGCGGTTTGGGGGCAGAAGCCTCGCCGGGGCGCTCTCCGGTGGGGGCTTGGCGGTCCATAGCTGCAGCCGCCCAGTTCCACCCGACTGCTTCGAGCAGCGGACCAAGTCCTCGCTGCCCTTTGTTCTGTGCGGGAGCCTGGCGGGGGGTCTTCCTTGGGAAGGCTATGCACGAGCCTGGCGGGGGTCTTCCCTGGGAAGGCTACCCAGCGGTCTATCTCCGGTTAGCACCCTCGGTTAGGACCCTCAGTCTGCCCCAGGCGTTCAATCTCAGTCCTCCTGCTCAGCGCGTGGCCCGCCCCTCCCTGAGCAGTCCGCTGGCTCGTGGGGGATGGGGCACCCGGGCCGCCGCTCCGCTGAAGTTTGCGGTTAGAGATGTTCTCTAAGGGGCTTAACTATTTATCGGCTTCTACTCCCGACTTTTATGCTCTCTGGGATTCGCCTCAGATCCCTCAGATCCGCCAGTGAGAATGTTTCCTGACATTCGAAAACCTTTATCTCTTTCGAGGCTCCCCCTCCGAGATGAATCTCCGTCCCTGCCTCTTTGCCTCTCTTTTTACTTTTTTTTTTTCCTTTGGTCCTACCTTCTTTCGTTGGCAATGGGCTGTCTTTCCAGATGCCTGAAGACCTCTGCCAGCATTCAGATGTTGTTTTATGGAGTTTATTCGGTATTTAAATGTTCCTTTGGTGTATTTGTTGGGGAGAGTGTGGACTCCCCGTCCTATTCCTCCGCCATCTTAGTTCTCTCCCCCCTATCTTTCTCTTAAAGGACCATTGTGATTACATTGAACCCACATGGATAATTCAGGAGAACTTTCCCATCTCAGGGTCCTTAATTTAATCACGTCTGCAGGGGTTTTGTTTTGTTTTGTTTTTTTGTTTTTTCACTGTATCATATAGCTGGAAGGATCTTAGTTTCCCGACCAGATCATAGATTGAACCTGGGCTCTCAGCAATGAAAGCATGGAGTCCTAAGTGTGGGACTACCAGGGAATTCCCTCTCTTTTTCCACATGAGCAATATATGCATAGGTTTAGGGAATTAGGATGTTGGTATCATTGGGCAGCCATTTTTCAGCCTGCTACACATGGCATATGTGGAAGTCTATCACAATGCCTTATGTCTACTTAGGACTCACAAATATCTTAGATATTTGATTAATGTGAGAAACATAAGAAGTATGAAGAGAGTAGAGGTACAGGTTTCTGTTACCTCTGTAGTTACATTATAAGGCATGGTAGGCAAAATATCTGCACAGTATTTTGAGTTGTAGAGAAATTTTTTTTTTATTGGTTTTGCCATACAATGACATGAAATCGCCATGGGTTTACATATGCTCCCCCTCCAGAACCCCCCTCCCTCCTCCCTCCCGATTCCCTAGAAATTTTTTAAAAATAGTAACTTGTCTTAGTTCACAATCACATTGTTTTCAGAAAATTAGCATTTTGGCAAGGGAAGTATGAATTACCATTTTAAAAGTATAAAAGGTTCAAAGATTTTTTAAAAACTCTGTCGCTTGATTTTTCTTTTGCTCTCCTGAGAAGGAACTCTTCCTTTCACACACACACACACACACAGTCCCTATACAAGTCTGAGTTTATAATTTAGTAGCACTTGGCAGCAGAGAACAGAAAAGCTGAGAAAGGTTCCCAGCTTGAAAAGAACAGCTTTCAGCATTCCTGCCAGAGGACACCTTACCATCTCTGAGCCTCTGAAGTTGTTACTTAGTGATTTTCAGTCAACAGAAAGTCATTTCCTGGGTTACCCAGCTAAAAGTCAGACTTCCACAGGCTCTGTGGTACTCTAGGAGCTTTGGCTATTCTTGGAGACTCCCTGAGGAGAAGAAACTTTTCTCTCCCACAGCTCAGCAGGCAAAGCACCTCACAAAGAAGCTGAACTCAGACTGGTGTTATTAATACAGTGAAGTCCACTGGTGTTAAAATAAGACTTAGGAGAAGGTAATGTGGTTTATAGTCACAAGTGCGAGTTTCAAGACCCGTGTAAAGAAAACTCAGATTCTACTAAGGGACATAAAATGAGACAATAATAAACACAGAGACCACAATCTTTGGTAGAAAGATTTAATATCATAAATGGATCCATAATGTACTGCTGGTGAGGAAATACAGTGTTTAAGTCTACGAGAGGAAATTAATTAATTGTGCTCATCAAAAAACTTTAAAATTGTGCACCTCCTTTTCCCCAAAATTCCACTTCTAGGGATTTATCCAGTGGAAGTAATAGGACAAGTGCTCAAAAATGTAGATATAACAATGTTTGTTTCAACAATGGAAAAAAACCAGATGGAGATGAATATTTTAAAACTCTGGTACATGTGTCTGATAAAAATATTAAAGTTCTGTAAAATAATTATGTAACCGATTATGTTCAATAATAGAAAATTTGTTTATAAAAATATGTATTGCATAATTTCAGTCTTAATGTGAATGTGCATCTATATAATTATATGTAGAAGGAATTCTAGAAGGAAAGTGACTGAAATGTTACTGGTAATCATGTTTAGGTGGTAGCATTATTGGTGAATTTTCATTTTATTTTTTTCTTTCAGTGTCTCAAATCTTACATGAGAATGTAGCACTTTTAGAATTAAAAATTAAATTTTTAACTTTTAATTAAATTAAGGGCTACTTTTATTTTGATTTAAAATCTGTGAGTATTAGAGTTGTATTTATATAAAAATATTATTGGAACATTGTCTCTGAATCAGTTTCTTTTTCTTATACTTAGATTTATTCAGACATTGGACGTTGAAAAGAGAACCAACTGTTGCCTTTTATCAGCATTACTCTTTCAGGTAACACTTCATATATATAGTTCTGTAGTAACACAGCCATTTAATTAGTAAAAGTTTAAAAAAATGCAGTGATTTATTATATTCATAAAACTGACATTAGGAAAATAACATGAACCTTGATTAAATATCCTACACCCATCTTCCCTTTGATGGCTGAACCCCTGTGGCATTTTCACCTTTAGTATTCAGCAGAGTCAGCTTTCTCATGTTCACTGTAGATGGAGAAGTTTTACAGATAAGGAAACTGCGTCGTCTCCTGTCCTTTCATGGATCAGTGAAGCCAGTCTGATTGAGTCTAAAGGGTTGCCCTGCCTAATCTTGAAATGAACTTTTGCTTAATTGCATGATGTAAAATATGCCGTATAATGCAAGCCCAAAATAAGTTGAAGACTACAAAGGAGAGTGTCTGCAGTTCTTAGTTTGATTTTACTGAAGAAGAAAGGAGCTTTTATCCAAAATATAAGACATTCTGAGATTAAGAAACATAGCCAGGGGCTTCTGCAATCTCTTAGAGGTCCTGTTTACTTTGAAGGATGGAACACCCTTGTTCTGTGTATCAGAGGAGTCTGATAGCTTATGAAATCTGGGTATATAAGATCTTTGAGACAGGTTTCTTGGAGTATATGGCCAGACTTTTTAGTTTTCTTATGTTCCGTACACCTCTTGCCAGTGCTTCAAAGGGATGAGGTGGAAGAAGCAAGGATGCAGAGGGAATGATAATCTGAATCAGATTTCTTCTGTTGCATCCTTTACTTTCTCCTGATATTCCCTGTTCTTGAAGATAATGCTGTATATGTTTTAGAAAATAAATAATCTTTTTGCTTAAATGTAGACAGCGTTTCTTAGTAATTCGACACCTAAAATAAAAATTAGCTCTGGGATTTACTTTAAAAATCTGTTCATTCTTTTCATGATTTTAAAGCAAATTTGTGAAACTAAAAATTAAACAATTGCATAATATTTTAGACTAGGTATCTTATAAGTTTAATGAGCAGTTTGATTAAAGTTATTCCTGATATATACATTAAAATAATTTGATGATGTATTTGCCATCAAGAAATGTCATTATTTAAGATAACGTAAGAAGCACTCCTAAATGTACAATTTGATTTTGTATATTCATCTTGTTTCTGAATGTCTGGCACAGTGTTGGTCATATAAATTGTATTTAGAAATACTGGTCAAATTAAACCAATTACCTTTTCACTTAATTCAGTTAAAAATTTAGAATTACCTCTGCTTGATTTAGACTTTCAAAATATGTTTTTCTTTCCTCTACTTGTAGGTTGGTAGAGTGGAGAAAATATAGATTTTTGA
Source organism: Antilocapra americana (assembly GCA_007570785.1). Lineage (NCBI taxonomy): Eukaryota > Metazoa > Chordata > Mammalia > Artiodactyla > Antilocapridae > Antilocapra > Antilocapra americana. The sequence goes on along the minus strand of ML663562.1, from coordinate 35,900,141 downwards.
GTCAAATAGACATGTCTTTGAATCTTCTTTTTGCCAACATTAACTGGGTGACCTCAGAGAAGTTAATCGTTTCAGCCTCAATTATATCACTTGTGAGATAATAAGTCTTCCTTCTAGGGGTGGGTTAAGTGAGGATTAAATGAGATAATATTTATGAGGAATAAACTAAGAGTGCCCAACACAAAATCTGCTCTCAACAAATGATAAAACAATGATAATTTCTTCTTAAGATAATAAGTATCCAACCACCATGGGATTTAAAAGGCCCATTGTCAGTGATAAAGCATTCAGAACCTATAGTGATGAGAATATAAATAAGTACCTTTCATTGACACTTTCAAACTGTGGTGTTAGAGAAGACTTTTCAGAGTCCCTTGGATAGCAAGGAGATCAAACCAGTCAATCCTAAAGGGAATCAACCCTGAGTATTCATTGGAAGGACTTATGCTGAAGCTAAAGCTCCAGTATTCTGGTCACCTGTTGTGAAGAACTGACTCATTGGAAAAGACCCTGATGCTGGGAAAAATTGAGGGCAAGGGAAGAAGAGGGTGACAGGATGAGATGGTTGGATGGCATCACTGACAATGAACCTGAGTTTGACCAAAGTCCAGGAGATAGTGAAGGACAGGGAAGCCTGGTGTGCTGCAGTTCATGGGGTCACAAAGTGTCGGACACTACTTAGCAACTGATCAACAACAAACAACCCTTTATTAGAGAATACAGTGTGGTAGGCATACACAAAGCATTTTGGGAAGGAATACACTTATTCCTTATGTCCTTTAAATACTTATCTTTCTTGTTGTTGCAAATGCAAGTTCCAGCTGTTCATTTCACCTTTTCGTCCTCAGGGTTTGCTTAGAACCACACTGCCGCATCCTAAAGCTGAACGTTGCTATGCTCAGTATGAAATCACTCAGCTTCTCCCAGGCATCGAGCTCTTCTCAGACAGATACCGGGCTGACATCTGCTCCGTCATTTCGAGTCTGTATTATGTCATCCGTGAGCTGCACTTTGCTAAGCAAAATCTAGTAGTAAGTGATTTGCAAAATCAACAAATCTTAATTCACTGTGATATTTTACCCCACTTATATTGTACTTTTTACTTGGCAGGGTTAAATTTTACTATTGTTCTTGTGATCAATTCTTGTTTAACTTTTAAACTTTATTTTCAGGATTCTGATCTGTACTTCAGATTAAAATAATTAATGTTCTTTCTTTAACATCACTATTTGCATGCCATTTTGGATACAGTAGCCATGTCTATTTGATTTGGTTCTCTCTTTTTTTAACTCTACTATTTATCATTTTTCCCCCTTATGATATGGTGAAATTGACTAGAATGTTTAACTGGTCTGGAACACAGAAATCTAGTGCACTTATAACTTCACTTTATTAAGTCAGGAAGGGTATATCAATATCAAAACTGTGGGAGTATTTCTTTATTGAGACAAACTTATCTTTGTATTTGTCTCATCTCTTCTATGTTAAGGGCACATCTAAGGGAAAAACAGATTCTAAATATGAAATTAAAGACAGACACTTCTTAATATCCTAAGAAGTTAAAAGTCCCAAATAAAAACTCATTTCCTTTGGGAAAATAAGTCACAAATCATAAATTTGAAGTTGATTTCATTTTAGACATAAATTAGTATTTTCTGTTGGTTATTATATATATGTTTTCCTCCTATATCTTAGTTTTTCTTTTTTTCTTCCTCTGTGCTATTTCCTCTACAATTTTATCTCTTTTCCCACTGTGTTTGCTTCTTAATATCTGTTCTTTCTCTTTTTCTGCTTCTTTCCCTTTCCTCTATAATTTTAATGCTTACCTTATTTTTTCTCATACATTGTTTTCTGTTCTCTTGTTCTAAATTAACTGTCTCCATGTTTTGAAAGGATTTATTGTCCTCTGATATTAGTTGTTAAACTATAGTGTCATGTGTTAAGGTGAAAAGGTTGATACATGCTTGTAATACTTGGCAGATTTGGCATACAAAAAATGTTTATTAGAAAAAAAAACAAAAATGGTGTTCCTCTCATTGTTAAGGGGATTCATTTCTGGATTTAGAAAATAGTTTTACCTATTCCCTGGGTAACCTTTAGCTGCCTAGTCCTATTCATATATAATACATATCACTGCACTGGAAAAGAAATGAGACTTTTTTCTCTGAAGCTTAAGAAATTGAGAACATTTTTCTGAATAATTGAGCAGTTCGCAGCAATAACATGGTGTGTTTTTATTTCTCACTAAAGAAAAGATACAATCTCAAAGGTAATAGCCAACTCTTATTGTTTTGTACTACATTAATTGTAGAAAAATGTATTGTATTATGTTTGAAATCATTTAAGACCAGTTCTAATCCTCTTTAAAAGCTGTTGCTATTAGCAGCTGCCAGTTGACTGACAATGAGAGATTCCTTAGCTGAACTTGCAAGATGTAAACAGTTTCCATTTTGTATTACACTACCTTCTAGAAGAAGCCCAGTGCCTAAGGAGATGGCTGTAATATGTAAAATTTACCAAGGGACCCCTTGCTGTGGAATCAGGGGAAATAGTTTGCTAAATAATAAGGATCAAAGACCCCATTCTTGCTTCATCTCCCTTTGATGGGGCAGGACCCAGCTACAGGGAGTGAATTTCAGTTTTAAGTTGAAATTAGGAGGTGTTCAAAAGTCCAGGCAAAACTACCCCTCAACACCTGCCTTTAGCTGGATCGTGGTTAGGTCAACTAAAAAATTGATAGTCTACAAGCTTTCATATACATCTATGGGACATCAAGAAGACTTGAACTTCAGGGTTAATTCTAGGAAAATAAAAATATTATGTGAAGAGTAAGCTTGAATTTTAAGCAGTAGGATATATGTACTGTGATGGCAAGGACTTAGATTTTTTCCTCATTCAACAATTCTGACATTCATATAACAGGCATGTAATACTATTTTTTGCTGATAGAGATATTTCAATTAAAGACAAGAGCAGCTGACATTGAGATGAATAAATAGGAGCTATTAGGGGACATGGATGTGAGTTCCTTTGTTTTAAATTCTCCATTTATTTGATGGCTTTTTTGCTAGAATGTTTCCACAGGCCTCAGTAATTCATATGTATATGTTGAATTAATTTTTTTCAAGAAGAATGATTAACTTGATTTTTATTTTTCCATACTTATGGAAATGTGAAACCTAGGTTTGGGTATCAAGTGGAATCTACTTGGAACTATAAGTCACTGATAGCACTTTGAAGTTTTGATAAAGTCATGAAGCATATGCTAGGCAGATCATTTCACTTATACCAAATAGTACAGTCTTTTAATATAGAAAAAGTCAATCACAACTTTGTACAACATCTCTTGCATTAATATTTGGTTAAATTGTATTGTTAGATTATTAACTTGATAAAATATATTTCAAAACAAAGAGTGTTTTTCTCTTGGTAGATTCTGCCTCTCCTTGCATTGTACCAATATTTTGTTTCTGTAATTTGCCAAGACCTAGTCAAAAATCTGGAAGCAAGAATCCTCAAGGTATGTTTCAATCTTTTAAGACATTTGATATTTTTCAACTACTGAAGCTATCATCTTAAATTACTTTGGTTCTAATACTCATAACCATAAGCTGATAGTAATACATGGTGTTGAACTGATATTAAAAAACCTTACCCAACATTATCATCAGTTCAGTTCAGTTCAGTCGCTCAGTCGTGTCTGACTCTTTGCGACCCCATGAACCACAGCACACCAGGCCACCTTGTCTGTCACCACCTCCTGGAGTCCACCCAAACCCATGTCCATCGAGTCGATGATGCCATCCAGCCATCTCATCCACTCTCTTCCCCTTCTCCTGCCCTCAGTCTTTCCCAGCATCAGGGTTCTTTCCAGTGAGTCAGCTCCCCACATCAGGTGGCTAGAGTATTAGAGTTTCAACTTCAACATCAGTCCTCCAATGAACAGCCAGGATGGACTGGTTGGATCTCCTTGCAGTCCAAGGGACTCTCAAGAGTCTTCTCCAACACCACAGTTCAAAAGCATCAATTCTTCAGCGCTCAGCTTTCTTTATAGTCCAACTCTCACATCCATACATGACCACTAGAAAAACCATAGCCTTGACTATACGGACCTTTGCTGGCAAAGTAATATCTCTGCTTTTTAATATGCTGTCTAGGTTGGTCATAACTTTCCTTCCAAGGAGTAAGTGTCTTTTAATTCCATGGCTGCAATCAGCATCTGCAGTGATTTTGGAGTCCCCAAAAATAAAGTCAGCCACTGTTCCCACTGTTTCCCCACCTATCTGCCATGAAGTGATGGGACCGGATGCCATGATCTTAATTTTCTGAATGTTGAGCTTTAAGCCAACTTTTTCACTCTCCTCTTTCACTTTCATCAAGAGGCTCCTTAGTTCTTCTTCACTTCCTGCCATAAGGGTAGTGTCATCTGCATATCTGAGGTTATTGATATTTCTCCCGGCAATCTCGATTCCAGCTTGTTCTTCCTCCAGCCCACCATTTCTCATGATGTACTCTGCATATAAGTTAAATAAGCAGGGTGACAATATACAGCCTTGACACACTCCTTTTCCTATTCAGAACCAGTCTGTTGTTCCATGTCCAGTTCTAACTGTTGCTTCCTGACCTGCATACAAATTTCTCAAGAGGCAGGTCAGGTAGTCTGGTATTCCCACCTCTTTCAGGATTTTCTACAGTTTGTTGTGATCCACATAGTCAAAGGCTTTGGCAATGTCAATAAAGCAGAAATAGATGTTCTTCTGGAATTCTCTTGCTTTTTTGATGATCCATCAGATGTCAGCAATTTGATCTCTGGTTCCTCTGCTTTTTAAATGTAAGAAAGAGCTGGGTAGAAAGCTTAAATCATTTTATGCTTTGTTTGGTTGTTGTTCAGTCCCTAAGTCATGTCCAACTCTTCTGCTACCTCATGGACTGTAGCCCACCAGGCTCCTCTGTCCATGGGATTTTCTGGGCAGTTTTATGCTTGGGGCCCACAGTAAAGTGAGGAACAGCTACCTCTGGTAACAGGCTAACCCAACAACATTCAGTCTAGAAATCACCATTTCTGAATGACTGGTTTCTCATGAAGACTAATGAGTCATTTTCCAAAGTTTGTGAGTAGTGTTTGCTAAGGATCTTTTGTATATCATGATGCACAAGAGTTTTTCATGGCATAGGCAGTTGAAGTGATAAAATTCACAAATACTAAATTACAACTAATTATGTAACCCCTAGAAGTCAGGAGGCTCTCTACCTTCAAGATTCATGTGTAGTTGGCTTGATCCCCACGTGGAGTGCAGAATGTCAAGCATCTCCTTTTCTCTGTTTTTACCCTGATCACCCATTGTCAGAGGCTCCCACTTATGTTGAATTTGTTTTGTATCTGGATCCTCTTAGTAGCCAGCAAATGTGCTCCCTGTTTTGCACCTCCTCATCTCTAATATGGAATGCAACCCTATTCCATAGTTTACACACACACGCAAAACACACACACACATTCACACATTGCATTCACCTAAAGTCTTTATTTCTATATCAGATTTTACTGAAAATTGGGAACATAAGGCAAGTTGGTTGTTGTTTTTAGTTGCTCAGTTCTGTCCTACTCTTCTGTGACTGCATGGACAGTAGCCCACCTGGCTCCTCTGTCCATGGGATTTCCCAGGAAGAATACTGGAGTTGGTTGCTATTTCCTTCTCCAAAGAATCTTCCTGACCCAGAGATCAAGCCCACGTCTTCTGCATTGGCAGGCATATTCTTTACTGTGGAGTCACTAGGGACGCACTTGCAACTTAGAATATTTGGCATCCCTGAATTTAAAATATTTCATGCTGGTAAATTCTCCACAACCCACTCTAAAAAAATAAAAAGCTATGATTTGTAGCATTTGCAATTTCCATGGCATAATTACTCCCACTGCAGTTGACTTCAGCCTGCCAACTAGGCATTACTGAATGTGGAGTTGGGACAAGATGTGCACGTTCAGTTGGGGGTGAGTGGGACCAACATTCCCTTGGCTGAGCTGTCCTTCTCCTTTTTTGGAAAAACCCTCCTTCCTCAGATCCTTTAAATGTTGTAACAAGGGAAAATAAGACTTCCCTTTGAACTGCTCTCTCCGGGACCCAACCTGTGAGCCTGTGTTTTCAGACCCAAATAGTCTGTCACATCCTATTTTTTAATAAAGATAATACCTTCTCTAAGAGAAGTTCTGGTGCTCTTAAGATAATGCATTTTAACCTGGGAATAAGTAATTGGTTTTCAGCCATGAATTCTGAGTTACTGAACTCTTTAAGAGTTCTCTGGCTTTTGAATTTCAATAACACTTTTTAAAAAGCTGCATATAACTTTTCTCTCTCTGTTTTTAAGATAGTAATGTCTTCAAAACTGAAAAATTATTGAGGCTAGGGCATGTGTCTCATTCATCTTTTGGTTCCCTATAGTGTCTTGAGTAGTAAGTTCATATACTTGATATTCAGTAATTAATTATTAAATTTAATTTAAAGTCTTAAGACATATATCATGTGCCTACTGTCCACACTTTCCCTGGTATTCAGTGTGAACTCATAAAGAAGATACTTGATAAATGTTTACTGCTTTATCTCTGAAGCAGCATTTATTGAGTATCTCCTAATAAAGGCACTGTGTTAGTAACTCAGATCGAAGAAATGTAACCCATGGCCCTTGCTTATAAGGAAGTGAAAATGGGGAAGAGAGACAGGATATTATGTGTGTACCACCCACTTGATCATTTCCAGATGAGTGTGATGAACACCATTTCCAGGAGCTTGAAAGAGGGAAAAGGGGCTTTGGGTCTCTAGGCTTTACCAAGTTCATAGATAAGGTTTAGATTTGAAAAGAGTAGAACTAACTGAGCAGGAGAGAAGAAGAAGGGAACATTGTTAGCCGACAACTGTGTCAAAGGTGTAGAGGTGAGAAAGTGCTGACTTGTTTTAGGGGGCTGAGGGGTCTTCATTAGACTGGAGTGGGGGTCTTGAGTAGGCAGTTTGGAGAAGATGACATGAGGACACCAGAGGCCCAGGGTGTGGAGGAGACCATGGGTGCAGTCTTGAACTCCAAGCTGAGATGTAGTGTGGGAGAGAAATGAGGAGGTGTAGAGTCAGAGGTGGGTGACAGTTTTATCCTGGTGTCACTAGGAGACAAGAAGCATGGAAGGGTTGCAGTGATCATCAGTACCATGTCAGAAGGAGATCAGAAAGGCATTGAAAGAGTCTGGAACAAAGTTTTTGATTAAGTAACTATTTTTTATTGGATTGTTAGCACTTGGCAACTCTTTTTGTACTAGAGTAGCTTAAAAGCCAGTGAAGTACTATGGAGAGTCTCCTGTAGTCTTGGGCTGAGAAGGGGAATTCACAGTTTTGATCATGAAAAGGATGAGATCAGATGTATCTGGTAGGAGTGTCAGGAGTAGAGTGAGATGAGAGTAGGATCTTATTGGCATGGCACGACTGGAAACTCAAATAGAGCATTGCCAGAATCCATGAAAAGGGGCAATTATTGCATCATACAGACGAAAGAATGACAGCCCCTGTGAGTAATTCGTCTGAACCTCCTGAACTAAACTGGGGTCAGTGAGTGGGAAAAGAGAAAAGTCACAGTCAGGAAACAGTAAACAATGATGCTTTCTGACAAATCAAACAGCAGTAAATCACACTGTTAAGTTTCTACCAGTGTGCTAATGTCTTTCAGGAAAAGCTTTAAGACCTCTTTACGATCAACTTGTCTGGCTTCCTAAAAGATGTATTACTCTCAACATATCCAGCATTCCTGGGAAGGGTACCAACAGTTCTGTATTTGTGTGACTGAATAGTTGATTTATGGGTGGTTCTTTTTTCCAGCTGGCTTGTTTACGTTCACAGTGTTTCTGAAAATACATGGTTTTTTCAAATGATCAGATTCATTTGATAAACTGAACCAAAAGTAGCCTGAATAGTTACAAGTGGTCCATGTACAGCAATCTCAATTTCAAGACCAGAGGCGACTGACCTCACACAGATATGGGGAAATGTTTGCTCTAAGGATCAGAGCGTTCCGACTCCCCAATGCCCACTTTGGTGTTGTATGGCACCAGGGAGATTAGAGCCTAAAGTGTGTTATGCAAGAGCCAAAGTGTGCAACTCAACAGACAAGCCATTTTCTCTTCATTAAAAATATTCTCCTGACTTTGTATGTTTTATTTTTATGTTCTTGTCACATCCTGTTTCCTTCTAACTCACCTTCTTTTTATTTCTTTAAAATTGGTACATTCTTGAGATTCCTAAGATAATATAAGGGAAAAGAGAGTAAGATGAGTATACGTGTCAAGGATAAACTGGATATTTTTTTAGATATATGTCACCTGCATCCAAGTGTGTATTTTACCCCCTGCTCCCAGTTTACTGTTTTCTGTCCTCTATGAAGTCACTTGTTGCTGTTCAGTGGCCAAGTTGTGTCCGACTCTTTGCGACTCTATGGACTGCAGCACACCAGTCTTCCCTGTCCTTCACTGTCTCCCGGAGTTTGCTCAGACTTATGTCCATTGAGTCAATGATGCCATCTAACCATCTCATCTTCTGCCACCTTCTCCTTTGGCCTTCAGTCTTTCCCAGCATCAAGGTCTTTTCCAATGAGATGGATTTTTGCATCAGGTGGCCAAAGTATTAGAGCCCTAACATCAGTCCTTCCAATAAATAGTCAATTTTGATTTCCTTTAGGATTGACTGGTCTGATCTTGCTGATCAAGGGACTCTCAAGAGTCTTCTCCAGCACCACAGTTTGAAAGCATACATTCTTCAGTGCTCAGCCTTCTTTATGGTCCAGCTGTCACATCCATACCTGACTACAAGAAGAAGCATAGCTTTGACTAGATAGACCTCTGTTGGCAAAGTAATGTCTCTGCTTTTAAATATGCTATCTAGGTTTTGTCATAGCTTTCCTTCCAAGGAGCAAGTGTCTTTTAATTTCTAGGCTGCAGTGTCCATCCATAGTGATCTTGGAGCCGAACAAAATAAGATCTGTCTCTGTTTCTGCTTTCTCCCCATTTGCCATGAAGTGATGGGATCAGATGCCATGATCTTAATTTTTTTGAATACTGAGTTTAAAGTCAGCTTTTTCACTCTCCTCTTTCATCCTCATCAAGAGTCTCTTTAGTTCCTCTTCACTGTCTGCCATTAGAATGGTATCATCTGCATATCTTAAGTTGTTGATATTTCTTCTGGCAGTCTTGATTCCAGCTTGTGATTCAAATAGATGTTTTCAAAACATAAGTCAGGTACAGACCTTGCCCTGTTAAAAACTCTTCAATCACTTACCATGCAGAGAATCAAATCCCAAGTCTCCACTCTGGTCGACTGGCCACCATTCAGACCTAGCTGCCAACCCTCTTCTCTCTCTAAGCTCCTGCCACACAGCTGTTCTCTATAGAATCTTCCGTTGTAGCTTGTGGACTTCTCTCTAGTTGGGTTGCACGGGCTTCCGAGCATGCCAGTTCAGTAGTTGTGGCAAATGGGCTTAGTTGCCCTGTGGCATGTGGGCTCTTAATTCCCCAACTCGGAATGGGGAGTCCCCTGTATTGGAAAGTGGCTTCTTAACCATTGGGCCACCAGCAAAGTCCCTGTTTTGTCTTTGTTTGAAACTATATTTTTTTGTTGTTGTTCAGTTGCTCAGTCATGTCCAACTCTTTGTGACTTCATGGACTGCAGCATGCCAGGCTTCCCAGTCCTTCACTGTCTCTTGGAGTTTGCTCAAATTCATGTCCATTGAGTCAATGATGCCATCCAGCTGTCTCATCTCCTGTCACCCTGTTCTCCTCTTGCCCTCAATCTTTCCTAGCCTTGCCCTCAATCTTTCCTTTCCTTGCCCTCAGTCTTTCCCATGAGTCTTTTCCAATGAGTTGGTGGCATCAGGTGGCCAAAGTATTAGCCATACTTTAACAAGGGGACAAAAGGATGGAGTAAATTGTTTAAAATGCTTCCATGTCTTTTTATTCCTTTAAATGTGTTTGCATCTATTATTGCTGATTAATGGCCATTGTCTTGAAAAGTTACTTCTTGTGATTCTCTAGTTTCTTGGTCTCTGTGAGGTGGCTTAAGTGCAGACACATGCATTTCCACAACTGTGTTGTCTGAATGTTAACTTATAACGCATTACCAATATGAAGCAGACATCTTGGATCTCAGAGAGTTGATGATTTTTCCCTAAAATTTTAATTTTGTAAGTAAAACAAATGGTTTAATTTAATATCTCTCTTTTGTCTTTGTTCCTTTAAAGATAGAAGTCCTTACAGATTTAGGATTCTTTTCTGAAGCCTTTCACGAGCTATCCCAGATATTTTATGGAAAAAACATGCCTTCTTCAGTACCCACCAGCTGTAAACCTACTGGAAAAATGAAGGTAAACCTGCCAATTTACTTCAAAGCTATTTATTAACCTTTATCAAGGTCATTTGGAAAACTACATTCCTAAAATCTAGGGAATCCTTCCACTAAGGATATTTACAAGTCTCTGGCACTGCAGACTTCTTGTAAGGCTGATTATTGTGCTAATCGCTAAGTAGTGTCTGACTCTTTGCCACCCCATGGACTCCTCTGTCATGGAATTCTCCAGGCAAGAATACTGGAATGAGTTGTCACGCCCTTCTCCAGGGGATCTTCCTGACCTAGGGATCAATCCCCCCTCTCCCATATTACAGGCACATTCTTTACCACGTGAGCCACCAAAACTGATTTGAGCTAACCTCTAACTGTTTGTCTGAAATGGAGGGATGGGTGTCAAGACAGGGATGGGAGTGTGGTCTGGGTGTAGGTTTTGACTGTGGAATTTTGACTCTGGGTTATCATGGAAAGTCTCAGAGAACATATTTATTAGCCACTGCCTCTTAGAATTTTGAATCTGAGCTTGTAATTTCTAATTAATATTTTTAGTCAAAACAGTCTCTCTTCAAGTTTTATTTGGATATTCTGATTTATATGTTAATACTTTTACCAAAAAGTTAAGCATATGTTCAAATTGCTCCTGATTTTTATGAGGAGAAAATATTCTACTTTGTCAAGCCTTATTTGACTGGGAGAGGGGTTTACCTGGCTTGCTTAATTGGTATTTGTAAATTGCATAAGTGAAGCATCCTTGAAAATGAATGTGTGTGTTAGTCACTCAGTTGTGTCTGACTCTTTGTGACCCATGGATTGTAGCCCACCAGGCTCTTCTGTCCATGGGCTTCTTTAGGCAAGAATACTGGAGTGGGTTGCCATTCCCTTCTCCAGGGGATCTTCCCAACCCAGGGACTGAAATGCTGCTGCTGCTGCTGCTGCTAAGTCCCTTCAGTCGTGTCCGACTCTGTGCGACCCCATAGACGGCAGCCTACCAGGCTCCCCCGTCCCTGGGATTCTCCAGGCAAGAACACTGGAGTGGGTTGCCATTTCCTTCTCAAATGCATGAAAGTGAAAGTGAAGTCGCTCAGTCGTGTCTGACTCTCCACGACCCCATGGACTGCAGCCCACCAGGCTCCTCTGTCCATGGGATTTTCCAGGCAAGAGTACTGGAGTAGGGTGCCATTGCCTTCTCCGCAGGGACTGAACACTGACCTTAAAATTTAAATCAGAGTAAGCTATCATTTTCCTCTGGTTTGGTGTTTGTGGTGATCTGGGACTCACTGGGTGATCTTGCTTTGGCTAGATATTTGGACGCACATCCACGGGCCAGCAATAACAGAATCAGGAGAAGGGAACAAGTCAGTTTCCTAGGAGGGACCGTGTGTGTAAGAAATGAGACTGACAGACACAACACGTGCTGGTGGGATTCAAATTTGGAGGACCTGAAAGAAACTGTGGAATGGCTATGAATCTTGAAAAATGCTTGCACAGGCTGACAGTGTATTTACGTATAATGCATACATTACTTCAGTCTGTCTCACTAAAATGTTGCTGCTTTTTCTCAGTATGACTGCTACAGTGTTAATCTTTATTGTACTGAGGTAACCTAAAAGGAAGGTTTCCCTAGTGGCTCTGACAGTGAAGAATCTGCCTACAATGTGGGAGACCCAGATTTGATCCTTTCACTTTTCTGCCTAAGAGGGACATTCAGTAGGTGATGGGATATGTGTGTGTGTGTCTATACACTTACAGTTTCAACCAACCATGGTTCAAAATATTCGGAAAAAAATTCTAGAAAGTTCCAAAAGATAAAATTTAAATTTGCCTGCTAGCAATTGCTTACATAGCATTTACATTGTATTTACAGTTACTTACATAGCATTTACATTGAATTAGACATTGTAAGTAATCTAGAAATGATTTAAAGTATATGGGAGGGTATGCATAAGATATGTGCAAATATTGCACCATTTCATAGAAGTAGTTAAGCATTGCAGATTTTGGTAAAGGAAGGTGGGGGATGAATCCTAGAACCAGTCCTCCACTGTATTTCTATCTAGCTAGCTGTCTATCTGGGAGTCTGTTGGGTTTTTTGGTTCATTTTCTATGGCCCAATTAATTCATCCTCTTACCTGGGTTAAATGATCAGTGTTTTCTTGCTTGTTTCCCAAGCAACAACCTTTCCTTATTGTAAATAGTTTTGTTATTAAAATCATATTTTGATTCATTGAAAAATATGTATTGAGTGCTGACTGAATATAGGCACTATTCTGGACATGGAGACAGAGCCATGGAAAGGTAAATGGAGTTCTTGCCTTCCTGGAGGTACACTACTGTTGGATGGTCTAGTGAGAAAGACAAATAACAAACATATTAAGCACATAACTATATGTCAGATGGTGACAATGGTGTGAGGGATGATCCAGCTGAGTGGAGGGGACAGAAAGTGGCCAGAGTAGTGGGTGGCTGTCTGATTGAGGGTGGTTTGGGAAATCTAATAAGGAACGGAAGATCTGAGGGAACAACCTTCCAAATAAGAGGAAGTACAAGAGAAAAGGCCTGGAAGATGTGGTTGTGGAAAACTAGGGAGGTCATGTGAGGCTGGGCCCAGACTGGAGAGAAAGAGGAGGAGGACAGGGCAGCACCCAGGAGCTAGGTCATGTTGTATCACTCAGGGCTGGGTGAGGACTCGAGTTTGCTTTGAGTATGAGATGGGAAACCTGGTAAAGCTTTGAAAGAGGACTGATGCGATAGTAGTTAAGTTTCAGAGAACCACTTGCTTGCTCTTTGGAGAATAGATGGTGGATGAAGTTGAGTATAAACAGCGAGATCAGGGAGAAGGGCTTTGCAAATGAGCTGAGTGAGACATGACAGTGGGTAGAGGTAATAGCGGTGGAAAGAAAGAAATGTGGTGAAGTTCTGAACGTGTGTTGTAGAGCTGACAGCATTTGCTGATGCTGGTTGAGATATAGGAGGTAAGAGGAAGAAGTTAAGCATGACCACACAGCTTCAACATGAGCAGCTGGTAGGAAGGTGTTATCATTGACTGAGATGAGGAGTCCTGCTGCTCTGAGGCATCAGGGGAGAGCATGTTAAGTGTGAGATTCCTAGTAGACAAACAGGTGGAGAGGCTTCCTGTGTAGGTGCAGAGAGTATATGATTCAGAGGAGAGGTTAGGGCTGCGGGTAAATTTGGGAGTGTTAACAGAGAATTAGAAAATGATGGGACTGGGTGAAATCAGCTGGGGACCAAGGCAGAGTGAAAAGTATAAGTCAGAGGACTGGATGTTGGGATCCTCCACACTTAGGGTCCAGAAGACAAGAAGGAAAGGGAAGTCAGCTGGGTAGAATGGGAAGCAAGAGAAAGTTTTCAGTAGTCACTGGTTTCACCAAAACAAATAAACAAGCAGCCTGAAACTCATGTGCTCAGTTGCTTCAGTTGTGTCTGACTCTTTGTGACCTACGGACTATAGCCCACTAATCCAAACTGAAACTCATGTTTATAGATAAATTCCAAATTTCATTTTTTTTAATCAACTAGTTTGCATAAGACAAAAGTCAGGGCAAATTGTCTCCTGATGGGCTGTGATTTCAGATTTTTTATTCTCAAAGTTAATGTGCAGCTTTCCAGCTTCAGTTGGAAATTTAAAAAACGTAATTAAAAGAGGAAGTGCATTCAGGGTTTATAATTAAAATAGGTGTCAATGTTATTAGGCTGCAGGCTAGTTATTTAAAGAAAGGATTAATGAATTAGATTTCAGTGTAAAAGCAGTTACTGAAAAAAAGCCTTACAGATTATGATTAGACTTTTCACAGGCTTTTAAAAAATTCTATTTTTAAACATACTCATATTGAGTTTCTGTTCTCATCACCAAATCTAAAGTCCTGTCATTAAACTTCTTCAAATTATATCACCAGAGGTCTCACTCTGGATTTGCTTACTCAGTTTTCAGTGTACTCAAGGAGATAAAGACTATCTCCAAAAAAAATAAAAATGAATGTCTTTAAACACTTACCAACACTTTCTTCCCTTAAGAGCTATGTGTGATGTCTTGATTTAGGGGTCCCTCAAAAGCAGATCCTGAGATAAAGATTTGGGAACAAGTAGTATGTTCAGAGGCTTCCTTTGTGGCTCAGCTGGTAAAGAATCCACCTGCATTGCAGGAGACCTAGGTTTGATCCCTGGGTTGGGAAGATCTCCTGGAGAAGGGAAAGGCTACCCACTCCAGTATTCTGGCCTGGAGAATTTCACGGACTATATATATATAGGCCATGGGGTCACAAGAGTTGGACAGGACTGAGCGACTTTCACTTTCACAGTATGTTTGGGAGGTGACTCCAGAAAGAACTGTGAGTAAGGGGGAAAGTCAGACAGTAAAATAAGGAAAACCACTCCAGAGAGTGTTAATGAGGTCACTGCCATGGGCAGTCAGGGCCACGGAGAGACAGTCCCTTGCCCCTCATGGGTAGTGGGTACTCTCTATGTGTCCAGCCTCTCCTGAAACTCTCTTGTGGCTGCAGACTGCCCTCAGGTAGAGAGGTCCAGGTGCTTGAAGTAGGATACCATCCACATATGAGTGACCTATTCATGGAAGATGCTGGTGACTTCCAAGTGACTAAGAGGATGTGAGTGAGGTATTAGTATTGATGCCTGAGAACAGGTGCCTTTTTAAAAGGGCTTCTGTACCAAGAGGGATGCACACTCATAATGATACAACAATGTTCTGCAGCAAATGAATGGAATGTTTTCTAAGGCAACTTTATATTTAGAGCCAAACATATTAGCAGGTAATTCACAAACAAGGAAAGAACCACAAAAAGCATCATTCTGAAGAGTAATACAATTTTACCTCAAACTGGCAAAAAAAATATAGGCGCTAATATGCAATACTGTTGAAACTGCACTAATCCTTTTCATACAATGTGGGTAAAAGGTAAACTGAGGTGTGTGTGTATGTGTTAGTCGCTCAGTCATGTCTGACTCTGTGTGACCCCATGGACTATAGCCCGCCAGTCTCCTCTGTCCATGGGATTTTCCATGCAAGAATACTGGAATGGGTTGCCATTTCCTTCTCCAGGGGATCTTCCTAATATGGGGGTGGAATCCTGGCCTCCTGCACTACAGGCAGATTCTTTACTGTCTGAGCCACCAGGGAAGCTTATTCTTATGACCCACCACTTCTGCTTTCAGGAATCTATTCAAAGGTGCTAATCAGAAATACTTATCACAAGTATTATTTAGTACAGGGCTGAATGGTGGGGTGAAGGTGGAAAGTGGTCCTCTTATGTGCCTAACAATAGTAAAGAGGTTAAGTTATTATGTTACTGGGGTTGGCCACAATGTTCTCTCAGGTTTTTTTTTCCATAGGATGTTACACAAAAACCCAAACAAGCTTTTTGGCCAACCCCAGTACATTCATAAGCTAGAGTGTCACTGAACTGTTGGATGAGGTTTACAAATAACTTAATGGCTTGGTAAAATAATTATGATGTAACATTTAGTGAAAAGGAATACAAATCCATATATAAAGTTTTAAAATACATCAGAAGGAAGTTGGTAGTAAAGACACCAAGGTATTAACATTAACAACCTAAAGATGTTTTTGCTTTCTTCTTTATACTATACTTGCCTTTTCTGCCTAGAGCATGTATTACTTTTATAGTAAAAATGGTATTTAAAAATAGTTTTAGAGCACATTAACGTTTTCATCTAAAGGACCACTCGGTACTCTTGTTTCTAATGTTAACATTTTGTATATTGACAGCTATTTCAATCATTTGACTCTGGAAAACCTCTTATTAGTAAAGAAAATATGCAGGTAAGGATAACATTTTATAAACTTAGGCTATTTAGTGTGGATAATTTTTGAGTCATTTCAGTCTATTTGGTGTGTATAATTTTTGTTTATGAGCACCTGCTGTGAATATATTTTTCGATTCTAGTAAAGGGGTCTTACCTCCAAATACTGAAGCCAGGGGTATGGTTGAACCCAAACTGATCAGCTTTTCAGATGCAACAAACATCAGTTACTGCTCCTCAATTTTTCAGTTACACATGCACCTTCAGTGTCTTATCTAGCTATGCCAAGCATCTAATATTTATCTTAGTTACCTAGTAACTTTGATTGTAAGTAAAGGATTTTCTAATAGCCCACCTATTCAATACTGCTTTGACTTAGACCCTTGCCCCAGTCTGAGATGGCTTCTCAACCAGTGTTTGGAAGGTTTCTTTTCTTTTTCAATTTTTTACTGGGATGTAATCAACATGTAATGTTGTGTAAATGTGAGGTGCACAGCTGCATTGATTTGATACTTTCATGTATTGCAATATGATTTCCCCTGCAAGGTTAGCCAAAGGAATATTTTCATATGGCATTTTCATAAAAAATTCCTCTGACTTTCCCACTATTTTTTTTTATTTATTATTTTTTTTATTGTTTTTGCCATACATTGTCATAATATCACCATGGGTTTACATATGCTTCCCCTCCGGAACCCCCCTCCCTCCTCCCTCCCCCCCGGGAAATCTCGCTGCACCAGCCCCGAGCATCAATCCTGGGCTGGCGATTGATTAGACACATGACAATTAACATGCTTCAATGCCCTTCTCCCATATCATCCCACCCTTACCCTCATCCCCAAAGTCCATGAGTCTGTTCTATACATCTGCGTTCCTTTTGCAGTCTCGCATGTTGGGTTCTCGTTACCGTCTTTCTAAATTCCATATATATGCGTTAATATACTGTATTATTGTTTTTGCTTCTGGCTTACTTCACTCTGGATAATGGGCTCCAGTTTCGTCCATCTGAGTAGAATTGCTTCAAACGAATTTTTTTTTAATGCTGAGTAATATTCCATTGTGTATATGTACCACAGCTTTCTTATCTATTCGTCAGTTGATGGGCATCTAGGTTGCTTCCATGTCTTGGCTATTGTAAACAATGCAGTGATGAACATTGGGGTACACGTGGCTCTTTCAATTCTGGTTTCCTCGGTGTATATGCCCAGCAGTGGGATTGCTGGGTCATATGGCAGGTCTATTTGCAGCTTTTTAAGGAACCTCCACACTGTTTTCCATAGTGGCTGTACTAGTTTGCATTCCCACCAACAGTGTAAGAGGGTTCCCTTTTCTCCACATCCTCTCCAGCATTTATTGCTTGTAGACTTTTGGATGGCAGCCATTCTGACTGGTGTAAAGTGGTACCTCATTGTGGTTTTGATTTGCATTTCTCTGATAATGAGTGATGTTGAGTATCTTTTCATGTGTTTGTTAGCCATTTTTATATCTTCTTTGGAGAAATGTCTATTAAGTTCTTTGGCCCACTTTTTACCCACTATTTTTTACAAAGAGAGGACCAGATTGCCCATCTCAGTAAGTTTGTTCTTGTCTATAATTGAAGGATTGGGTTTTAAGCTTTTAATGACCTATGAGCATTTAAGCATATTTTTTCAACTCATTAAAAAAAAATCTTAGGAGTACCAGCTGTTTGTTCCACTTGAAAGTGTTGATGTGGAAGGTTGGTAGGGTGATCATTGTTAACGGGGTGGCAGACACGCGAGTTGTTCATACAGCCAGGTGATGGTTAATGCATCTAGCCAGACACATGCAGTTTTTGTTTTATTTTAATGCTCAAAAACAGCATTCTGTTTCACTAAGTATCAATTTTTATGAAATAATTTTGAGAGACATTTCCTCAAAATTGCTTTACTTTTTTCTTCCATAATTTTGATATATCCACCTTTTATTAAATATGTAATCTTATTACTTTTCTATTATTATTTATTTTATTCCACAAATTTCACTTTTAATTATGCTTCAAGTGACTCATTGTTTTTTGTCTTAAAAATTGTTTTTAATTTACAAGCAAGTTGCCTGACATGAAAGAGCTGGTATTAGGAAGATACAAATATATATTCAACTCTCATTTTAGTATTCTGAGACCTTGGAATGTTTCAGAATATTTATTTCTTTCCAGTCATAAATGTCACAGCATCCTGAAAACATTTCTTTTGGTTTTGGTTATAAAAGTGTTTTGGGGTATAAACAGAATGTCTGTCTGATTTTTTTTTTTTTGAAGAGACTGACAGTATAATGGAAAACCAATTTCTATTAGCTAATTAATTAAAACAGACTGTTGGTCTGCTTAAGATGCTTCAGATTACATTTTATATTTTCTGTAGAAAGAGAGAGAAAGGAGTGTTAGATAGCATTACTAATTAATCTTTTGATCCTCAAGTATTTGTGTGTAATTGTCAGGGCTCATTAAATCACTGTTTGCTGGGGAACAAAAGAGAAACCTTTCCTACACATCCCTCCACCCCTAACAAGTCTGAAGTTCCTTTTTCTAGATGCAGAATGTCAATCATTTTCCTAGTACAACCATTTTTTACCAGATCAGTCTCAGAGTTGCTCCATGTCTGGTTCTGATGTGGGTATTGTTTTCCACCATTTAGAAGAGGTTAAGAAAGGAGAGTGAACCACAGCAACAGACCTCCCCACTGCCAGCGTTGCCTCAAAATCTCTCAAATGATGAGATTTTTCTTTTTCAGTTCACATAAGGCAAATAATTTCCTTCTTTTTAGAATCGATAGTCATGGCATCTGCTTTTTATATTAATTCAACAAATATTTACTAAGAGCCTGTTGAGTAAAAGGCACAATTCTTGAGTTGTCAAATAAATGCATCAGTTAATCAACAATATGGATTCCAAGCCCTCAGGGAGCTTATAGTTTAGTGGGCAAGACTAGTAATAAACATGATGCATGTCTAAACATTATAAATGAGTAAGTTATATATTATGCTAGAAGGTGAACCATGCTGCAGGGGAGAAGGAACCCAGCAACCGATAAAGAGGGTCGGCTGGAGTTGTAATTTTGAATGAGGCAATCAGCTTAGTCATTACTGAGGTGACATTGGTGAACAGACCTGAAGCAGATAAGGTTGCAAGTCATATGAAATCTGGAGAAAGAATAATCTTAGAACAGGCTACAGTGGATGCAAAGGCCCTGAGGCAGGATTGCCTACTTAGTGAGGGACACCTTGGCCAGTGTTCCTTGAGTTGTGTGAGTGACGGGAGAACAGTTGCAGATGGGTCAGAGGTAACGGGGTGGGTAGTGGTGGGGTGCCCAGATGGAGAAGGGCCTTGTAGGGCTTTCATCATCCAGGCTCTCACTCTGAACAAAAGGAGGAGCCACTGGAAGATTCAAAGCAAAGGTGTGGCCTGATCTACTGTTTTTTTTTTTAAATCATTTATTTATTTTTGACTGTGCTGGGTCTTCTCTGCTGCACGGACTTTTCTCTAGTTGCGGAGTGTAGGGACTCCTCTCTAGTTGTGGTGCACAGGCTTCTCATTGCAGTGGCTTCGTTTGTTGCAGAGCGTGTGGGCTCAGTAGCTGAGGCTCCTGGTTTCTAGAGCATAGGCTCAATAGTTGTGGCATGTGGGCTTAGTTGCTCCGTGGTACGTGGGATCTTCCTGGATCAGGGATCAAACCCATGTTCCCTGCATTGGCAGGCAGATACTTTACTACTGAGCCACCAGTGAAGCCCTACTTATGTTTTAAAGGGATCACTTTAGCTCATCTGTGGAGTCTACAATGTGTGCCAGGTACTATTATGGTGCTGTCAGTCAGACATATTAACCAGTCAGCAATACAGACAAATTCTCAGTCCTCGTAGAGCTTATATTTTGTGTGTGTGTGTCGGGGGTGGGGAAACCAGGAATAAAATTTTGGACATGTTGAGTTTGATGTGTCTGTTAGACCTCCAAATGGAAGAATTGAGTCAGAAGTTGATTACATGAGTCTTGAGATAGAAGAGAAGTTGGAGATAGACACAAGAATGTAGGACTTAACTAGCATTTAGATAAGATTAAAACCATGAGCCTGATTAAGATCATCTAAGGGGAGAGAATAAGGATACAGAAGGAGACCAAGCCCTGGGACACTACAATACTTAGAGGTCTAGGAGAAGAGGAGGAACCAGCAGAGAAGACTGAAAATGAGGAGTGGATAGAATAGGAAAAGAACCAAAAGAGAGTGGTGGCTTGAAAGCCAAGAGAGGAGCGTTATCAAAAGAGGGAAGGTTTATATTATCAGAGAAATGCAAATCAAAACCACAATGAGGTACCATCACATGTCGGTCAGAATGGCTGCTATCAAAAAGTCTATAAACAATAAAAGCTGGAGAGGGTGCAGAGAAAAAGGAACCCTCTTACACTGTTGGTGGGAATGCAAACTAGTACAGCCACTATGGAGAATAGTGTGGAGTTTCCTTAAAAAACTGGAAACAGAACTGCCATACGACCCAGCAATCCCGCTGCTGGGCATACACAATGAGGAAACCAGAAGTGAAAGAGACACGTGTACCCCAGTGTTCATCATAGCACTGTTTCCAATAGCCAGGACATGGAAGTAACCCAGATGTCCATCGGCAGATGAATGGATAAGAAAGCTGTAGTACATATACACAATGGAATATTCACTTCAGTTCAGTTCAGTCGCTCAGTCGTGTCCAACTATTTGCGACCCCATGAACTGCAGCACGTCAGTCCTCCCTGTTCATCACCAACTCCCGGAATTCACCGAAACTCATGTCCATTGAGTCAGTGATGCCATCAAACCATCTCATCCTCTGTCATCCCCTTATCCTCGTGCCCTCAATCTTTCCCAGCATCAGAGTCTTTTCAAATGAATCAGATCTTTGCATCAGGTTGCCAAAGTATTGGAGTTTCAGCTTCAATATCAAACCTTCCAGTGAA
The DNA here is from genome assembly GCA_007570785.1 of Antilocapra americana. Classification (NCBI taxonomy): domain Eukaryota; kingdom Metazoa; phylum Chordata; class Mammalia; order Artiodactyla; family Antilocapridae; genus Antilocapra; species Antilocapra americana. The sequence continues at coordinate 35,879,021 of ML663562.1, read as the reverse complement.
CACCCAGGACTGATCTCCTTTAGGATGGACTGGTTGGACCTCCTTGCAGTCCAAGGGACTCTCAAGTGTCCTCTCCAACACCACAGTTCAAAAGCATCAATTCTTTGAACACTCAGCTTTCTTTATAGTCCAACTCTCACATCCATACATGACCAATAGAAAAACCATAGCCTTGACTATACGGACCTTTGCTGGTAAAGTAATGTCTCTGCTTTTTAATATGCTGTCTAGGTTGGTCATAACTTTCCTTCCAAAGAGTAGGTGTCTTTTAATTTCATGGCTGCAATCAGCATCTGCAGTGATTTTGGAGCCCCCCAAAATAAAGTCTGTCACTGTTTCCCCATCTATCTGCCATGAAATGATGGAACTGGATGCCATGATCTTAGTTTTCTGAATGTTGAGCTTTAAGCCAACTTTTTCATCTCCTCTTTCACCTTCGTCAAGAGGCTCTTTAGTTCCTCTTCACTTTCTGCCATAAGGGTGATGTCATCTGCATATCTGAGATTATTGATCTTTCTCCTGGCAGTCTTGACTCCAGCTTGTGCTTCCTCCAGGCCAGCATTTCTCATGATGTACTCTGCATATAAGTTAAATAAGCAGGGTGACAATATACAGCCTTGACATACTCCTTTTCCTATTCAGAACCAGTCTGTTGTTCCATGTCCAGTTCCAACTGTTGCTTCCTGACCTGCATACAGGTTTTTCAAGAGGCAGGTCAGGTGTCTGGTATTCCCATCTCTTTCAGAATTTTCCACAGTTTGTTGTGATCCACACAGTCAAAGGCTTTGGCATAGTCAATAAAGCAGAAGTAGATGTTTTCTGGAACTCTCTTGCTTTTTTGATGATCCAGTGGATGTTGGCAGTTTGATCTCTGGTTCTTTTGCCTTTTCTAAATCCAGCTTGAACATCTGGAAGTTGTTGAAGCCTTTTGCTGAAGCCTGGCTTGGAGAATTTTGAGCGTTACTTTACTAACATGTGAGATGAGTGCAATTGTACAGTAGTTTGAGCATTCTTTGGCATTGCCTTTCTTTGAGATTGGAATGAAAACTGACCTTTCCAGTCCTGTGGCCACTGCTGAGTTTTCCAAATTTGCTGACATATTGAGTGCAGCACTTTCACAGCATCATCTTCTAGGATTTGAAATGGCTCAATTGGAATTCCATCACCTCCACTAACTTTGTAGCAATGCTTTCTAAGGCCCACTTGACTTCACATTCCAGTATATCTGGCTCTAGGTGAGTGATCACACCATTGTGATCATGAAGATCTTTTTAGACAGTTCTTCTGTGTATTCTTGCCACCTCTTCTTAATACTGACTCTGTCAGGTCCCTACCATTTCTGTCCTTTATTCAGCCCATCTTTGCATGAAATATTCCCTTGGTGTCTCTAATTTTCTTGAAGAGATCTCTAGTCTGTCCCATTCTATTGTTTTCCTCTATTTCTTTGCATTGATCACTGAGGAAGCCTTTCCTATCTCTCCTTGCTATTCTTTGGAATGCTGCATTCAAATAGGTATATCTTTCCTTTTCTCCTTTGCTTTTCGCTTCTCTTCTTTTCACAGCTATTTGTGATTCAGTTATACACATATATACATATATATATATATATGCATATATACATTCTTTTTCATATTCTTTTCCATTATGGCTTATCATAGGATACTGAATGTAGTTCTCTGTGCAATACAGTAGGACCTGTTGTTTATCCATTCCACATATATTAGCTTACATCTGCTAACTCCAAATTTCCACTGCGTCCCTTCCCTCTCTCCTTCCCTTGGCAACCACAATTCTGTTTACTGTGTCTTTGAGTCTGTTCCTGTTTTATAGATAAGTTTGCTTATGTCATATTTTTGATTCCATGTGTAAGTGATATCATGTGGCATTTGTCAGAAAGGGAACACTTAATGCTGCAGGAGAAAATGGCTGATCAGCCTGTTGGGGATGGGACTGATGACCTAAGTAGTGGCACCAGCCTTAGGAAGCAGAAGGGAAGGCAGGGCAGTGAGGCAGCTGCATGGCGAGGTGGAGCTCTGGGGTCTGTGGGCTACTCTGACTGCTTCAATTTGCTCGTTTAAGTAGAGGAAGTAAGGTTATTCACTGGGAGAGGCATTGGGGAGGAAGTGTTAGAATTTAGAAACAAAAAGGGCATGAAGTGGTTGTCTAGGAGAAAGCAAGAGTGAATGGACTGGGAAAATGTAGGATGATGACCAGGGGCACTGAAGTTTGGTCAGGAATGTAAAGTGGGACCATTTAGAGCAATTGCCAAGGGAGTGTGTGTGCGAGGGAGGGGTCCAGGAAGTTGAGCGAGTCCTCAAGGTGGACATTCTCATGATTGACCCAGAATCTAAGCTGGGAAGGGGTTGCTTGTCTACCTGTCCTTCATCTTCTTCCATCCTGTGGGCCCTAATTGGCTTGAGCTAAAGCAGAGCAGCCAGCATGCATGGCTGGTGAGCTTTTTCAGTTGCTCTATTTTGATAAGTTGTCCCCTCCTCGATGCCAGCATGAGGTTCACTCTCGTTGCATGGCAGGGCTGGCCTTGTGGGTCAGGTCACCACTGGTGAGGAACAGCAGGAGTGGTGGACCTGCTGGCATCGTTATAACATCACGTCTCTCTCAATGGACCTGCCAGTTACAGTCCCTCGTGTCTAGCCCTCCATTCCTTCATCTTGCACCAATTGAGGACTGTTCTACAATCCTAGGACTGAGCTAATAATATCTGAAAATGATATTTTACTACTTTTCCTGTTTTTCATTTTTTTCTCCATTTTTTTAGGCACTTGATGATTTAATAAATAAAGGCATGCCTCTAATTCTGGTTACAGTCAGCCAGCAACATCTCTTAAATAAGTTTTTATTTGTTAAAGCATACTTTTTCATAAATGTGGCTGCAACAATAAATTGTGTCCCAGAACAGATAATGAAACCAGTCTGCCATGGACTTATGAATGAGAAAAGCAAACCAAATCTTCCAAACTTGAAAGGTAACCTTTTATTTTATTTTGTTTTTTGCGTATTTCTCTTTCTATTTCCTTTCCCTCCCAATTCCCCACTCTACCCTCTATAGTCCATATAAACATTCTAGCAGTTATTCTTTCATAGTTTTCTCTGAGCTCACTTAATGACACATGTATGTGCTTATGTCTAGGTACCATATCCACCAATTTATCTGCATATGTATCTACTTTTTTACATTATGTACAGTTGACCTTTGAACAACACAGGTTTGAATTGTGCAGGTCCACTGGTATATCAGGTTTTTTCAATAGTGAATATTTCAGTACTGCAAATCTGTGGTTGGCTGACTCCGCAGATGCTAAACTGTGTATATAGAGGACTGTCTATACCAAGCACCGAGTATAAATTATACATGGATTTTTGACTGCATGGAGGGTCAGTGCCCCTAACCTCTATGTTGATCAAGGGTCAGCTGCACATACAAAATCAGATTTGTTATTTGCTTAAGAGATGATGTATTTTTCATTTTTATGCTTTTTGCAATTCTTATGGAGAAAACTTTTCTAAGCCACTGAAAGTCAACTGCTTTGCTTTGTCCCCTACCTTGGCTGTGTGGTGTTCTATGCTGTGAACATCCCATGATTTATTCAACCATTCCTTTGTTGTGTGTTCATTTTGTTTCCAGGATATGGAGTATCTGCATATCCCTAGATACTGCCATAGCCAGGGATATGCAGAAGCACTACATATCCATATTATAGTATGTATTTCTATGGGATAAGATATCCATGAATGAAATTTATAGCCCATATATACATATAAAACTATATAAGCATTTTGCAAATGCAATAATGTTGCCTTAAAAATAGTTGTTTTTTTTCAACCACTAAGCATAATATTAACTATGAGTTTTCCATTGCTGTCCTTTATCAGGTAGAGGAATTTCTCTTCTGTACCTAAGTTGTTGAGTGATTTTATCATGAAAGGGTGTCCAGTTCAGTTTAGTTCAGTCACTCAGTTGTGTCTAACTCTTTGCAACCCCATGCTGCTGCTGCTGCTGCTGCTGCTAAGTCACTTCATTCGTGTTGGACTTTGTGCGACCCCATAGACTGCAGCACACCAGGCTTCCCTGTCCATCACCAGCTCTCGGAGTTTACTCAAACTCACGTGCATCGAGTCAGTGATGGCATCCAGCCATCCCATCTTCTGTCATCCCCTTATCTTCCTGCCTTCAGTCTTTCCCAGCATCAGGTTCTTTTCCAGTGAGTCAGTTCTTCACATCAGGTGGCCAAAATATTAGAGTTTCAGCTTCAGTATTAGTCCTTCCAATGAATATTCAGGACTGATTTCCTTTAGAATTGACCAGTTGGATCTCCTTGCAGTTGAAGGGACTCTCAAGAGTCTTCTCCAACACCACAGTTCAAAAGCATCAATTCTTTTTTTTTTTTTTTCAGTGAATATTTTTTTTTTTTTATTATTGTTTTTGCCATACATTGTCATGATATCACCATGGGTTTACATATGCTTCCCCTCCGGGTCCCCCCTCCCTCCTCCCTCCCCCCCGGGAAATCTCGCTGCACCAGTCCCGAGCATCAATCCTGGGCTGGCGATTGATTAGACACATGACAATTAACATGCTTCAATGCCCTTCTCCCATATCATCCCACCCTTACCCTCATCCACAAAGTCCACGAGTCTATTCTATACATCTGCGTTCCTTTTGTTGTCTCCCATGTTGGGTTCTCATTACTGTCTTTCTAAATTCCATATATATGTGTTAATATACTGTATTGCTGCAAATAGACCTGCCATATGACCCGGCAATCCCACTGCTGGGCATATACACCAAGGAAACCAGAATTGAAAGAGCCACGTGCACCCCAATGTTCATCGCTGCATTGTTTACAATAGCCAGGACATGGAAGCAACCTAGATGCCCATCAACTGACGAATGGATAAGAAAGTTGTGGTATATATACACAATGGAATATTACTCAGCATTAAAAAAAAATTCATTTGAAGCAATTCTACTCAGATGGACGAAACTGGAGCCCATTATCCAGAGTGAAGTAAGCCAGAAGCAAAAGCATCAATTCTTCAGCACTCAGCTTTCTTTATGGTCTAGCTCTCACATTCACACATGACTACTGAAAAAATACCATAGCTTTGTCTAGACGGACCTTTGTCAGCAGTGTCTCTGCTTTTTAATATGCTGTCTAAGTTGGTCATAGCTTTTCTTCCAAGGAGCAAGCATCTTTTGATTTCATGGCTGCAGTCACCATCTGCAGTGATTTTGGAGCCTTCCCCCCAAATAAACTCTGTCACTGTTTCCATTGTTTACCCATCTGTTTACTATGAAGTGATGGGACAAGATGCCATGATCTTAGTTTTTTGAAAGCTGAGTTTTAAGCCAGCTTTTTCACTCTCCTCTTTCACTTTCATCGAGAGGCTGTTTAGTTCCTCTTCACTTTCTGCCATAAGAGTGGTATCATCTGTGTATCTGAGATTATTGATATCTCTCCCAGCAATCTTGATCCAGCTTGTGCTTCATCCAGTCCAGCATTTTGCATGATGTACTCTGCCTATAAGTTAAATATGGTGTTGGATTTTATTAAGTGTTTTTCCTATGTCTATTAAGATGATTATATGGTTTTTATTTTGTATTCTATCGATAGGGTATATTGGTCGATTTTTGAGTGTTTAATCATCCTTGCTTTCTTGGGATCAATCCCACTGATCATGGTGTAAAATCTTTTTAAATATTCCTGGATTGTTTGCTAGGATTCTCTTAAAGATTTTTGCATCCATATTCATACAATATATTGTATAGTTTTTTTCTTTTTTTCTCATGATGTCTTTGTCTGGTTTTGGTATCAGAATAATATTGACCTCTGTTTTAAAGTGTAAGTTTTATTATTATTCAGGTATGGTAAGGCCATCTGTGGGGAAGGAAATGGCAACCCACTCCAGTATTCTTGCCTTGATAATCCTGTGGACAGAGGAGCCTGGCGGGCTACAGTCCATGAAATCACAAAGAGTTGATACGACTGAACATCTAACACTTTCACACACGCACTTAAGGCCAACAGATCAGGAACTGACTGCCAGTGAAAACATAGTTTGTTATTTAGAGCCCCCAAGAGGGAGGGGCCTAATACTACTTGGGAGTGCCGCTCAGGAGGCAGAGGAAGATGAGGGTCAGACTCTTCCCAAGGTTTCTCCATACAAATGCCTCCAGGCATTTGTCTTCTATTCTTGCCTCTCTCGGACTGTACTTTCCCTTAGGGAAGAAGACTACACCCCAGATCTTTCTTCTGGGCCCTCCCTCATCCTCAGCTGACCCCCTAGCTCCAGAGCCTCCTAATTTAGGAGAAGAGCCAGGTAGGTTGAAGTTGGAAGAAAGGAGGAAGTCAAGAGTTCCATGTTATTCTGGACTCCCTCTTCTACTTGGCAAACTTAGCCTCTTTAAGTGGGTCATTTGTGCATTAATTCCTATTCAAATAAGGACTTGTCGTTTTCCTCCCTCTTGTAGTCTAGAAGCCAGGCTTACTAAAGCAGGCAAAGACTGTGATCTAAATTGTCTCAGTTCTCTCTTGCTCAGAATGAGGGCTGGCTTTGGACTGTAGGTAGGAATGTCAAGATGCTTGAGGATTATAGGTTGTGCTGTTCCAAATGGTCTCACTCTCTGGTTTTAGAGTGAGGGGCTGGTGCAGATCAGCAGTACTTACACCTCCAAGGAGATCTTACTGAGATATTATAAACATCTAGAAGCCTCAAAATACTTTGAGAACCTTTTAGGATTCCAGGTTAGGAACCACAACTTGTATCAGTAGTTGATTAACTTGAATGGCATCAACAAACATATGAAAGATCCTTTCAAAATTGTCTTGGAGAAGGAAATGGCAATGCACTCCAGTATTCTTGGAGAATCCCTTGGACAAAGGAGCCTGGTGGGCTACTCCATGGGGTCACAGAGTTAGACACGACTGAGTGACTAACACACACACACATAATTTAAGAATCAGCCATAGTCTTCTAATGTATAATTTTTGAGGACCATTGTATATAGCAATATATTTCTAATTTTTTAGAAAACAAAACATTGTGGTTGTTTTTTAAACATTAAATTTCCCAACCTATGATGAGTTTTATAAATTAGAATTCACATTTAAGCTAACCATAGATATATGCAGTTCTTCCAAAATGTTGTGTTTTGTAGAGATGTGTTTAAAGGATGAGGGAGGCTCATTTTGTCATCTGACAAAATTGAAAGAGGACTTCGCTCTTAGCACACTAAAGGTAAGTTTAAAAAAAAAAAATTCTCAAATCATAGTGAATCAGCTGCCAAAATGCCCGCTCTTAGGCCCTGGCCAGGCCAACTTTCAAGTTTGTGCTTACTGTTGGGAAATCTGTTAGCTTTTCTTTCCCAAGCATGGGTTGGGGCCAGAGATGGGTCTACTCCCCATGAGAAAAGCAGATACTGAGTGGTGTCAGACTTTGACCTTTTAACTCAATTAAGTTGCTTTGAAAAATAAGATTTACTATTTGATGGGATCTAAGCTTTCCATACCCTGTTTGGTATCTCCTAATCATAACAGTGATTCACAACAGCAACAACAACAGAACCATTTAATCAGTGCTTACTATTATACATGACAGGCACTTTTCATTATACTTAATTCCCACAACTCTGTGATGTACCTGTTAATCATTTTTGAACTATATTGTGCTGAACCATGAATAAATTAAGGCTTAGACAGTAAGAAATTCACTAATGCCATATAACTGATAAAATACAGATCATGTTCTTAACCATTATATTAAATTACCCTAGTCCTTATGTAGTATTTACTGCCCTATACAAGCAAGTCTTCAGAGACCTGTTCCTTGAAAGTTTGGTTGGGCTCTTTCTCTTTTGCTATGTTGGGTTGCCAATTATTGCTGATTGTCCACTGTAAAATCTTGTTATCTTCACATTACAAGTTAGATAAGCATAGTTTAATTTGAAATACAGTTGATCCTCATTGTTTACAGATTCAGTATTTGCTGATTTGCTTATCTGCTAAAATTTACTTGTAACCTCCAAATCAATACTCTTGACTCTTTGGTGGTCATTTGGGGACCTGCACAGAGCATAGAAGAATTTGATTTTTCTGACATGCACATTCTTAGCTGAGTTGGACAAGACAATGGTGACTTTTTGTTTCCACTGTCATACTATAAACAAGTGTCCCTTTTCATGGTGTATTTATTGCCAAACTTTTCACATTTTTGTGAGGGTTTTATCATTTCACTATTTGAAATGGCTGCTAAGCATAGTGCTGAAGTGCTGTGTAGTGATCCTAAGAAGGCTGTGATGTGCCTTTTGGAGAACATGTGTGTGTTAGACAAGCTTCAGTCAGGCATGAGTTATAGAGCTCCTGGCTGTGAGTTCAGCGTTAATGAATCTATGCTATATATTCAATTACGTGCCTTAAAACATAGACACACATTAAACAAGTTTACATATTGATCAGCTGACAAAAATGGTGTGACCAGAGGCTTGTAGGAACCTATCCCTGTATTTCCCCTAGGAGTAATGCTTCAGCATTCACTGACTCAGTGTTGGCAGCAACTTTCTAGAACACAGCTACTGTGAATAAGCAAATATGGGCATTAGCTGTGTGTGCAATAAAGGGTCGCTGTCCTGCACCTTACTCCTGCCATTACTTCCCTTTTCATTCTCTGCTACTTTTTCCTGTTCACTGAGCTCTCTTCTCTGATGATTTTCTTCAGATTTCCTTTTTGCTCTTCCATTCATTGTTACTTTTTAATACATAAAAAATATTTGCAGAGTAAGGATGAGACATTGTATTATGTCTGAACTTGGGTGACTGCGTGGTATTCTTTCTTTAGTCAATTTTACTGACAGAAGCTGAAGACAGGCTCAATACCCTTCTGTCAGAGATGGAACATCCGAGCCATAAGGACCTCTCTCAGTGTTCTGCTGGCGAGCTGGAGATTGTGGTGGAGGTCAGACTGCAACTGGCTGCCATCGCCCTGCAGCGGCACCGGGCAGCATACAGGCGAGTATCTGCACGCACGGTTTCTTTCTCACCCTGGTTTGTTCAATATATCTCAGTTTTATGTAAGCTTCATAATAGATTAATAGAGCAGACTTATGATTCAGGGTTTTTTTCACATGTTACTACACTTAAAACTATAGTCCTCAACAAATGAGTTAGTTTATTAAAGCACATAGCTCGGATATTTTATGTCAAACATTAGCAAATTCACAGACCTCTCCTTTTAAAAATTAACCTATTTTTTTAAAAGACAGAATCTAAATTCCTTATAGCTTTTTACAAATAACACCTGTGGGGTGTTTTTTCCAACCAATAACAATGAACAACCAATAACAATATTAGAAATTAACTTTATTTTTAAAAAGTTACTATGAACTATACTGAACCACTGAATAAACTATTTGTAGGGGGCAGATTTTTTAAATGTGATGCAATTGCTAATGTCAGATTTTTTTCTTTCATTTGTTCATTAATTGATTCATATATAGTGCTCAGTATCTGTTGACATGCCAAGTCGCTTCAGTCGTGTCTGATTCTTTGTAACCCTATGGACTGTAGCTTGCCAGGCTCCTCTGTCTGTGGGACTGTCCAGGCAGGAATACTGGAATGGGTTGTCTTGGGATCTTCCTGACCCAGGGATCATAACCACATCCCTTATGTCTCCTGCCTTGGCAGGCGAGTTCTTTACTACTAGCGCCACCTGGGGCTTCTCCCACTTGTCTGCAGTGTGGGAGACCTAGGTCAGATCACTTTTCACGTTCATCTGCTGACTACCTCTTTCCTGGGCTCTGATCTAGACACTGAGGATACAAAGACGAATAGAATATAGTTTCTGTATTCAAAAGCTCATAAACACTTGAGTAGTTAAAATACTTCTCAAAGATTTTTTAATATTAAATAATATAGAAATATACCTTAAAGAGCTTCCCATATCAGTTATGATAATTATCTCTATCATAAGTATACTTTCAATAGTGATATTTTGAATAATGAGCAAATTTCTTATAGTAACATTCATTCATTCATTCAAAAAATAATTTAGGGGCATCTACAATATGCTAGGCACAGTCCTAAGTTCTATGTCCCAGTGGACAAAAAATACATAACAATATTAACAAAAATCCTACCCTCATGGAGTTTATAATGTAACAGAAGATAAACAGGCTGACAATAAACTGTAAACGTTAGCAGTCAGGTAAACTGTATAGTGTGGCCAAAAATAAGTGTTACGGAGAATATCTGAAGGCAGGAGGAGGAGGAGGGTTATTCTTTTAAAACTGTGCTGTTGTAGTAAAGAGAATGACTCCATCTAGATGTTGATTAACTGCCTGCTGCCACTCCTCCTGCTCCTGCCCCACGCCCAGACAAGCAGAGAAGGAAGCCTAGTTGCCCGCTCCTTTGGTGCTGGTGGGAAGTTTAAACCACCCAGACCCTGACCCACACCTGGGAAACTTTAACCCAAAGTTAACCACCCATAACCCATTAACCACCATAAAGTCCAGTCTGTTACCTTTCTCTTTTCTCTTTAGACATTTTCAACCTGTTTGGGAGCCTGCTCTGCTCTTCCTGGATATTTTCCCTATGGAAGTAGTCAGCCTCTTCATAGTCTTCTTGATGTGCTTGGCATCAGTGTTGGCATATAACCCAAATCTGAGGTGGTCAGGGTAGGCTTTACTGATGAGGTGACATCTGAACAAATAAACATGGGGGTTGTCCACGCACAGAGTGTTACAGGCTGTGGGAACATGCCTGATACACATTTGAGAGATAGTATAGGGTCTCTTGTGGCTAGAATGGAGCAAGTGAGAGTTTTCAGAGATCCTCAGAGATATACTTGGTCGGGGAGGCAGATCATAAAAGATCTTGTGGCCAGGGTGAAGACTGGCTTTTCCTCTGAGGGAACTAGAGAGTCATTATATTGTTTCGAGCAGAAGAATGACATGATCTGATTTTCACTTCCAAGGGATGACTCCAGTTGTTAGGTAGAGAATTGATGGTAAGAGCGAAAGGGTTTGAAAGAGGGAGACCAGCTGGGGAAGCTGTCATAATAAGAAAGATGTTAGTGGTTCTGACAAGGGTGGTAGCACTTGTCATTGGATACGTGGTGGCGATAAGTCATTGGATTCTGGGTGTATTTTGTAGAGCCATTAGAATCTGCTGATGCCTTAGCTGCAGAGTAATGAGAAAAAGAGAGGAGTTACAAAAGAAATTGTCCCTCACCAAAATGCAGAAGACTGCAGAGGTGCAGCTTATTTAGGGGAAAGACCTGAAGTTACATTTTGTACTTTTGTTTTAGTTACTTTTTACTTTTTTTTTTTACTTTTGTTACATTTGTGTTTAGATTGAGATGTCCCTTTGAGGTACAACTGGCAATGTCAAGTAGTCTTGGAGTGTTTAGAATATAGATAGTATTTAAAGCCTCTGTTTTTTAAAATATGTATATATTTATTTGTTTGACTGCCCCAGGCCCTAGTTGTGGCATGAGGCATGTAGCTTATAGTTCTCTGAACAGGGATTGAACCTGGGCCCCCTGCATTGGGAATCCGGCAGAATCTTACTTACTGGACCACCAGGGAAGTCCCTTAAAGATATTATAATGAATCAGATTTCTTAGGGAGTGTGAGTAGATGAAATAAAGAAAAGGACCAAGGACTGAGGGTTGGGCATGGTAAAAGATTGGGGAGAAAATGAGGAACCAGCCAAGGAAACTGAGAAGAAATGACTAGTAAAACAAAACAACACAAAAAAACAAGAGATTATGAAAACCGAAAGCCACATGAAGGAAGAATGGAGAATGGAGTGATCAGCTGTGCCAAGAGCTCCAGGTAGATTGAGATAAGAACAGAGAACTGGCAATTGGATGATTTATAAACATGGACATCACCAGTACTTTGTACTTTGGCAGGAGTAATTTTAGAAGGTAATGGGAAAAGAGCTTGTTTAGAGTGGTTTTATGATAACGTGGGAGGAGAGAAATTGAAGCACACAAGTAAAGATGATTCTTTTGAGGAATTTTAATGTAAAGGGAAGTAGAGGAATAGGGTGAAGTTGGTAGAAGTAGGATCAAGGCAAGCTTTTTTGAGATGAGAGCAACAATAATGTATTATATACTAATGAAAAGGACCCAGTAGAGAGAGGGAATTTGATGCTCTGATATAATTTGTACACAGTAAGGTAGGCTCCTAGTCCAGTCTTCTCTGTTTTTCTAATACAGAATAAAATTATCCCCTAGTTTGGGGATTTCAGAAAGGTCTCTGGGGACTAGCCAGGAACCTGCTTGCTGCCTGCCCTGAGTATAGTTGGAAGGAGTGTAACCCAAGACAAACAAGTTCCTCAGATGGATGCTTTTGACAGTGCAGGGTCCAAACTGGCACTAAAAATGAAATGCAGAAACCTTGAGAAATGAACTTTGACGCTGGTCTTGACATCACAAAGCTGGAGCAGAGACAAAGCCAAAGTTGTCTTACAGAGATTAACTTAGGAAATGCAGGACTCCCATGGAAAATAACTGCCAGTGAAGTTAGCACAGAGTCAAATATCATAAACCAAATGAAGAAACAGCCTCAGAAGAGAGCAGACAATAAATGGCAGACGTTGCAGTCCAAGAAATGAACTGTTCAAAGATGTGAAGGATGGAAGAGAATGAGACAAGATCATAAAAGGAATAGGTGAATTTAGGGGGAAAAACAACTAGACATTTTAGAACTGAAAAATATAATCATTGAATGAAAAGAGGAAATGATCAAATTAGATAGAAATAATTTTTTTTCCTCTCCTTTCTCAGTATACTGAAATTCTGTGCATTAGGTTCTATGCATTGAATCCAGAATTTGAAAAGGGACTTAATTTTTTAGATGGCCATTCTCTTTAAACAGGAGAGATGCTCCTGCAGCCTTCGCAAAGGGGTAGTCAGGTCAGCAGAAACCCCCCTCTGCTTGTGCTTGGATTGGTAACATACAATCGTCTCATCATTGTGAGCCTCAAGTGAAGGCTTTCCATGGTTGTTGTTGTTCAGTCGCTAAATTGCAACCTCATACACTGTAGCTCGCCGGGCTCCACTGAGTCCACATCTAAATTTGATTTTATATTAGAGACGGTACAGGTTTAAGGGAATTTATAAATTTTTCTGCTTTCTAAGCAGTGATGAAAATCCATAAAGTCTGTTTGGGGCAGTGATTCTCAAATGTGGTCTGCAGATAGAGACTCTTTCAGGGAGGTCTGTGAGGTTAGAACTATTTTTATAGTAGTTTATAAAATAGTATCATAACCAGCCCTTAGGAAGCATCACTACTAACAAAGCTAGTGGAGGTGATAGAATTCCATTTGAGCTATTTCAACTCCTGAAACATGACACTGTGAAAGTGCTCCACTTAATATGCCAGCAAATACGGAAAACTCAGCAGTGACCACAGGACTGGAAAAGGTCAGTTTTCATTCCAATCCCAAAGAAAGGCAATGCAAAAGAATGCTCAGACCACCGCACAATTGCACTCATCTCACATGCTAATAAAGTAATGCGTAAAATTCTCCAAGCCAGGCTTCAACAATACGTGAACCGTGAACTTCCAGATGTTCAAACTGGTTTTAGAAATGGCAGAGGAACCAGAGATCAAATTGCCAACATCTGCTGGATCATCGAAAAAGCAAGAGAGTTCCAGAAAAATATATATTTATGCTATATTGACTATGCCAAAGCCTTTGACTGTGTGGATCACAATAAACTCTGGAAAATTCTGGAAGAGATGGGCATACCAGACCACTTGACCTGCCTCTTGAAAAACCTGTATGCAGGTCAGGAAACAGTTAGAACTGGACATGGAACAACAGACTGGTTCCAAATAGGAAAAGGAGTATTCAAGGCTGTATATTGTCAGTCTTGCTATTTAACTTAGGTGCAGGGTACATCATGAGACACACTGGGCTGGAGGAAGCACAAGCTGGAATTGAGATTGCTGGGAGGAATATCAATAACCTCAGATATGCAGGTGACACCACCCTTATGGCAGAAACTGAAGAAGAACTAAGGAGCCTCTTGATGAAAATGAAAGAGGAGAGTGAAAAAGTTGGCTTAAAGCTCAACATTCAGAAAACTAAGATCATGACATTCAGTTCCATCTCTTCATGGCAGATAGATGGGGAAACAGTGGGAACAGTGGCTGACTATTTTTCTGGGCTCCAAAATCACTGCAGAGGGTGACTGCAGCCATGAAATTAAAAGACGCTTACTCCTTGGAAGCAAAGTTATGACCAACCTGGACATCCTATTAAAAAGCAAAGATATTACTTTGCCAACAAAGGTCCGTCTAGTCAAGGCTATGATTTTTCCACTGGTCATGTATGGATGTGAGAGTTGGACTATAAAGAAAGCTGAGCACTGAAGAATTGATGCTTTTGAACTGTGGAGTTGGAGAAGACTCTTGAGAGTCTCTCGGACTGCAAGGAGATCCAACCAGTTCATCCTGAAGGAGATCAGTCCTGGCTGTTCACTGAAAGGACTGATGTTGAAGCTGAAACTCCAGTACTTTGGCTACCTGATGCAAAGAGCTGACTCATTGGAAAAGACCCTGATGCTGGGAAAGATTGAGGAGGAGAAGGGGACGACAGAGGATGAGATGGCTGGATGGCATCACTGACTCGATGGACATGGGTTTGGGTGGACTCAGGGAGTTTGTGATGGACAGGGAGGCCTGGCATGCTGAAGTTCATGGGGTCACAAAGAGTTAGACATGACTGAGGGACTGAACTGAACTGATAACATAGTAAACTATGTGTATAATAGTTTATAAAATGAAGATGTTATTTGCCTTTTCTCTGTGTTATTTGCAACTGATGCTGCAAAAGCCACAGTGGTAAAACTTCCATCAGGTCACCGTGAATCAAAGCAGTGACACCAAGGAGAACTAGTTGTCCTTCTGTTCTTCATGCTGCATCCTTGCGATTAAAAAAAAAAACAAGGCAGATTCACTTAAGAATGCTTTGCTGAAGGAGTAGAATCTGTTACATTCATAAATACTTATTCTTAAATAAATTTAGCACAGTCTGATGGCTGTCTTGAGGAAGAAAACACATGTGGATGAATTGAGAGCTGGCTAAGCTGTTTCTCTCATGGAACAACATCTTTGTTTGGAAAAACAACTGACAAACCATGGTTATTCAGACTTGGGTATTTGACAGGCATTTTGTTGAAAATGAGCAAAATGAACATGTCATTTCTAGGAAAACAACTAATAGTTTTTGTTGCCAGTGATAAAATCTAAACTTGCATGAGAAAATTGGAGTTTTGGAAAATTTTTATTGGCCATCATGAGCTTGACAGTTTTATAATGCTTAGATTTTTTGGATTAGACTGGTGGTCACATTAATGGGCATTGCTTTTTAAAAATTGTGTAATGAAATGCTTCAACATCAAGGGGATCTGTATAACTCAGGGAGCTTATGTTTTCTAAATGACCACACATGATGTTCCCAAATCCTGGTTAACAAGAAAGACCATTAGGTTTTCATGTAACTGAGTAGGAAAAGTGCATCAGTGGATAGTATTACATTTCACATAGCAACAAACTTAGGAAACTATAATTTGTTGGGCTTCCCTGGTGGCTCAGACAAGAATCTGCCTGCAGTGCAGAGGCCTGGGTTCGATCCCTGGGTTGGGAAGATCCCCTGAAGGAGGGCACAGCAAAGCACTCCAGTATTCCTGCTTGGAAAATCCCCATGGACAGAGGAGCTTGGCGGGCTACCATTCATGGGGGCCAAAGAGTCTGACATGATTGAGTGACTAAACATATCATTTGTCACATGTTGGTATAGTATCAAGGAAGAATATTCACAATTATTTGAAGAGGCTCTTAAAATACTCCTCCCATGTCCAGTCACTATCTGTGTGAGGCCTAGTCTTCTATACTTCAACCAAACATTATGTCACAACAGACTGACTAGTCTTCTATTCAGTAGATTTTCTCTTTTCAAGTCAGATATTAAAGAGATTTGCAAAATGTGAAAACAATGGCATCTTTCTCACTATTTTTTGTTTTTTAAAATGTATTTTCCATAAAATACATTATTTATATTAAAATGTAATGAGTTTTTGTTTTTAAATGAATTAGTAAATGTAATGAGTTTTTGTTTTTAAATGAATTAGTAAATGTTAATGAATTTAAACATGACTCAATTTATTTCCAATATGGTAAATATTGATAGAGCTCTTTGATGGTTCTCAATAATTTTTAAGAATGTAAATGGGTGTTAGGATTAAAAAAAACTTGGGACTCACGGGTCTAAAGTATTGCCACATTTGTAACTATCTTTAAACTACACTGGTAGTTGGTTAAAACAGGTTTACATAGCTCAGCGGGTAAAGAATCGGCCTGCAATGCAGGAGACACAGGAGACATGGCTTCGATCCTTGGGGTGCTAAGGTCTCCTGGAGGAAGAAATGGGCAACTCAACCCAGTATTCTTGCCTGGGAAATTCTATGGACAGAGGAGCCTAGTGGGCTACAGTCCAAAGCGCTGCAAAGAGTCAGACATGACTGAGCGACTAAGTACACATAATAATACGCCATTTTCCCCACGGAAGTTTGAAGATGAAGGAACGTTTGCCATATTATTTCCTATAGAAAATAAATGATTTGAATATGTAATATGTAAATATATATTTAGAAAATATTTATTAATCTTAATGTATATTATATATATGATTATATGTTATCACTATATAGAATATATATGTGTATCTATATATGGAAAATAATGAATAAATGATTTCCCTTGGTGGCAAGTGGAACTGTTTCCTCCAAACTATTTCTCAGAGAGCAATAGCAACTGTGGAAAATATTTCTTGTCTCTTACTTTCTTTGTTTCCCCAGCTCTCTACATGTCTTATATGGAGGATAAGAGTGATTTTTTTTTTCTTTTGTGAAGAAGAATGAAATGAGAAACTAAACATTACAAAATAGCATAGAAAGGAATGTCACAACAGAACTTTAATTTGACAACCAGATAGATGTATGCAAATAATATGCAAGTATAGCAGAATCGCACTAATTTTAAGTCCATGAGCCAGGCGTTTGGGACAAAACCTGCAAAACTTTGCTATTGCTGGCTCTTAGTGACAGCGTTGTCACTACTGTCAGGATGAATGTGTTTTTGCAGGTGAACTTCACCCTCTGTGAGCTTCTGTTTGGGCACTGCTGAGAGTGTTGGACAGTCCCTTTTCCAAATGATGGTTAGCTTGACATTTCATGATTCTTCTAATAAAATTATGTGTCAAGGAAATTGAAAGGCACGTTCCCTCGGGTGACAGGTGGAGTGAGCCACATAGATTTTATGAGAACAAACTGACCATTTTTGTCATGAATGTTAATAAGAAATAAATGGGATCAAAGTTATGCAAACTGTATTTCTACTCCTTTCAGGACTGCCTGTCTATTTCAGAATCCTGTCTTCTTTTTTTTTTTTAATGTTCCTTTATATTCTCCTTTGTATTTAATTTATTGTCTAAATCGGATAACATTTGAGCCTTTTAATTTTGTGTCAGAATGAAATGTCCTTCTATTGGGATTCAGACTGTTTATAGTCAGTAATCCTCCTACACTTTCTGTCTGCCTAGTGCAGAGGAGAAACTAGAAGTTTTCCATTGTGCAACTAAGCAATACCAGGTGGATTAAGACATACTAGTATGTTTATATTTTATTCACTAAGTTTTGGAGTTTGCAAGATTCCAAACCTTGTATCTCATTTCTCTTGAAATCAGAATTAGGCCTTCAGATCAGAAGAGTGAGAGACCTCTTTCCAAGGTCTCTAGTTGCTATCCTGTGCTAACTCGGAAGCTACTCAATAAACAAAGTGCCTTAGAAACGTGCTTGTAGCCTTCAGGGAGGAAGGGTATAGGGGAGAGGAGATTCTGTACCTGCACACAAACCTCATCAACATTATGCTGGGTTTGTTTGTTTGTTTGTTTCTTGCTTGTTTGACTTTAATTAAAAAAAAACCTAAAAACTACAATATTGTAATTAGCCTCCAATTAAAATAAAAAATAGTAAGTTTAGATAATCACAAGCCATATTTTAGAAAATACAAGTATCTAAACCAGTTTAATGACAGAGTAAAATCCTGAGAGTTTGAAATTCAGTAATGGCTGAAAAGCTTTGATGCTGGTTAACAACTCAGAAAAAAAATCAATTTAGTCCTCGCATTTTCCCTGTCCAACTTTATACATCAATAATGACAGCTAGGAGGATTATGGCAAGGATGCACTGAATACAGTCTGTTTGCCCAGCACTCATCCTTGCTGAGAACATCCTGCTCTCAATAGAATGTCAGCTCTGTGAGGTCAGGGACTATATCCATAACCCCTAGATTTGCTTCTGGCCCATATCAGGTGCTCAATACATATTTTTGAGCATATAAAAGACTAAGTACCTCACTTAATATCCTTAAGATAACCCCACTTAATGAAGCTTACTGAGTAGAATGCAAAGCAAAAGACATTAAAAAAGAGACAAAGAGGGCCTTTTATATCATGCAAGGTACAGTCAACAATAATCAGATAGTAATATACATGTGGGACCAAGTAACACTGTGCCAGGATAAACAAAACGCAACGTGTTAAAATTATTAAATGGCAGAGGCCACATTATAGCAGAATGATGAATCAGAATGCTGCAGGCTCCAGTGGCCTGGGTTCTGATCTTACCTCCCCTTTGTACCTGAGTCACCTTTGTTGTTCAGTCTCTCAGTCGTGTGCGACTCTTTGTGACTCCATGGACTGCAGCATGCCAGCCTTCCCTGTCCTTCACTGTGTCCTGACGTTTGCTCAAACTCATGTCCATTGAGTCACCTTAGGCAAGCCATTTAATATTTCTGGGTCTCAATTAACTCATCTATCAAATAGGGATGATAATAATACATACTTTGTAGGTTTGTGGTGGGGATTAAGTCAATTAATTCACAGAAAGCACTTAACATAGCTCCTGGCAGATGGTAAACACAGTAAATACCAGTTACCATTTTTAAAAAAGATTGAGGGAAGATGAGAGAGAGGATATCTTTTAATACAACATGTGGATGCATACCA
Organism: Antilocapra americana; assembly: GCA_007570785.1. NCBI lineage: Eukaryota > Metazoa > Chordata > Mammalia > Artiodactyla > Antilocapridae > Antilocapra > Antilocapra americana. The sequence goes on along the minus strand of ML663562.1, from coordinate 35,859,924 downwards.
AAAAAAAAAAAAGTCTTTAAAATGTAATGAAAATCTGAGCCTATGTACATACCCTGGGAGCCTATACACAAAGACTATACCTTCTTAGAAGTATCCTTGGACCCTGATAAAGCTGGTTTCTTGGCCAGAAACCTCACTAACTGACCCAAAGGAGATGGTATACTGACCACAGCCAGAGAGGCTTCTGGAAGGAGGACTGGGGAAATGACATGATCTGATTTACATCTTGAAGAGAGATCTATGTGGCCACTGGGTAGAGACCAGGACTACAGGGGTGGGAGGCATATCAGACAGGCTGGCCAGGAAGTTCCCACAGCTGTCTGGCCTGGAGATGTTGGTGGCTTGGATGGAGGCATTAGCAGTAGCAGTGAAGAAAGGAAGGAGCTGCTGGCAATTATCCAGATTTGAAGGTGAAGCCGACAGAACTTGTTGACAGATTGAACATGGAATGTGAGGCAAAGGGGAAGCAGTGGTGATACTGGGCTCTTGATCTGGGATAGAGAACAGGAAGGAAGAGTAGGTTTGGTGGAGGAGGTAGAAGCAAGGGGCTCTGCTTTTAACCCATCCTAGTTTCCTAGGCCTTTTATACAGTTCATGAGGTTCTCATAGTGTCTGTACTGGGGTGGTTTGCCTTCCCTCCTCCAGTGGGCAGAAGGTTTGCTATTCCCTCCTCCCAAGGGCAGAAGAAAAAGAGGATGAGATGGCTGGACAACATCACCAATGCAACAAACATGAATTTGGGCAAACCCCGGGAGATGGTGAGGGACAGGGAAGCCTGGCATGCTGCAGTCCCTGGGGTCACAAAGAGTCAGACACGACTGGGCAACTGAACAGCAACAAGTTTCCTAGGTCTAGCATAACAAAGTATCCAAGACTGGGTCTTAAAACAACAGAATTTTATTGTCTCACAGTTCTGGAGGCTGACTGTCCAAAAATCAGGGCATTGGCAGGACCCCGCTCTTTTTGACAGCTCTGGTGGGAGCCCTTCTTCACCTCTTGTTGCTTCTGGTGTTTGCTAACAGTCTTTGGTGTTCTGCCATGTAGATGCATCACTCCAGTCATGGGCTGCCTTCTTCCCTCTGGGCATGTCTGTTTCTCTGTCCATGTCTGTCTTTCTGTCCAAATTCCCCCCATTTGTAAGGACACTGGTTGTATTGGAATGGGGCTTTCCTCGTAACACTAGTGGTAAAGAACCCACTTGCCAAATGCAGGAGACGTAAGAGACGTGTGTTCGATCCCTAGGTCAGGAAGATCCCCTGGGGAAGGAAATGGCAACCATCTCCAGTATTCTTGCCTGGAGAATCCCATGGACAGAGGAGCCTGGCAGGCTATAGTCCATAGGGTCGCAAAAAGTCAGACACAACTGAAGCAACTTAGCACAGCACATAGCACGTAGATAGGGTCCACCCCAATGACCTTATTTTAGCTTGTTTACCTCTGTCAAGACTATTTCCAGGTCAGAATGCATGCTGAGGCACAGAGGGTTAGGACCTCAACACACTTTAACCCATAACGCCTCTTAAATGTGATTGTTATTCACTATTAAAGTGGAGATATCAAGCGAGCAATTAGATAAATAGATATATTGTCCATTTGGCTTTCATCCAGTCTTTCTGTGTATAAAGTAGTGTAACAATAAGCATAGTCGGGTAGATTATTCTGCATTTGAATTTTGTTTTGGTCTAGATTTTCAAATGATAAGGCCTGTTGACATATATTATTAAAATATTTTGAAGAAGTGTGACATCAATTATATGTATATCATCATACAGGGAAAGAGGATGGGGTGGTTTAAAGGGAAGAACAATTTACATCCTGGGCAACAGGAAGTGAGAAGAGTTCCTATTTCCTGGCTCCTATTTTCTTCATTAAGTACATTTACCTCTTGGCACTGCTAGATACTGATTGACCAAAAAGTTTCCTTAAGAGTCTCCAACTGCATAGCATTAAGCAACACAGTTTTATGGTATCAAAAAACCCAGAGAACCATATTCTGATGTATGGAAAATACATCTGTGCTCATTTTATTAATGAGTATGTGAGTAAATTTTGCTTTAGATCTTGGAAACATTCTTTTGTTCACACTTTTCATTTAAAAATATTTTTTAACTTCTACTGTGTCTGAGCCACTAGATGCTGGATTTCAGCAAGGAATAAGATAAATTAGCTGAGCCTATACAGCGGTTTGCAGGCAGTTAAATAATGTGATAAGTACCATTTTGTGATTAAGACCACACTAGGGCACACAGACAGGGCACCTAATAGTTTTAGGGTGGGAATTTGGGGGGGAATATGGGGAGGGTGTTTTTGGAAGAAGAGACTTAGGAAATAAGGTACAAATGCCACAGTGTAATACTAATAATGTTTAAATTATATTCTGTATTTTAGTGCTGCAATAGTTTTTTCCACACTTAAACTTCTCCAGGATTCAAAACTTTTTAAAAAGAAGGTAGCAGAAGATGACTCAGAGAATTGCACCTCTCCAGGAAGTTATGTATGTATGAATGTAATGTTTATCCTTATAATACTTATAATGGAAAAATTATTGGCATACTAGGACATTGTCTCATTATTTAAATGAAACAAAGGGGTAAAGTACTGAAAACATTAAGTTCAGAATAAAAAGATCTGTGTTTAAGTCCCATGTTGATGCTATTTATTAGTCAGTATACCTGGGCAAGTTCCTTAAATTTTTTTAAAAGAGCTATGTAGTCTCATTTAGGAACTGATGGAATTGGATATAATAGTGACTGAAGTCCCACCGGATATATCATTCTAGTCTTCTAGATCTGGTGTCACCAGATCTAAATGAAGCTGTAAATGAAGTTGTTTCACAATACTTTGTCTTCATTTCACTTTCGATTATATTTCTTCTTTAGCATTACCTGTGTGACACGTGTGCTGTTTCCCATCTTGAATTTCTCACAATTAGATTCTTCTGCAGTTAAGCTCTCAAATCTATATGGCAACTGATGTCCCACATTCTTCGAAATTTTATGGACTTCAATTAGACCAAGTAATTTAATAATACAGGGTTGTTTAGGATTAAAATATAAAGATTCAGTACACTAAACCTTTGCTCATTTTAAAATGAATAAAATAAAGCTTAAACTTTACTAATAAAATTGCTACTATCTAAGTCTTTACAAAACAAAACTAATTGACTCATTTATTACTATATTAAGAGCAATATATATGCTAAAAAGCAATCTGATTCTGAAAATTTACTTAGAGTGGTGGTTGTCAGTTGGGGGTGATTTTGCCTCCCGGCGGACATTTGCAGTGCCTAGAAACATTTTGGTTGTTCTAACTAGAGGCAGTGCCAGTGGCATCTACTGGGTAGAAGCCAGGGATGTTGTTCAACATCCTATAACACACACAACATTTTCCCTACAAGTATCTGGCCCCAGATGTCAGTCAAGCTGATGTCGAAAAGCCCTGATTTAGATTAAGCATGACTTGGCTTTTCAATAGTAACAGGCATGTAGGCCGAGATTAAGGTACATAGGTAGGTATTTTTTTTTTCTGTAAATCTAATCTAAGTAGTAGACACCTCGTTCTAATCACGATCCTCTCCCTGGTTCTCTGTTCCCTTCTTACTCTGGTCCCAGGAACAGCTCATCCTCTCCTCCCCTGCACCTCACCTGTCAGTCACTTCAGCCCCCATCAAGACTAGGTCACAGCTCCTTGATAACAGATGTTGCTGACTGGTTGGAGATGGTGAACTGTCAGAGATGCATAGCAGGAAATTCCTAGTAACAAAGAAGCATTGTTCTAGATGAAGTGTCTGAAATTTGATAGCTCTGGAAGAATCCCTTTGTCATCTACATCCCATTGGTCAATTCCTTTGTAAAGTGAACCTCAAATAAGGATAGTAAATCATGAATATGTTTGGGATGTGAGCAGCACCTAGCAATATAACTTATTCAGTTAAGACTGTGGGCTATAAATTCAGAAAGACAGAAGTGTGAATCCTAACCTCTACCAAAATATGATGGGGTTTAAGCAAATAGTTAGCCTTCTTAGGCTTCACTTCTCGAATCTGAAAAACAGAGAATAACAATAACTGCTCTTTGGCTTGTCAGGAGGATTAAGTGAGATAATATGTATAAAGCATGTAGCACAGCCCCTGGCACATAATAAGCACTCAATAATTAGCCAGTATTATTGTTTTTCAGCCTTTAAAATGATGGTCACAAAATTTTTGAAGGTATGGAAACTGTTGATATAATTTGCAATAAAAAATTTAGACTGTAAATCTAGTTTTCAACAGTGGGTACACAGAGAAAAAGAAAGCACTTAAATGAGGATCAGTATTAATAGTGATTTTACTTGTTTTTTGTATATCTTTTGTGTTTTATAGAATGTTAAAGAATAATTTCTAAAATAAAAAATTTAATGCTGTTAAATGGTATCAACGCTTCCCTTAACTTATAGTTAACACTAGGTTAGAACTTGGGCATTTCAAAATGGAAAGATAATCATCATTTTTATATTGTTTAGGTGACTGAAAGTAAAGACGACAATTTTTTAGATCCTATTTCCCTAAATTCTCGAGAATATTTCAACATTCATCTGTGGTTGAGGTGCCGCTTAGCCTTGGTGACTGCGTTTGTTGCCCAGATTCGTGGCATTGGAATTGTGAAAGGTACAAATATCCTATCTCTTCAATCAAAGCTTTCATAAAATTTAATTTTATTTAGGTAACAGAGGTTTTATTGAGATGTATTTTATTATAACATTAACATTTTATAACTTCTTAGCTTGATCTGTTTCCAGAATTTTAAAAATTGAGATATTAAATGAGGATAATCATTTTCAACAGTCCCTTGTAGCACTGAAAATGGCATATATGTTACTTATGTATACATCGCAGGCAATGAGATTTCAGAATACTAATGCGCAAGCCTTCCTGTCATCTAGGAAGGCAGCCTGGTGCAGGGGTTCAGAGAGCAGTTTCTGGAGCCACCTTGCCTTGAGTTCAAATACTCTATCCACCACTTCCTTGCTGTGTAATCTTAGCCAAATCACTTAATCCCTCTATGCCCCAGTTTTCTCCTCTGTAAAATAGAAATAGGGTACCTACTTCATAGGATTATTTCCTGAATAAATGGGCTAAATTTCTAAAGTTCTTAGATTATAGCCTGGCACATAAAAATATTAGTGCTTTCAGCAGTTAATAGTTATCTGTATGTGAACCTATCTATTTACGCATCTCTACCCATCTCCCAAATTAAATTATTTCATGCAATATCGTTATTACTTTTGCAGCATTTGAATACTCTAAAGTACTTCTCCTCAAATTACATTTATTTTCAATATTTCATGTAGTTTTGCTTCCATCTTTGCATCTTCTTTGTCTTCTATTTTATACAATATTCTGTGATCAACTTTGAGGATATTATGCTTATACAGTTTCTTCCTTCCTCGGTGCATTTTAAGTAACTGCATTTGTTTATTTTAGAAAATGATATAACAGATTACGTGAGCCTGATCAATGAAGTGTGTGTGGAGGCAAAAGCTGCTGGTGACAGGGAGCTACAGGCTGAATTCTTGATGCAAGCTGTAATTATCGGCCTACAAGAAAAGCATTTAAAGGCAGACATCATAAAAAGCCTTCAGGTAGGAAGGCAACCTCATTCACATTGATATTTACCAAAGGATTCTGGTTAGAATAAAAGGAGAGAGTTTAAATTTCCATTAGTTACCACTTGTATGGAAGTCAGTATGGCCAGCTCTTGTTTCAGTGAATTGTAAATGGTACTATCAAACGTAATAATTTTATTTTAATAGGAGGTAATACAGTTGCTTGAAGGGCATGAGTTTATTTCTCCTCGATCTCATTTAACGCTGGTGAGAAGCATGCTTTTGCTGGATGATTTAACAAAAGCTGAGAAATTCAAGGAAACTCCTTCTTCAAAAATAGAAAAGTTGTATTTGTTGACTCAGTCTCACGACATTCTTATAGAACAGGTGAGAATGCTTTACTGTCCCAAAGATTCAGAAACTTACTCTTCTGTCTTTTTCTTATTACGGACCACATTAGCTAATTATTATAATGTTTCTTTTACAGATGATAACTTTTGGAGAAACAATTGAATTGCCTTCATCAAACACTGACTATGCAAGTCCATTACTGCCTTTGAAAAATATTTATCTTCCTCACGTCATGTTATTGGCCAAAACAAAAATGAGAATGGGTAAGGACACTTAAACATATATTCAAGACACTGATGAAAAAGTTTTATTTTCAAGCAGGCTATCTTGTGAGTGCATTTAATTTGGGACAATATTTATGAATACCCAGATTCCATTTATTTAAAAAATAGTTGAAAAAATTATTATTAGTGCCATGTTATTCCTTGCACACATTTAATTAAATAGCTGGCTATACAAAGCTATTTACACAGTGTAATCCTTCAGTTGAAAAGTAGTTTGTATGAAAGGATACTTGATAGTGGAAATGTTAGAAAGCAATTATCTACTCAGTTCTTTCTTTTGCTGACGAAGGAACAGACATCTGATCACCTACCATGTGCCAGCCTCTGTGTGAGGTCCTGGGAAGCTACTGGAGATGAAAACAGATGTAGTTCCTGCTCTTAACCTTGAAGATAGAGATAAACAAGTAAACAAATCATATACAGAAATGAATATTATGTAATTTATCATAATATAAATGTTGTATAAAACATTTTAATATTTATTCAATATTTATACATTTTTATAATATTTAGAAATTTTAATATAATAGATATTTTATAGAAATCTGTATTTGATAACAGCCATATAGGAGATCAGCAAGGATATAGAAAGCTTAAATATGATGATAAATTATATTTATGTACATAATAGTAATTTGTGTTATAAAAGATGTGGATAAGGCTTATTGATAAAGAATAGCAAAGGAAGGGGTGTCTGTTTAAGTACTGAATAGAATAATTGGGAAAGACCTCTTTGGGGAGGTGGTATTTAACTCTGGACTGTATTATGCATAGGCATAGTGGAATCATGAATATGCATAGTAGAGGCAGAGTGTGCAGGGGGTTGTATGTTCTGAGGTCAGAACACACTTGACATATTCCAGAACTGCAAGAAGACCATTGTAGCCAGAGCAGAGTCAGGTAGGGGCAGCCTAGTGGGAGGAGGTGATCAGGGAACAGTTTATGTTTCAAAGGATTACCCTGGCTGCTGGGTGAAGAACAGATTGGAGGATAACCTGAAGCCAGCCAAGAGATTGTAGAAGGCAGACCAATAAGCCAGAGGTATATGTGTGTGTGTGCTCAGTTGCTCAGTTGTGTCTGACTTTTTGTGGCCCCATGGACTGTAGCCTGCCAGGCTCCTCTGCCCATGGAATTTTCCAGGCAAGAGTACTGGAGTGGAGCACCATTTCCTTCTCTTCCTGATCCAGGGATCGAATCAACGTCTCTTACATTTCTTGCATTGGCAGCAGATTATTTACCATGTAACTCCTAGGAAACCAGTATTGCTATCCTTCACAGGAGCTCACAGACACTGTTAACCCAAAGCTATGTGCCTCTAGCTCCAAGGCTCTTGTCTGTCTCAGAGGGCTGAAAATCTTGTAACAGCTCTCTCTGTTCTAACCTATATTAATCATGCCTTTAAAAAAAAGAAAAAGAAATGTATATCTGGGGCTTTCCTGGTGGCTTAGTGGTAAAGAATCCATCTGCCAATGTAGGAGACACGGGTTCAATCCCTGATCTGCAAAGATCCCATAAGCCACCAGGCAACTAAACCCATGCAAATACAATTATTGAGCCTGTGCTCTAGAGCCTGGAGCTGCAACTACTGAATCCCACCTGCCCTAGAGCCCATGCTCTCTAACAAGAGAAGTCACCACAATGAGAAGCCCCTGCAGTGCAAGAGGCTAGAGGGTAGCCCCCACTTACCACAACTAGAGAAAAGCCAGTGCAGCAACAAAGACAAAACACAGCCAAAAATAAATAAATAAATACAATTATTTAAAAAAAATGTATTTCTGATGCTTTGTTGTCTGGAGTCTTGCTGACCAGGAAAGGACTTCCCCTCTCAGGGTTAGCCAATTCTTAGAGGTTAGTCAACCACTTTCCTGTGATGATGACTTTTATATGCAAATCAGCTTTTCCAGAGCCCACACCCAGAATCTTTACTGAGCTTGCTGTGTACTTATCCTAGGGGCCATTATTTCCCTGCCCTAATCACCACAGAAGCAAATATACACTACTAACAGAGACCACTAAAATTATACAAACGAGCCAATCCTAAACCTTGGTCTGATTACACTACCCACCCACTCCTTTCCACAAAAAACACAATAAAGACTCTTGCCCACATTTTCTCCTTGCCCCTTCTGTTACCCTGTCCAAGCTCTCTGTTCTTGCCACACAACAGGCCAATATATCAGAGACGAGGTGTTGAGGCAAGGAATAGGACTTTAATCATAAAGCCATCTGACCAGGAAGATGGCAGACTAATGTCTCAAAATAGCCATCTTATCAGGGTCTGGATGCCAGTATCCTTTATAGAACACAGAGCAGGGGAGGGTGAGGAATTAAAGTAAAAAGGCCATTAATCTTGCAACTATCTCCTGGAATGGCCAGCCTCACAGAGTAGGTGTGTTAATTTCTTCCTTTCTGTAGCCATCCACAGGTGGACGGGACCAGAGTGTCTCCCTGAACAAAGGCAATTTAGCTTAACATTCAGACAAAGGGGCGGTGTTCCCTGAGGCAGACCATTATGTATAGACACTATCCTTTTCAATAGACAAAAGCGATAGGAAGTAAAGGTTAAAATCAAAGAAACAGATCCAACAGGAGTAAGATTTTGTTCTTTCCTGTAACACTTCTACCTCCTGACTGACCCTGTGCTCCTTTGTGGTGCCCTGCATGGCATGTGTGCCCCCCTCCTCTTGAGAACTTTGAGCAAAAACACATCCAATCTTTCCAGTGGCAGTCATCTCCTGACCCACTGACCTTGTCATACTTGAATAACAACTAAACCAACATTTTGAAACATCACCCTTGCCTACTAGGCCCCACTTAGCTCCCATTCCAGCAGCTGCTCAGCTCAGGAGAGGCTGGTGTTTGGACTAGATTTGGGGAGGGAGGGTAACAGAAGTGTGTTCAAACTGCCCAAAATCTTTTCCCCTTATTCCTCTTCTTCTCCTTCTCATCATGATTATTATTATTTTATGATTATCATCATCATATATGAATTTTATTGCTGTAGGGAAATCCATTCACCACTATTATTAATGTTTTCTTATTTATGAAATTAAGCTAGCCAAGCTGACCTGCAGAATTCCTATCCTGTTCACTGATCCTATGAGAGCTATTTTTGTGCATTTTTAGCCCACAATTTATATTATCAATATATTTGATTTCTACAAGAACGTAAAGTGCAGATTGTGTTAAATTGTACAGATTGTGTTAAATGTATTCTCTGCTCTCCTGCCTTACTAATCTTGAAGATGTGTCACCACTCAGTGGCAATACTGCTGCTGTTTTTTTAGACTCACTTGAAGCAGAACAGCTTGCTTTCTGTTATGTTATATTAAATACCAACTTAAAGAACAAAAACCAAAAGCAGCTCTTCTGTCAAAACAACGTCAGCTTCACAACATCTTTTTTGCAGAGTTGATGTTTATTGCAAAAAGGAGTGCTTCAATATTATGAAGCATAAAAATCCTCTGATTTAATGTTTCTCTACAGTTTTCCTTTACAGTGATAGTATAGATTGCATTGCAAGAACAGAGGCACTTAGGTTATTTTTTTCTTTGTGAAACCCTCTTACAGAGAAAGACATTTTGAGATTATTTTTCTAAAACAACAAAAAGATAAATATCATGATTATTAAAGATTATTTTCCCATTGACTGAACCTAGAGCTTCCTTATTAGTTGAAGAAATAGATTACTGATTGTATAATAAGATTGAAGAAAGGTTCAAGAATAATGCTGGGGAGTGGGAGTATAACTGGGAGCCATCATCTTCACCTTCAGAGGATCTTTTATCTAGTTAGGGAGAGAGAAAGAAAAGGCAATTTCTGTAACAATTCTTTTTCTAATTTTAACAAAAACATAGAAAACAAGTACCATTATTATATGTCAGTACTTATTTATAGTACTATAGTACACATTGTAGATGTATATAAGTGCCTCAATGACATTAAGAGACTTGATATTTTTATTTTGTGTTAATAAACAGGTGTAGTGTACTTTGAAACAATAAGCAAGACATGAAAGAATGGGAGATGTATTGAGATGTGAGGTGGTGTAGAACAAATGGTATTAGCATATCCTTCTTGCCTGCCATCTAATCGTTGTTGGTGATTATTGGGGTTTAAGAGCATGGACTCTGGAGAAAGAATTCTGGTCCAGTTCCCTCCAGGAAATCATTTCACTTCTCTCTGTTTCCAGTTTCCTTTCTCATAAGGAAAGTATCAGTCTCATGGGGTGAAGTGAGTGGATTGTGTAACATGTTTAGAAGGGCACCTGTTTGTTCTCAGAACTTCACAGGTGTCAGCTGTGCTTACTGTCCATGCCTGGCCTCCGTACTGTCTTAGGAAGCCCCAGGAAGCAAGCCTTCAGTTTCTGCATCTCTATTTCTCAGCAAAGTGCCTTGTCCAGAGGAAGGGCTGTTTAACTTCTCCTTGGTTAAGAGAAAGAGGGAGAGAGAAAGACCCTTTTTCTGCCATCCTTCTACTCACATAGCTCATTCCTGAACTACACATTTACAAAAAAAAACCCCTAGGTTTCTTGAAAACTCTTTGTAGGGCCTGGCATCTTGGATTTCAAATTTTCAGAACTCAAAGAGACCTCAGATAGTTTCTGGTTCTGCTGCCTCAATGCTCAGTGGCATGTAGGGACCTGTTCAAAGCCTCTGGTGACACGGTAACACCAATGACTGTTTTGTACCCAGCATTTCAGCTGGAATCCAGAGCTGTATCATTCTGCAATTCTATACTACCTTTCTGTTCATAGTCCCCCTACTATGCCTGTTAAGCCATTCTATCAATACAGCTTTTCTGCCCAGTTGCCTTTTACTTTTATCTCAACATTTTTCTTCTTTAATCATATCAGAGGTGATCATCAGTCACCTGCCTTGATGGCCGTGCTCAGTAGGCAGGCATCCCTGACCTTTCTCAAGTCTGGCCCAGGGTTCCTATAACCTACTACCACAGTATTGTGGGCTTTCACTACCTATGCAGTCAACCACACAGTATTTTGATTGCCTGTCTGGATGTTCACATTGCCTGTTATACATTAAGCTCTATGGTCTCTCTCTTAGGGGTTTGCTGCAGAGTCATGGTTTAGGGTATGGGCCCTGGAGCTGGACTGCCTAGGTTCAGGTCATGTGATTTTGGGCAGTTTACTTAAACTTCACCATACCACTGCTTTTTCCTCTGTAACATGAGCATAATAATGATATCCACTCAGAGTTGGAAGGATTACATGAGATAATGCTTAAGTACTTGGGATGGTACCTGGCATTGTAGGAACCTTAGTTCTTATTTTCCACTTTTCTCTTTCTTATCCAGTGCCTAAGAATTCAGAAAATTTTTTGTGGAATAAATGTCTGTCTGTCTGTGGGGTGATTAGAAATTAAATCTAATTCCCTTCAATAATACGATAATCCTTTATCATGTTAAGAAATGATGGGACCATATCAGAAGTATGACATGAGGTCTTTGTCCATAATGGGTTTGCCAACAAGTTATAATGAGAAAATATGCAATGTGAGGAACCACTATAGAACTGAATAGAAATTACTGCCTATTAATATATACAAATTTTATTGGAAACAACATAAAACATTATAAAACTTCCAGATGTTTCACTACTAACAACCTTTTCTCTGGAACCCGGAAGTTATGTAGGGCATTATGAACTTTTAGAACTGAAAAAGACTCAAGAGGTTATCCTTCATCTTAAAAATAAGAAAAATGTTGAAATAAGACCAAGTTTCAAAAGGCTGTTGTTTATCAGTATCAGTATCAGTTTAGTCGCTCAGTCGTGTCCGACTCTTTGCGCTCCATGAACCGCAGCACACCAGGCCTCCCTGTCCATCACCAACTCCTGGAGTCCACCCAAACCCATGTCCATCGAGTCAGTGATGCCATCCAGCCATCTCATCCTCTGTCTTTCCCTTCTCCTCCTGCCCCCAATCCTTCCCAGCATCAGGGTCTTTTCCAATGAGTCAACTCTTGTTTATAGTTCATTGAAATATTTGAGTACTGAGTTTCCTTAAAGTATTTCTTCAATGCTAAAAACTAAAGACCCCTAGAGTTCTATTCTTTTTTTTTTGACCATGCTAAGGGCTTGTGGGAGCTCATTTCCTGACCAGGTATTGAATCCAGAGCACAGCAGTGAAAGCCTGGAATCTTAAACCACTAGGGCTACCGGGGACTTTCCTCCCCACACATACCCAGACTTCTTAATTGCACCTACTTGAGAGGAATCTGTTAACTAGGAGGTTAGGTATGAATGGTTGTGTGTGTGTACTGTCACTTTATTCGTGTCTGACTTGTTGCAACCACATGGACTGTAATCTGCCAGGCTTCTCTGTTCATGGGTTTCTCTAGGCAAGAATACTGGGGTGGATTGCCATGACCTCCTCCAGGTGACCTTCCCAACCCAGGGATCAAACTGGCGTCTCTTGCATTGTAGGCGGGTTCTCTACTCTAGCACTACCTGCGAAGCCCTTGTTACAAACACTATGTATATTTCTTCCTCTTCATCCAGTGTCTTTCTTTTAGGACATACAGTGGCCAAGCAAGTATATTATACCAGTAAAAAGAAGGATTCTTCAAAGTGGTTACCTGCCCTTCATCTTTTTGAAATAGCTTTGAAGCTTGCTAGGACATCAGGAACAGAAGAACATGAGGTGGAAGCTGAAATCTTTTTTCAGAAAGGTAAGATGTATTTGGGGTCACAACTATGATAAAGTTTGAAGAAACTTTTTTGCCTATTAACAAAAGGCTTCTTAAAAATCTGGTCACTGATTATATAAAATATTGATTTTACAAAGGGCGTGGTGTTGACAAACACCTTGATGTCTCTGCCAAACCCAGTTTTGGATAAAGTGAACATGTTTATATTAAGTTTACATCTAGAAAGGGAAAAAAGACTACCATTTTCATTTCTTTTATAATTACAACTGGCTTTCCTTATGCAAAATTTCACGTTCGACACAAAAATCTCATTATCAGCCATTTAGCTATGAAAAATGTTACTTAAAGAATGCTTAGAAGATATTTTTATGCAAAATTTAATTACTTAGATAAAATAGCTGGTTTCTGTAAAAGATACCTACCATTTAAATAGCTATAGCATAATCTATACTTATAACTTACAATACATATTTGCATAATGCATTCATATAACTTTGTTGTGGCCATTTTAGCCCTGAGAAGAGTGATGATGACAATTGGTATCATTTGTTGAACATCTGCTAGGTACAAAGCACTGTAGTCAGTGTTTTACATCTCATATTGCCAGTTCCTACAATAGCGCTACAAGGTAGGCATGATCAATGCTGGTTGGCAGATGAGGGCAGTCTGGGTAAGTAACCATCTATAAGTCAAGAGCTACTAAATGCCCAGATGTGAACTTCACATGAGGTGGCTCTATGCTCTGTCCATGTGCTGCATGGAAACTGTCAATCCTTTTCATAGTGATTATGAAACTCCCTTTCCAGTCCTCCCTTCTGGCTATAGAAGTAGCATTCCAGTGCCCGGCATTTGAGGGGCACCATGAGGGAGGGGGAGCTGTGTGCACATGAGAGTATTTGCATCATCCGTGTTGGTTTTCCAGTGTTTGCTGATTTTCTAGGATTTGTTTCTAGCAAAGGTATTTCCTGTGATGCCTGCAATGATTGAGGAAAGAAGAAAATAGATATAGATTAAAGAAATGCACTGCAGGAGGAAGTGAGAGCACAAAGTAGGGAAGTGGAAAGAAAACAGGATGATAACACTTGTGTCTGATCGGTAAAAGGAGGCAGGGGAACCTCAAGGTGCCCAGGGAAGGAAGCAGCAGCTCTTTCCCCATTGGCGTACGTTCCAGCAGGAAATAAGAGATGGGCAAACAAGGGGATCACGTCCAGTTTTCCAAATTTCCAACACGAGATGTTTGTTCTGAAGTCCTAAATGATAGAAAAAAGAAAAACCATCTTTGTATATCCTTTTTCTCTTTCAGGCAAAATAGAATGTCAAATATTGATGGAAGAAAAACCTCCAACTTTGCAACTTGAGAGTCTGTTTGAAGCTATACAGCTAAGCTTGAGACATGATCAAAATTCAGGGTAAAAAAAAAAAAAAAGACCTTTCCATCATCACAGTGTGTGTTTGGGTTTGAGCCCCGTGTTTTGGATATATGTTGAAATGAATGGGACACCCTCTTCTCATGGCAGGACTAGTTTGGGGTGTCCATTGTCCAGCTGGTTCACTGACTTCCTTTTCAAGCTTGTTGCTTTTGGCTCTGCCCCAAGGCTTCATTCTCAGTGACAGTTGATGACAGCAGTTAGCCTGGTGACATACTTGACTGTAAATCGCTCCTGGGCTGCACTCAGCTTGATCTCCTGTCAGTCCCAGGATACAGGAATTTCCACCAGATGTGAAATTGTATTGAGAAGGGATTTGTGTCACGTTGGTTCATCAGTGCCAAGGCTGGCCAACTTAATTCTGTATAGTTGACTTAATGCACTGATTTAAATGACCCTGTCTGACAGGTTTGATAGTGAACACACAGCCCTCACCCACACCAAGTCATGGCTCTCAGCATAACTCTGTGTGTCTCTTTAGAATCTCATCAGTGTAGAAGGGTAAAAGCAGAGACCTGATTTTCTAGGCAGGTCTCTCCAGGCTTGACTGTCACTTCTCTAGTGCCTTGTGTGCTGGAATATTCCAGAATGGTCTTGATGCCAGCCTTCCTTGCAGTCATGGAAGGAGTGTTACCAGCACAGGACAAGGGAGAACACTCAGCTGTCTTTAAGAGCTTCTGATTTCAGTAGGAAGGAAGACGCCAGTGTTTAAGCCACAGATGCTATGAAAAGAGGGTCATTTTGGAACAGATGCTAGTTTTGCCTGTTTTTACCTTTATTTGCTCAGAAATTGTTGTCACATGATACAAAATGATGCTTATGAGTAGTGAGGCTATGTAATAAGTACAATGTTGTATTGTTTTAGGTTGATAAGAGACTCCTACCTTGAAATAGCCTTATTATTTTTACACATGAAGAAGTCAAAGAGCAAACTTTCAGTGTCACCATTGACACTTAAGGTAATAAATGATTTTATTAGAAATGTAAAGTATTAAATGTAAAGTATATTACCTTTGAGCTTGCTTATTTTGCTACCTCTGTGCTATGGATATAAAGAGACATTTTTCTTTGTGACTTGGAGGAATTAATTCATTATTTTAAGCTCATACTCAGATAAACTCTTTGGACATTTTTATGTAAGATTCTGGAAATGGATTTCATTTGGAAATTTTTGCCTGTTAAAATGTTATCCATGAAATGTAGGTGCATATAAATATGCTCAGTCATTAGGATTGATCAGGTGTTTGCAAGAAATGACATATCGTTTAAGCTGATAGACAAGTATGGTTTTCATTACTGATGTGGCTGGCAAACAGATCATCTTTTGATAAGAAAAGTCATTCATTCATTTATCACATATCTATGGAGCGTGTCCTATGACCCAGACTGTATTCTGGAAGGTGATACAGAGTCCAGGACAATCTCAGTGCTTGTTCCCATGCACTTACTCTTCAGTGGAGGGAGAAAATTTACCTTTCTTGTAAAGGAGGAAAGGTGGGAGGGAGTGAGGAAGGAAGAGAAGGGAAGGAAGGGTTGGGGGTGTTTTAGGTGGTGAAGTTTAGGATTAAGAAATAACTTGGGTTGGTGGGATTGTGAATGACTGCAGTGGAAAGAGGTGAAAAGTGAGATCTGATCATTTGGGAGGGAGCCTTGCAGAGTGGCAGAGGCATGCACTCCATTGAGCAGCGGTTCCAAATAAGGGGCAGAAACATCTCCAGGGATCCTGTGATCCTGTTGAGGTCAGAGATTCATCCTTTCTCAGGAGCTCTGGAAATGCCAGTGCTGATGGTCTGTGGGCCACAGCTGAGTACCCAGGATTCAGACATGGAGATTTTCTTTCTTTCTTTTATTTTAAAATTAATTTATTTATTTTAATTGGAGGCTAATTACAATATTGTAGTGGGTTTTGCCGTACATTGACATGAATCAGCCACGGGCGCACATGTGTTCCTCATCCAAACCCTCCCTCTTCCTTCCCTTCCCACCCCATCTCCCAGGGTCATCCCAGTG
This sequence comes from Antilocapra americana, assembly GCA_007570785.1. Lineage (NCBI taxonomy): Eukaryota > Metazoa > Chordata > Mammalia > Artiodactyla > Antilocapridae > Antilocapra > Antilocapra americana. The sequence continues at coordinate 35,843,600 of ML663562.1, read as the reverse complement.
CACCAGCCCTGAGCACCCTAGACAGGGAGATTTTCTAGGCAGGAAGTTGGGTGGGTTGGAGATGGATGAACCCAGGAACTTTGTTTTCATTTTTTTGTGTGTGAAAACTTGGCTTTTATTTTTCAAAAAATACTAATTTTTTATTCTTTAAATTTCAGTAGGCTTTATATATTTCATTCTCATTAAATAATCCTCTGACACACCAAAAGACCTCTCCAGAAAATTTTGATGTCAAATCCCTAGTCTTTGAGACAACATAAACATGATTTAAATCCTGTAGGCAAATAGGCTTTCAGTCAGTTGGAACAATTTAAATGGTTGCTGCCTTAGGTGGGTAACAGCTATTTTTTTTTCTCATCAAAATGATTACATAAAAAACTTACTTTTGTGATATGATACACATCTTTACATCCAATAAGAGAAAACAGAAATCTTTGTTTCCATGGCAGTTTGCAATGCAAATTAATAAGATGCTAGGATAAAAAATATCACCTTTTGGCTTCTCTAGGGAGCTGTTTATAATTAGGAGCTTAAACAAATAAGATTTGAGTGAAAGAATAGCATAACTCCAGTGACTGAACAGCAACAACAAATGCAATATAAGCATTATTTTCTGTATATCTTGACCAGCATAAATATTTTAGCAAGATGTACAATTATTAGACACACAGAAAATAGTCAAAAACAACAAAAATTCATCTAGGCATATTCAGACCATTGAAAGACAATTAAAATATGTCCTAGTAAAGACAATTGCTATATAAATCCTGAAAAGAAAGCATCATTGTTTCACTTATATGGAGAGTTTGGAGTATAGTGACTGTCACCCTGGTTTGGGTTGGAATCCTAGCTTCATGTCACACTATTAATATCAGTGAGACCAGAGCCTTTGTAACCCAAGTTTCCTCATCTGTGAAATGAAGGTGATGATACTTAACCCTTAGAGTAGGTAGGAAAATTAAGTAAAATAAAAGACTTGGCACATAATAAATACTCAAAAGAAAACCGAAAAGAGGTAAGGGGACTATCCTTTATCATTGTGTAACTTTGACTAGACTCCAACCTTGTATCTTTCTGAAGTATTTTGTACATAGTAGGTATCCAATAGTTATTTGTTAGTTGAACTATTTCTTGAACATTCATTCATCAAACAAACACTTATTGAGTGCTTAATGTATGGCAAGCATGTTACTCTCTTCCCCTAAGAAGCAGAGAGGAGCAAAGGAAAGAAAAAATTGTATTGTGATGCACTGAGGACTAGGTTAAGTAGGGAAGTGGAGCAAAGTAGCTAATTCTGCTTTGGGGGAATGTTAGAGATAGCTTTACAGATGAGATGAGTTCTAGAGGATAAGTAGAAGTTTTCCAGGGAATTGAGAGAAAAATAGTCCAAAGAGAGATTATCAAACACATGTTTAGAAAATAGATTTATTGAAGCATAAATTATATCTGTGAAATTAACCTATTTTAAGAGTGCAATTCATAGATGTTTAGTAATTTTACATATTGTATAACTATCATCACCATCCAGTTTTAGAACATTTCCCTCATCTCCAAAAGATCCCAAGTGCCCATTTGCTATCATTCCCATTTCTACCTCTAGTCCCAGGTAACCATTAGTCTGTTTTCTGTCTCTGTAGATTTGTCTTTTCTGGATAGTTCACTTAATGGAATCATACAGTATGTAAGCTTTCATGCCTGCTTCTTTCACCTGGCATTATGTTCTTGAGGTTCACCCATGTTGTAACACGTAACAATATTTGTTCCTTTTACTGCTGAGTAGTATTCCTTTATATAGTTTGATTACCTTTTCTTGATTCATTCAGCTGGAGCTGGATATATGAATTGTTGCCACTTTTGGCTATTATGAACGATGCTGCTTTGAATATTCACATATAGATTAAAATTTTTTAACTTTATTTTTAATTGGAGGATAGTTGCTTTACAACACTGTGTTGGTTTCTGCCAGACAACAGTGTGAATCACCTGTAAGTCTACGTATACCCCCTCCCTCTTGAACCTCCCCCCGCCCCCTACCTGCTCCCACCAGTCTAGGTTGTCACCACGCTGAGCCCCCTGTGTTATACAGCATCTTCCTTTTAGCTGTCTGTCTTACAAATGGTAATGTGTATGTTTCAGTGCTACTCTCTCAATTCCATATACAGATTTTTTTATGTGAACATGTTTTCAATTCCTTTGGGTGTATACCTAAGAATGGAATTTCTGGGTCATACTTCAACTCTCTGTTTAGCCTGCTGATGACCTGTTATATTGTTTTCCTCAGCGCTGTACCATTGTGTATTCCTACCAGCAGTGTATGAGGGTTTCAGTTTCTCCACATTCTTGCAAACAGTTATTATTTATCTTTTTGATTGTAGCCATCCTAGTGGGTATTAAGCAGTCTTTCATTAGGATTTTGATTTGCATATCCCTAATGGCAATTTGTATATCTTCTTTAGGACAATATCTATTCAAATGTTTTGTCCATAAACTAAATTGAATTATCTTTTTTTTAATCATTGAGTTATAAGACTTTTAAAACATATGTATTCTAGATATATGTCCCTTATCACATATATACTTTATAGATCTTTTTTCCAGTTGATGGCTTGTCTTTTCATGCAATTAATGGTATCTTTAGAAACAAGAGTCTTTACTTTCAATGAGGTACAGTTTATCTTTTTTTTTTTTTAATATTTTGTGGTTTTAGTAGCACTTTACGTAACCCCAGATGTTGAGGATTTTCTCCTGCATTTTCTTCTAAAAGTTTTTTAGCTTTAATGCTTAAGTCCATCATGGTACATTTTGAATTAAGTTTTGTGTAAAGTGGGAGGTAAGGCTCTAAATTCATATTTTTGCACATAGATAGTCATTTGTCTGAGCATCACTTGTTGTAAAGACTATCTTTTCTTTATTGAATTGTCTTGGCTCCTTTGTCAAAAGATTTATTGACCAAAAGTCTAAATATTTATTCCTAGACTTCCAATCTATTCCACTGATCTTTAAATCTACCTTTATGTGAGTATCCACTGTCTTGATTATTGTATGGCTTGTAGTAAGTTTTTTGAAATTGGAAAGTATTTGTCCTCCAATTATGTTCTTCCTTTTCAAAATTCTCTTCACTTTGAATCTTTAGCATTTTCTTCTTCATTTTAGAATCTGCTTGTCAGTTTCTGCTAAAATGCAGAATTTTGGTACAGATTATGTTGAATCTACAGGTGATTTGTGGACATTTGGCATGTTAACAATTTTGAATCTTCAGTTCATGTATATGAACTCTCTTCATTTATTTAGATATTAATTTTTCTTGATAATATTTTTTTACTTTTCAGTATGTACATTTTATACATTTTTGTTAAGATTAATTATATAATGAATGGGTATTTTCTTAATTTCATTTTCAGATTGTTCATTGCTGATACAATTGATTATGAATATTGACTTTTGTATCCTGTGACCTTGCTAAACACATTTATTAATTCTAGAGGGGTGTGTGTGTGTGTGTGTATCTTGGGATCTTCTACGTAAAAGATCATGTTCACTGCAAACAATTTAACTTCATTTCCTATTCTAAAATTTTTCTTACCTGTTTGTATAGCCTAGTATCTCATGTGCAGTGTTGAACACCTCCGATCTAAAAGAATGCCCATCATATTTTTCTTCCTGTTTCCATTCTGAGTTCAAGTTTGACCTCAATAAAGCCTTCCTCTCAATTCAAACTAAACGTTCTTTTCTGAATGTCTGTGTCACTAATTGTTCTTACAATATAATTACTTAATGTTACTTTGTACTCAATGCCTATTAGCCTTGTGTCCAGAATTAAATAGGTAAATTGCCCAAGGTTATAGTCAGTAAGCTGGCAGTAGCTACCCCAGAGCCTAAGCAGTGTTATTACAGCTAGTGAGGATGGTCTTCATATTTGGGACAGGGCTACATTGCTTAGATTTTAGATTCCCCATGGGCCGATCTCTCCAGGTATCCTGTCTCCAAGCTTAATACTTGATCTAGTCACATTTGCACATTGTATTTCCTGCTCTGGCATCAGCTTTACTCATTGCTTTTCCTTTTCTTTGGGAGTCTTATTGCAAGAAGTGAAAAAGGTATTTTTGTTATTGCTTATTTTATTGTTGAAGCTCTAAAAAATCAGGCAAAATATGAACATCAACAAATTAGAATAAGCCATCTACTTGAATAGCTTTTCCAGGTTAGTTGAATCTTTAAATTTGACTATTAATACTTTAAAAATGTAAAACAGACAGCTACTATGTTGCTGGCAGCATTTCTGTGTACTTCTACATGCCACACACATACACCCTCACATTGCATGTATCTCCATTCATTGTCACCTTTTGCTATTCTGTAGAACTTCATGATTACAGTCATCCTTTTAACAGTTCTGTAGTTAGAAAGCTGATGGCAAATACCTATCAAAAATCTGTAAGTAGTATTCCTGTTTCTACATCTTTACACACAATATATATTCAATTTATAGATCCTCTATTAAAATGGTAAATAACACTTAAAATGTCATTTCTGTTTATTTTATTGATATTCAAATAACTTAAGCTCATCTAGAAAATCACACAAAAAAGTTAAATATAATTAAATTACCCATAAAACCTGGGATAACTACTGTTGATAATTTTCTCTGTTTGTGTATACAGAGAAATATATATGTACCTATCTTTTAAAAAATGGGATCATACTTTGTGTGCTATTTTGTAACCTATACTTTTCTTTTGCTAATATGATTAGGATATCTTTTCATGTTGATAGATGCATATACATTATTATTCTTAATGGCTACATACTGTTACACTAAAATCTCATCTTCAGAAGATTACAAAATCTATCATGAAACTTTATGATATCTTTATCTGTCTTTATCATAAAATATTTGCCATATTTTGTAGGCTCTTCCCAGAAGGCACAGTTCTATTAAAGAACCAATAGTAAATAAACATGAAATGTACAGTTTATTTGCCTGGATTGCAATAAGAGCTGCTGCACAGGTTGGTGTGATTTTTATTTAATTCTTCTCTTTACTGTCACATCTGTTAAGACAACACAATCTATTTGAGAGAAAGAAAAATTTCACATTCTTTGAGATTTGTGCCAATGATATTTCTTTGGGGCAATTAGAAGTGCTCTTTATATGTGTAGTGTTTTTAATCTCTATTAGCCAGAGTTGGTTTTGTTTGCTTCAACTTTTCTTTAATGAAAGTATTGGCAGATACACATGTGCACATATTTTGGGAAATATCTGTCACAGCTAGGTGAGGGAGCCTATTCAGAGTGACTTATTGATTGATTAAATTGTCAACAATCATGATTTGTTTGACTATGATACATAGTACATTCAGGGGATCACATATTGTTTTTCAGATTGTCTTTATTTTTCCTCCAATGTATACCAAATATTATGAATTCGCTTTTTCACATTCTTCACCTAATGGATAATCTGTGAATCAAAAAGCTTGCATATATGAATTCTAATTTTGCATTAATTTTAGGTCAGTGAGGCTGTGCTGGAAATTAATCTACTTATTGGAAAGACGAATGCTAGAACTGATAAAGTTAGCCGAGGGGCATTATCAAATATCCCAGAATTTGCCTCCATGGATCTTTTGTCTTCATACACAGATTATTTGCTTGGTATGTTTGGATATTTGGCATATTATATACATATAATGTATAATCAAGTTTCAAAGATTCAATTCTAGAGATTTGTTGGGTTTTAACTTAAAAACAATGGTTTGGGAAACCTCTAAGACCCTGAAAGGGCAAGTTTTAGAATCTAGCTGCTGAAACATCAGGGCTTACTGTATGTACATATATGTTATTCCATTCACTGCTGCATTTCAGATGCAGGGTTGTGTGGGGAAAAAATGGTATTTCCTGATAGCCTGTTTATTTTCCAGTTAACACATTTCAAATGAGACTTTGTGGAATTACTTATTTGAGAGACCTTCTCTGAGCCTCTAAAATGTGTACCTACTCTTACACTCTGATATAGCTCCCTGTTTCTTTTCTTAGTTCTTCTATATTTGTGTGTGTGTGTGTGTGTGTGTGTGTGTGTGTGTGCTTGTGCATGTTTAAGCTTTTTCTCTTATTAAACTATCATCAGCTTCCTGAGGGCAGGGATGTTAGCTATTTGATTTGCTAAGGGCTCTCCTTAGAGACAGTGGAGACAATGGAAACAAGAGACAAGAAGAAACAATGGAAACTGAGATACTTTTTCTTGGGGTCCAGAATCACTGCAGATGGTGACTGCAGTCATGAAATCAAAAGATGCTTGCTCCTTGGAAGAAAAGCTATGACCAACTTAGACAGCATACTGAAAAGCAGAGCCATTGCCTTGTCAACAGAGGTCTGTCTAATCAAGGCTATGGTTTTTCCAGTAGTCATGTATAGATCTGAGAGTTGGAATGTGAAGAAAGTTGAGTCCTGAAGAATTGATGCTTTTGAACTATGATGTTGGAGAAGACTCTTGAGAGTCCCTTGGACTGCAAGGAGATCCAACCAGTCCATCCTAAAGGAAATCAGTTCTGGGTGTTCATTGGAAGGACTGATGCTGAAGGTGGAACTCCAATGCTCTGGCCACTTGATGCAAAGAACTGACTCATTTGAAAAGACCCTGATGCTGGGAAATATTGAAGGCAGAAGGAGGAGGGGACATCAGAGGATAAGATGGTTGGATGGTATTACTGACTTGATCGACATGAGTTTGAGCAAGCTCTGGGAGTCAGTGATAGACAGGGAAGCCTGATGTGCTACAGTTCATGGGGTTGCAAAGAATCGGATATGAATGAGCATGAGCACACACTATAGAAAATCATATATTCCTTATACATAGCAAGGATTGATATTGATATTTGTTAAATGAATGAATGAAAAGTGAGTGGAATTTAAACTTAACCTTACTATACATTTTTAAATTTGTAACTCCGCTGTTGGTTACAGTAAAATATAGTATAAATCTGTGAGTCACACCAGCAATAACATAAATACTGAACAGTCACTTTATGTTTTTGCCCATTCATTCATTCAAAAAATATTGAATGCTTTTTTGTGCTAAGCACTTGGATAGGTTCTAAGAAGCAAGGTACTGGAATTATACTTTCAGAAGGATATTTTAGTAACAACAGTATCTAATTTTGCTTGGCATTGGTTGAGCATTGAGCCAAAGGGAATGAAAAGTGTTAACTTTAACCTGATGGGGTGAGGTAGTCTTCCTAAAGCCTCTGAAATCACTCTGGTAGGCTGGAGCTTACTGCTGAAGGGTTGAGTCAACCTTAGCTGAAAGATTTGTGTCTGAAATCATCTCCTTCTTTGGCTCTGTCCTGAGGAATAGGTGGCCCAGACTATTTTCCAACCTAAAATGGTTTGCTCTGGGGTTGAACCATCAGATGGATTTTTTATGCTAAGGTATTGTCTTCTTATTTTTATTGCATGGTTTATCGCAGGGTGCATGGTTTTCCTTAGAGACCCCACAGGTAGGCTCTCAGGGGACAAAGCAGGGCAGTATGGCAGCAGAGGCTGGTCACTGCTTTTTTCTCTTGACACTGCTTGGCAACTCAGTTCTCCCTGCTTCAGAATGCCAGGAAGGCAGTCCTCTTAGAAACACATTATTGTTTTGCCACGAAAGGAATGCAACATTAATAATGAAGAGGTTTCAGCTTACACCCCAATCCTGTCAAACCATTGAATTTCTCTCAGCCTCATTGTCCTTAATCTGTAGACTGAGTGAATTAGATTTATTTATGAAGAAGACTGAAATCTGAATTTTAAGACTGTGATTCAAACTACCAACATGGCTATTTCTTTTTCACAGTGGCCTCTTATTACCTCAGATAGATCTGTCTACTTTATCCTGCTCTGTTTTCTCATGCTTTAAGTTTTTAGGACAGAAATAACAAACAAGTTACATCTGAAATTCTGTGTTAATCAGTTATTGCCAAAATTGCAGTGTATACCCAATGACCCTAAAACTCAGTGGCAAGAACAACATGACTTCTTCCTTTTACTTGTCTCCTGTGTTCTGCGTCAGGCTGCAGGCCAAGTTCCAGTGCACTTCATGTAGATTTGTTATGAGACCCAGGGTAAAGACTGCTTGGGGGGTTGCTCTTCTAGGGTACAAACCAGAGCACAAGCCCAAGCCCACGCACAGAAGCACACTCAAGCCCTCTCTTCACATTATATCCCATTAGTCACAGCAAGTCCTGTGGCCAAGTCCAATGTCAGTGAAGCATGGAATTAGACTCTGCCTGCAGAGGAAGGAAGAGGGGTGTGAATGTTTGTGGGATGATAATCCAAACTACTGGGCTTCCCAGGTGGTGCTAGTAGTAAAGGATCTGCCTGCCAGTGCAGGAGACATAAGAGACACGGGTTTGATCCCTGGTTGAGAAGATCCCCTGGAGGAGGGCATGGCAACCCACTCCAGTATTCTTGCCTGGAGAATCCCAGAGACAGAGGAGCCTGGCGGGCTACAGTCCATGGAATCTCAAAGAGTTGGACACTACTGAATGATCACTGAGTGCACACACACATAATCCACACTATGGCTTAGTTCAGTTCAGTCACTCAGTTGAGTCTGACTCTTTGTGACCCCATGGACTGCAGCACACTAGGCCTCCCTGTCTATCACCATCTCCCAGAGTTTACTCAGACTCATGTCCAATGAGTCAGTGATGCCATGCAACCATCTCATCCCCAGACATCCCCTTCTCCCGCCTTCAATCTTTCCCAGCATCAGGGTCTTTTCAAATGAGTCAGTTCTTCACAGCAGGTGGCCAAAGTATTGGAGCTTCAGCTTCAGCATCAGTCCTTCCAATGAATATTCAGGGCTGATTTCCTTTAGGATGGACTGGTTTGATCTCGACTGGTAGCCACCTAAGAAGAATTCTGAACTTCTGAGTGGAAGAACTGGAAAAAATGTGGTGATCAGTTAGGTGTCACACATGGGCACACACAGTGGGGAATGGCGTCTCCTAACCAGATTGATCTTAGTTGATCCAATTTGGCTAATAGTCTTCATCTCAGCTGTGCCTAATACTAGAATTTATGCTTTCCTTTTCTCTCTCAGTGGTTTTTGTAGCATCTTCCAAGTTTCAGTTTCCATCTTGTACCCATTAACACTCCTTTACTGTTGTACAAAGATACGAATTTGAAATGACCTGATTTTTAAAAATTTATTATTTTTTAAAATAATTTTTTAATAATCATTTCTCTACTGCTATCCTATTTTCTATTTCTCTGCGACACAATTTCCCATGCTGGTGGGGAGCTACAAGGACACATTATATCTTCAAAGCTCAAATAATTATACCATGTACATGTGAGAATGGAGATGAATTATTCATTTTTAAATAATTTTTCTTCGTTGCTGCACAAGGGCGCTCTCTAGTGCAGCAAGCAGGGGGTTACTCTTCATTGTGGCACATGGATTTATCGTTGCAGTGGCTTCTCTTATTGCAGAGCATAGGCTCCAGGTGCACCGGCTTCAGAAGTTGCAGAGTGTGAGCTCAGTAGTTGTGGTGTATGGGCTTAGTTGCTCGGCAGCATGTGGAATCTTCCCAGACCAGGGATCGAACCGATGTCCCTTGCATTGCAAGGTGGATTTTAACCACTGGACCACCAGGGAAGCGCTGAAATGACTAAATTTTTTTAAGCCCAATTCATTTTGTATTTTGCCTTAAGAATAATAATTTTGCTCTCCAGTATTCTTCCAGCAGACTGATCATAAATTACTGTTACCATTTCCCTCACTTCAGCACTTGGGTTGGAAGGAAATATTGAATCCCCATCTGATTGCTTCAAATACCCAGATGACAGTGAGGTTCATATTATAATGAATTGCTAAAGGGCAACAACAACAAATAAAAATTGTTTGATTTTCCTTGTGTTAGCATACATTCGCATCCGGGAGAAAACTTCTTCACTCATCTTACCTTCACTAGCATTGATCTGTACATGATGCAGTAAAGGATATTGATTGTTATTGTGTGTAGAGCACTATACAGCTATTTCTGTCCAGAGGGAAGGAGGGAGAAGTAAAGAACACCCCAAGGAGTAGGTCTTGCCTCCCATAAACTTCTAGTCTTTAGCAATCAGAACAGGCATCCACTTTGATATGATATAAATACATTTTTTAAGAGGGCCATATTTTAAGCTAAAGCTGGACACAGGCAGGGTGGGCATTTGAGTTTATATGGAACATTTTTTTTTTTCTGGAAGAAGTACATGTGAGGCAGATACAAATGGACTAAAGGCATGGATACCAGGTAGAAGGGAAGCTTATTTTCTCAGCACTCTGAGCAGTTGACAGTCAGAGAAGCATTGTGACAGAATAGACCAGTCATGTGTGGAGGATGGAATAAAGATCATCTTGCCAGAACCAGAGAGCAATTGTATGATGTCTATAAAACAGTAAGAGAATTGAGTGATGCAGCTGGCCCAATTTACCGAGGTTTCTTTTACATCGTTTTATAGGAATACAGACCCTGAAATAATGCTACTGGCAACATGGGACCATATTTAGATTGAATGTAAAAAACACTTACTCATATCTACTTTGGGCCCCGTTATATTCAAATATATTCCATCTTTTTGTCTTGATTTTCTTGTGGCCTTACTAAAAATTTACACTAGGATTAAAAATTATTAAATTCTGTAATATGTTTGAATTAAAAGTGACATTTAGGGGTCAGTGGTCCTGGATGCAGCCTTTCACACCTAAATACACTTGGTATACAGAAAGAATATAAATATGTGTCATGCCAAAAATGAATGTTGATGAACCTACTGTCAGAACATAAAGAGAGATCTATGGAGCAGAACCAAGAATCAACTGATCCTTAGTATTAATACATGCTTTGCCCCTTGAGATGGAGAAAACCTTCTATCCTGGAAAAAATGCAATTTGTCTTTCCTGTTCTGCCTTGTCCCTGGCTCAGAGATATGGGTCAATACCAACTAAAAACTAGGATATCATTTCTCTACTGCTATCCTATTTTCTATTTCTCTGAGACACAATTTCCCATGCTGGTGGGGAGCTACAAGGACACATTATATCTTCAAATCTCAAATAATTATACCACGTACACGTGAGAATGGAGATAAGTTATTCATGCTAGCAACACTGATTATGTACATGCATGCATGTGTGTGCTCATGTGCTTCACCAATTCAGATTGTCAACAGTTCAGACAATGAGGGTATGATAATTATCCTCAGTGAAGCAGAAGCCCCAGATCACTGTAACCAGGCAGTCCTGGCTGGAGGTGGTGGAAACCATTGCGAAGGGATGCTTCTCAATGCAGGGTATAAGGGGCTCTCCCTCCAAAATATTCTTCTAAAGATAAACTCACAGATAGCACAGATAATATGTGGAGAAATTTTGGCCTCATTTTTGGAATGTAAAGACAAAGAAAATAATTGTAAACAGAAAAAGCAGACTTTCTACAAAAGAACAGAAACTCAACTGGTCTTATTTTTTCTCTGTGACATTAAAGACTACGTAACATTGGCCACATAAATGTAGAGGTTCTTTTTTGCTTTTAATTTAGCTCAGTTTTTTGCACAGGTAATTTATTCTCAAGAATCACAGTTCAAAATTCATAGAAGGGTATGGTGAGACTGTCTCCCTCCCATCTTCTCTGCAGGTGACTCGGTTCTCTTCCCCAGAGGTAAACAGTGTTGTCAGAATGTGTGTATGTGTGATAGGTTGCTTCAGTAGTGTCCAACTCTTGGCGACTATAATGGACTGTAGCCCACCAGGCTCCTCCATCACGGGATTCTCCAGGCAAGAAGACTGGAGTGGGTTGTCAGGCCTCCCTATACGGGATCTTCCCAACCCAAGAGTTGAACCATGGGATCTCCTGCATTGCAGATGGATTCTTTACCAACTGATCTACCAGGAAACCACTAGCACCATATCAATGCCCAATTCCTGCTATAACAAATAGCCACAGATTCAGTGGCTTAAAGCAACACAATGTATTATCTTACAGTTCTGGTGTTCTGAAGCCCAATATAGGCCTTACTGGGCTAAAGGTAAGGTGTCAGCAGACTACTTTCCTCTGGAGGCATTAAGGGAGAATGTTTTCTTAGTTATAGCCTCAGATTATGGTCAAGACCTAAATCTAAAAGTTATCAAAGAAAAGGTTAATAGTTTATACTACTTAGAAATGAAAAGTTTCTTCATGGCACACAACTACCATAAAGAGGGTTAAAAAAAACACCTGATAATTGAAAAGATGTATTTGCAAATAATATCACAGTCAAAGGGTTTATTTCTATAGTGAAAAGCTTCTGTATGTGTGTGTGCTTAGTTGTTCAGTCGTGTCTGACTCTTTGTGACCCCGTGGACTGTAGTCCACCAAGCTCCTCAGTCCATAGAATTCTCCAGGCAAGAATATTGGAGTGGGTTGCCCTTTCCTCCTCCAGGAGCTCTTCCTGACCCCAGGATCAAAACTCCTGTTGCCTACATTGCAGATAGATTCTTTACCACTGAGCCAATTGGGAAGCCCAATAAAGAGCTTCTACAAGAATTTAAGGAAAAGGCATGGACCCTTTTACTAGTTTATGGAAACCTATTTGGAATATGTAAAAAATAACAAAGGTATACAATTTTAGTTTTTCCAAATGGCTATCCTATTTCTGTACTTTTTCTAATTTCTATTGATCTGCCTATTCAGGATTCAATACCACACTATTTTAATTATTATAGCCTTGTAATATATTTAGTAGTATCTATTACAGTAAATCTTCACTTATTACTCTTTCTTTTCAGAATTGTATTTCTTTTATGGCTTTTTTTTTCTACTTTGGAAACAGCTTGTCTAGTTTAAGAAAGTTCTTTCATAATTTTATATAAATTGCAATACCTTTATATCTTATCTTAGAAATAATATGTTTTTATTCTATTGAGTCATCTTAACCAAGAATATTGTATGTCTTATATTTTTAGTTCATTTTCATCCCTTTAAAAAAAAATCAGTCCCTTAGGAGTGTCTTAACATTTTCTTTAAGTAGATCTTATATGCTTCTTGTTAGACTTATTTCTCAGATATTTTATCTTATCAGTAGTATTGCAAAATTTTTTCATTAGCTTTCTATTAGTTGTTGTTTTGTGTATGGAGGCTATTGATAGCTCTGTATTACTTAATTATCTTTAGATATTTTTCCTCACCTTATCCTTCATAAGCCAAGTCTAGGTCAGCACATGTCTTCTGTGAAGGGCCAAATAGTAATATTTTATGTTTTGTGCTCTCTGTTGCAACTATTCAGCTTTGCTGTGTTAATGTGAAGGAACCATAGACAAAAATGTAAATGAACATAGCTGTATTCCATTCTTATGAACACTGACATTTGAATTTTATCTAACTTTCACATATCACAAAATGTTAATTTTTTCAAACACTTAAAAATATAAAAACCATTCTTAGCTTATGGGTCATACATAAACATGCATTGACCTAATTTGGCCCATGGACTAGAGTTTCTCCTTATAGATCTAATTAATTCTAATTAGTGCCATCAATAAATCTCTCTTTTTTTTTTTTTGGTAACATGAACAATGCTGCCATGAGTATCTTGTGCAGGACTCCTGGTACATGTATCTGAGTATATGCATTTAAAATTTTATTAGCCTCTGCCCAGGAATTTGCTCTCATAAGTAGTATATGAGAATTATTGTATCTTCACATTTATTACCTTCAGATTTTAGTTCCTGTTAATTGCTGAGGAATGTGAAATGGTATTTCATCATAATTTATCTTATTTTTATTTTTTTTTATTTTTTTTAAAGACTTAGTTTTTATTTATTTTTTTTTAATTGTTTTTGCCATACATTGTCATGATATCACCATGGGTTTACATATGCTTCCCCTCCGGAACCCCCCTCCCTCCTCACTCCCCCCCGGGGAAATCTCGCTGCACCAGTCCCGAGCATCAATCCTGGGCTGGCGATTGATTAGACACATGACAATTAACATGCTTCAATGCCCTTCTCCCATATCATCCCACCCTTACCCGCATCCACAAAGTACACGAGTCTATTCTATACATCTGCGTTCCTTTTGTTGTCTCGCATGTTGGGTTCTCGTTACTGTCTTTCTAAATTCCATATATATGCGTTAATATACTGTATTGTTGTTTTTGCTTCTGGCTTACTTCACTCTGGATAATGGGCTCCAGTTCCATCCACCTGAGTAGAACTGATTCAAATGAATTTTTTTTTAATGCTGAGTAATATTCCATTGTGTATATGTACCACAGCTTTCTTATCCATTCGTCAGTTGATGGGCATCTAGGTTGCTTCCATGTCTTGGCTATTGTAAACAATGCAGTGATGAACATTGGGGTACATGTGGCTCTTTCAATTCTGGTTTCCTGGGTGTATATGCCCAGCAGTGGGCTTGCTGGGTCATATGGCAGGTCTATTTGCAGCTTTTTAAGGAACCTC
>ML663562.1:35667721-35819136 GCA_007570785.1 Antilocapra americana | reverse complement strand
CCTCTTTTTTTTTTTTTTCCTCTTTATTCCAGACTCCCCTTCCGGGACGGAACCCGTCCCCAGCTCTTTGTCTCTCCCTCTGCTTTTTTTTTTTTCTTTTCTTTCTTTTGTCCTACCTCCTCACGTGGGCAATGGGTCGCCCCTCCAGATGCCTGATGTCCTCTGCCAGCATTCAGTTCCTGTTTTTTGGAGTTTGCTCGGCCTTTAAAAGTTCTTTTGGTATATTTATTGTGGAGAGAGTGTTCTCCCCGTCCTATTCCTCTGCCATCTTAGTTCCCCTCCAATTTATCTTATTTTTAATGATGTTAAAAATTTTGGCCTTTTGGTTTTCATTTTCTACAAGTTGCCTGTTGAAATTCTTTGCCCACGTTTCTGTTGGACTATCTGACTTTTTCTTATTGATTAAATAGTAGAGAGAAGATAATTTATGTGTTCTAAACATGTTTTCTCAGTCCATGGTTTGTTGTTTATAATTTGTGTCTTTTGTGATACAAATTTTTTTAATTTAATGCAATCCTAAGTGTCAATATTTCCTTTGTAAGTTGCGCTTTTCTTTTTTCACATATGGTTATTTTTCAAGGTAAACATAATATTTGTATTCTAAATTTTTTTTTTTTCCTTTCAGATAACTACCAAGTTGTCTTCCAGACTGGCTGTACATTTTCTTACCTTAGTGAAGAGGTATATAAAGATGTAGATTCTCAGAAAAAAAACCCAGTTAAAGTGGATATTACATGGATTCTTCTGCTGCGCTACTATATTCACCTACAAAGAGTTAATACTATGAGCAAATTGCTAGGTAGGGCCTTTGAAAGAACATATTCCTTTCCAGTTATTAAGTCATGTTTCTTACTTAGAACTATAAAACATGTTTGACATCTTTCTGAGTGAACTCTCATCAGAAGATGGAAATTTCAGGGGTTCTTCGCCTGATATACAGGGATCTTTGAAAAGAACAGTATTTCAATGTATTTAAAAACATCCTTAGAAGGAGATATCCAGAGACTTCCCCCAAGACTACTGAAGTGCTGTATGGCTCAAAAGAGTTAAGAATCAGAGTGACCCTAATGTGACAGCTTATAAAATGAACAAGGTGAAATCTTGCAACTAAGGAGAGAATATCTAGTATTTAAAGAGAAAGACAGGATATTTAACTCCATGAAGTTCTGAGTTTTGTTTGTTGTTGTTTTTATTTTAAAATCATTGGTGCTCTCTAAAGAATAGCCAAGAAAACTGTTATAATCTATGTCACATTCTCTCCTCTTGTGGTTTTGTGATGATGTATTTATCTGTGCCCATGAAATTGGTGAGCCAGTGTTGTTTATAAGGGTAAACAACTGGGAAAGACAGCTTGACTAAGGCAGCGCCCAGTGAGGAGGGAATCCGCAGGGCAGAGAGGCCAAGTCACAGAGCAGCTCAGCACAGTTATCGGAGTTAGTGGTGGGAGAGGTGAGCACTAGGAAAGGTGGTGGGTAAAAGGTGCATTGTGATCGGGCTAGTTCAGTAGCGAAGGAAGTGGGTATAATCCCGCACAGTGGGCCCCAGTGATGCCCTCCTGTTATCGATTCAGCTTCCTCTGGATTCACCTGCTGGTATCTCCCGTGCCAGTCATGCACATTTTACTTCTTTCTGCTCTGGGCTTTTTTAGAAGTGACTGAGGCCCAGCATACAGGCAGGATAGCCTGGAAGTTCCAGAGACTGCACACATTCAGGAGTAACCTGCAACTGCTGAGGGAGGGAGCTGGGTGATAGACATTCCAGCATGCCAGCTCCCTGATGGAACAATTTTCCGTGCTTTTTCCTTAGGAGGGCCTCAGCAGGACTGAGCTCTCCTTGTCCATAGCTGGAGCCCTTTCCGAACTCGCTCTCATTGACTTTTTTCTGTCACATATTTCCCATTCTCTCACTTGAGATCAGTTTTCAAATAAATTACCTGAACCTGAATTTTTGCTTAAAGATTTTTTTGGCTGGGGATGGGGATCCCCAAATAAGACAGCTAGATTGAATGTTTTGCTTTACTAAGCTTGAAATCAGAAGTAGGATCACAGGGTTCTGAGGTGTTCTTTCCTTCCTGTGACCAGAAGCAATTCTGTTAGTGTATAAACTTAAAAAATGGAGGAAGGTCATGGGCAGCCACTGGGTGAGGTGGGAGCGTGCAGGAATGCAAGAGATTAGCAAGCAAAGGACAGCAACATGAGACCATTCTGTTATCTGACATGATTCTATAGTAGTTTTTGTTTTTCCTTTAAGCATCTCTGAAGCCAGGATCTGGGATGTCTTTGCCAGATGACACTCTTCTTACTTCTCTTTTTAACTCTGGATTGATTTTGCGCCAAAAAGAAATGCATTTTTTCCTTAAAAGATTCTTACAGCTATATTCTTCTTCTTGTATTGATGAATTTCCAAAAGAACTATTTCAAGTCATGGAAAATCCACCTGTTCCAGAAAAAGTCTTATATGATTCAGCAAGCAAGGTAATGTTTAAAACATTATATATAATTTTACATCTTTTGAAAGACTTAATCATCCTTTTATTTCTGAAAGAAGCACATTAACCTCCATACTGACACAAAGGTTCTTAGTTTCCTCAGAGGTTTTACCTGAGGAAACTTTACCACAGAGAAAAGCCAACCCGACATGCTGGTTTTCTGTTTGCACATGTTCTGTTTTGCTGCTATTATAAGCCTTCAAAACGTCCCAGACTTTTCTATATTCCTACATATCACAACTTCTCTCAGAGTCATTTTGCCAAGGAGTTATACAAATTTCAATATAATACCCTATAAGGAAACTAGACTGAGAATTTCTCAATAATCTATACCTAATTTCTGTACCTTTCTTTTACATGTGTAATAAAAAGCATTCATTTTTATTTTTAGCAATCATGAGTGTGCTAAGGGTAAAGGGAAAGTTTTTAAGTAAATTAAAAGTTTGAAGATTTTGTGGGGGGAGGGAAAGTGTTATTCAATTGTATGGACTTCCCCAAAATATGTAATATGGAAAACTCTTTTAAGTTATCTATTGGAGAGATGTAAAAGAGGGGCTTGAACAAGCTAATAGGATCTTGAATAATAGTAATTTTTAAATAATCTACCAAAATAGGTAGATTGGAAGATACTGAAAAAGTATAAAGAGTTTCAGTAAAAATGGAAATTTGTTTCAAATTTGGTATGTTCAACAAACATATGTTGGATACTAATAATATGCCGGACACTCCTAGGTGATGGAGAAAGCAGGAGTGGATAAGGCATAGTCTCTGGTGTCGTCATAGAGAAAGATTGGTAGAGTTAGCACAAAAGAAAATGGCAGCACCTCACAGATGCTCTTTAAGAAAAAAAAATGACAAGGTTAATAGCAGAAAGAATATGAAAATCAAAATGTTTGTCCTACTGTCAATAGCATGTAAGGCTAATTGGCAAAGTAGAAGTGAAGGAAGTTATCTGAGAAAGAGATGATGAAACAGCCAAGCTTATGATCATGAGGAATGGGGATGCAGAGATGGATATAAAAGGTGTTGCCTAAGTAAAATTGAAAACAAAACACCTTAGTGACTCTATGACGATGGCAAGAGAAGAAGAGGGAATGAGAAAAGCTTTATCCCATCATTTGGAACCTCTGTCTGTGATCCCTAGAGCCTGGTAACACCATTAGCAGATACAATGGGGGCAGGAGAGTGAGAACATTTGTGGACAAGCTTTGTATGTTCTGCTTTGAAATTATAGTAGAGAACCTAAGAGAACATAGTGTAAATTTTCAATATGTATTTGTGAAATGAATAAATCAAGTCATTTGCGTAGAATTCTTTCTAGGGGGAAAAACCCACTGATTTATTTTGAGTTACCTTGACTTTGGATTTCACCATATAGCCCTTTAGTGTTTACAATTATACCCATACCAGAAACATTCATGTTTCTGTTGTCAACTGTCCCAGAGAAGTGACCTGAAAATGTGGCTTGTTCCCAATGGGAATCTTTGCTCATCTTATCCTACTGGAGTATAGTAACCTTATGTTTGAAGTGAAGTCGCTCAGTCGTGTCCGACTCTTTGCGATCCCATGGACTGTAGCTCGCCAGGCTCCTCCATCCATGGAATTTTCTAGGCAAGAATACTGGAGTGGGTTGCCATTTCCTTTTCCAGCTTCCCTGATAGCTCAGTTGGTAAAGAATCTGCCTGCAATGCAAGAGACCCCAGTTCAGTTCCTGGATGGAGAAGATCCCCTGGAGAAGGGATAGGCTACCAACTCCAATATTCTTGGGCTTCCCTTGTGGCTCAGCTGGTAAAGAATCCGCCTGCAGTACGGGAGACCTGGGTTCAATCCCTGGGTTGGGAAGATACCCTGGAGAAGGGAAAGGCTACCCACTCCAGTATTCTGGCCTGGAGAATTCCACAGACTGTATAGTCCATGGGATCACAAAGAGTCAGACACGATTAAGCCACTTCACTTTCAACCTTGTGTTTGGGGTAAATAAGAATAAAATTTTAAAAAGATCATTCTTTGGAACAAGAGAAGAGGGTAATTTTAAAAAGTAGTGGGAAGACCCACTAAGGAATATTTATGGATTCAGTTAAGTGAGTCTCAGTTGAGGTCATTGCCCCCAGGGCAGTGTATTGCAATCCACATGGGAGGATTTTTCAGATTACTTCCTAGATACTGGAAATATTGGAATGCCCAGACTCAGTGCCCCTATTTCCTGTCCCAGATTCTAAGTCATTTGAGAAATAAAAGAGTAAGACATACTGAGATTAAAAAAATACCTTGCTTTATGAATCATGCCATTGATATTGTAGGATATGGTTTATATTTACTGGTAAATGGTCTGCCTAGTAGTGATTAGAAAAGTTGACAGTTCTACCAGTCCAGGCTGATGGATTTTGGTGGAGAGGGGGCTCATTACAGATCTCTTTAAAACCCGTTTACAATAGCCAGGACATGGAAGCAACCTAGATGCCCATCAACTGACGAATGGATAAGAAAGCTGTGGTACATATACACAATGGAATATTACTCAGCATTAAAAAAAAATTCATTTGAATCAGTTCTACTCAGATGGACAAAACTGGAGCCCATTATCCAGAGTGAAATAAGCCAGAAGCAAAAACAACAATACAGTATATTAACGCATATATATGGAATTTAGAAAGACGGTAACAAGAACCCAGCATGCGAGACAGCAAAAGGAACGCAGATGTATAGAATAGACTCGTGGACTCTGTGGATGAGGGAAAGGGTGGGATGATATGGGAGAATGGCATTGAAACATGTTAATTATCATATGTCTAATCAATCTCCAGCCCAGGATTGATGCTCAGGGCTGGTGCAACGAGATTTCCCGGGGGGAGGGAGGAGGGAGGGGGTTCTGGAGGAGGAGCATATGTAAACCCATGGCGATATCATGTCATTGTATGGCAAAACTAATTAAAAAAAAAAGAGAGAACAAGAAAAGAGAAAAAAAAATAAAACCTGAGGGGACAGAAACCCTTTTAAAATTTGTTGCATGAAGGAGCAGAGGATGTTCACTCCCTGAAAATAGTATGCTCGGAAGAAGAGTAGAATTATGCATATCCAAAATTCTTTTTCTCAAATTCACCCATCAAGTAACTCTCTCTAGGGAGAGGGGCAGAGAGAAGGTGAAAAGGCCTGGGATGTATTGTTAATGTCTGGCCCTCCACCTGGCAGGAACCAGTAGGGCAGGATCAGATCATTTCCATCTAACACCACTGTCTGAGTCACTCCTCCTAGGACCTGAGACTGCCTTGAGGATTCCTTCCATGTGTCCCAGATATCTCAGGTGTTTTGTAATAGAAGAGAGAGAATGAGAAGGTTGAGAACTATAGTTTCAGTGGATGTATTCTTGTGAATATTTTATAAGAGTTTGGAAACAAATACTGTTCTGAAAGGAGCTTTGCTGAGCATTTCATTATTAAGGGCAACCTATCATTACCCAGTTCCTAAGGATGGTGCTCCAAACGTACAACCTTGAACACAGTGTAAGTACATGCAATATTTCTAATGCAGTAATGATATCAAAGAGTTGTTTCACCGTATTTGCTCTTTATTTTGACATAATTAGTGGGACACTCTCCCAGAATAATCAGCCTTAGGGATCACTGTTGCTTGCCTGACAGGTGCAAGCCACCTAATCATGTGTTCGTTTCACTGGGGTAGACAGCTAACAAGCATAAAGCCTTTTGGATTTTTTAAAAACCAAACTCCAAGCTTGGCTGACTTTTACAATAACATTTCTGAGCCTTTAATCACCCAGGAGGCCATTTCAATCAAGCCCTTCCCATAATTTTGTACTTAAACCTGTTTTCCCCCCACAAAGAAGTAGATGTGTTTCCAGAACCATCATATATACATGTCATGCTCATCAGCTTTGTGAGTCTGCCTGTCGTCAAGTCTATTGAAGCTTTATGATGGATAAACAAAGACACCAAACAAATTACATTAAAAATTCCAGGAAGGACATAATTAAAATGGTGCACAATGCTGAGTTATTCATGTTTAGGTCTGTGTGCCTGTGACAGACTGAGTAAGGTCAAACATTTGATTAGTGCAGAGTGATTTGATGTTTATAGTACATGACGAACAAGAGTGCTTCTGGTAGGTCTGTTTCAGTCCTTTCAAAGAATAAATCAAACATATCAAAAGTACCCAGTGTATAGTCCATTGACTACCTTATGTAATTAATCCCATTAGGAATTAGATACTGTGTTTTTTAAAAGAGAAATGAAAATTAAATGCCTATATTAATATTGATTTCTGTTACAGTTCATTATTATTAGGCTATTGTGTGAATAAACACTATATATATGTTGACATAGAAGGCATTTACTTTTTATTTTTCTCCACTTAGCTAGTTATTAAATATGAATTCTTTGCTAAAATAGTTGTCAGAAGCTCTGAAAGACATTCAGATATGAAAAAAAAATGAACATTTTTTTCCTGAATCAATTATTTACCTGATTTTTTGGTGAACTGCCTGACAGAGTTAATAATTTTATTTATTGTGCATATTGGTCATGCTTTTAGTATCCTAGTGCTAGTAAATGAGGATTCTGGCTTATCATATCCTTTTATGATAGTCTCTAGGCGTTTTAAAATAGTTTTCACCTTTAGTATTACCTTTCAGGCAAGATATTTTTTTCTTTTATCAGTAGACTACCAGAAAGGTCAATGTATTTATTTCTCTTTTTATTTTATTTTGAAGACTTTGCATTGACAGTCTTCAGTTGTATCTTGAATAGGCTCATAAATGGAAGGTAGAGAGTCTTACAGAAACACTAGGCCTTTCTTTACAGTCACTGACATGTTCCCCTTGGTCACCAAACCTTGAGATGCCTTTGGAGGTCAAGGTTTAGTAGAAGAATTGCTTTCCAGTTACCACACTGTAATCTTGGGAATAATGAGAAATTAATTTTGAAAATAATTTACATTGCATTGAAGAAGGTCCTTTTTTAGAAGTAAGATATTATTATCGTTAGTATTATCTCTCTGGCCAGACTCTACTTTTGTTGACAGCAATCATGCTTTACTATTTTTAGCTACCTTAAAGAACTAAGTAAATATTTTATTAAATCACCAATTGCAGTCTACAGATTTATGCTTCTTAAAAACTCCTGATTCAGTGACCAAGTTCTATCAAATGAGCTGGGCCCAGATTAACCAAGACTAACTTGCAAACCAGGCACATTTATTTAAAGAGGGAATGAAAGTAATGGAAGTAATGGATTTTGACCTCTTAGAGCAAAAACTGTCTTATTTTTCATAACATACTGAAAAAAATGCTGTTGGAAAGCAGATAATAAATTGTAACCAAATCCTTAGTATATATACACCAATGAATAAGCCAGACGAAAAGTAGATGTTCTTAGACTCTATAGTGATCCTGAGACTGAAGTGATAGCACTGATATTTCCCCCCTAGATCATTACTTTTGGATATTCACCAAAGTGGAAGACATTTGTTGAGTCCACTGGGTTTTGAAGCATATTTTTTTTCTACAGAAGAATCTTCTCTTTGGTAATTGGGAGGTTTTAAGACCTACATCCATAAAGCAAGCTGAGATGATTCCCAGAGTTTTCCAGTATAGTCACTATTGAATGAAAATAGAATGAATGTCTTAAATATTGAATACATTCATTGCCAGCAATAAAGTGGATGTTTCTGTTTGTTCCCCAGACAGGAGTAACTGATACTTCTCCACACTCCGATTTATCATTAAAGACCATTACCAGCCCATTGTGTGGTGACATGGTGCCATCAGTTGTGGCAACACAAGCTTTAAACAAAGAACTTTGCTTTCAGTGGTACATTCCTCCCCTGGAAAAACCTCCAAAGGAAACAGAACCTATGGTATGTAATATAATTACAAAGCTATCTCTTACATTTAGATGTAAAGTTTAATGGAGCCATTATAACTTTAAGAGTAGAGAATATCCTCTAATTGTATAAACAGAAATGTACAGCAATTTAGAATCTATATTGTCTAGTAAAATGACAGTGCAAGTAACTAAGAAATCTTGAGAATGTCTGATTCCTGTTGATTATTTTCCTTTTTCCTGAACTTTAAAGAGAAACTTTTCAGTGTATCACCATTATATGTGATGTTTAATATTTTCTAGTAGTTATCTTTTATCGTATTAAGGAGATTTTTTCCTACTTCCACTTTGATAGAAAGTTTTATCATGAATATGTTACTATTATTAAGATGACTTTATGACATCTCTTTTAATATGGTAGTTGATTTTATATGTTAAATCAACCGTGTGCTCCTGAAATTGGTCATGATGTATTAATTTTATTGGATTCAGTTGGCTAATGTTTCCTAATGAAGTTTTGCCACTGTTTTCAAGAGAAATGGGGCTTCCCTTGTGGCTCAGCTGGTAAAGAATCCACGTGCAATGCAGGAGACCTAGGTTCGATCCCTGGGTTGGGAAGATCCTGTGGAGAAGGAAAAGGCTACCCACTCCAGTATTCTGGCCTGGAGAATTCCATGGACTGTATAGTCCATGGGGTCACAGAGAGTTGGACACAACTGAGCAACTTTCACTCAAGAGTAATATTGGGATATAATTTTTCCTTTTTGTGCTATCATTGTCAGATATTTTCTGTAAGAGGCTTTTGTTAAGTTCATAAAATTCATTGATAAATAAAATCATGGTTTTCTGTTCACTGGTGAAGTTTGTGTAAGTTTGTGGTGGTGATTTAGTTGCTAAGTTGTGTCTGACTCTTGCAATCCCATGGACTGTAGCCCACCAGGCTTCTCTGTTTATGGGGCTTCTCCAGGCAAGAATACTGGAGTGGGTTGCCATTTCCTTCTCCAGGGGATCTTCCCAACCCATGGATCAAACTGGAGACTCTTGCATCTCCTGCATAGCAGGCTAATTCTTTACCACTGAGCTCAGTTCAGTTCAGTAGCTCAGTCATGTCCGACTCTGCTACTCCATTGACTGCAGCATGCTAGGCTTCCCTGTCCATCACCAACTCCCAGAGCTTGCTCAAACTCATGTCCATTGAGTTGGTGATGCCATCCAACCATCTCATCCTCTGTTGTCCCCGTCTCCTCCTGCCTTCAATCTTTCCCAGAATCAGAGTCTTTTCCAATGAGTCAGTTCTTCACTTCAGGTGGCCAAAGTATTGGAATTTGAGTTCCAGCATCAGCCCTTCCAATGAATATTCAGGACTGACTGGTTGGATCTCCTTGTTGTCCAAGAGACTCTCAAGAGTCTTCTCCAACACCATAGTTCCAAAGTGTCAGTTCTTCAGTGCTCAGCTTTCTTTATAGCCAGACTCTTACATCCATACATGACTACTGGAAAAACCATAGCCTTGACTAGATGGACCTTTGTTGGTAAACTAATGTCTCTGCTTTTTAATATGCTGTCTAGGTGGGTCATAGCTTTTCTTCCAAGGAGCAAGCATCTTTTAATTTCATGGCTGCAGTCACCATCTGATTTTGGGGCCCCCCAAAATAAAGTCTGCCACTGTTTCCATTGTTTCTCCATCTATTTGCCATGAAGTGATGGGATCAGATGCCATGATCTTAGTTTTTTGAATGTTGAGTTTTAAACCAACTTTTTCACTCTCCTCTCTCACTTTTATCAAAAGGCTCTTTAGTTCTTCTTCGCTTTCTGCCATAAGGGTGGTGTCATCTGCATATATGAGGTTATTGATATTTCTCCTAGCAATCTTGAGCTTGTGCCTCATCCAGCCAGGCATTTCTCATGATGTGCTCTGGATATAAGTTAAATAAGCAGAGTGACAATATACAGCCTTGACGTACTCCTTTCCCAATTTGGAACCAGTCTGTTGTTCCATGTCCGATTCTAACTGTTGTTTCTTGACCTGCATACAGATTTCTCAGGGAGCAGGTAAGGTGGTCTGGTATTCCCATCTCTTTAAGAATTTTCTACAGTTTGTTATGATCTGCACAGTCCAGGGTTTTAAGTTTAGAGTAACACTTTTACTCAGATACTTACTAAGAGTTTATCAAAGTAAGGCATTTATGTTTTTGTTGTGAGACAATATAAGACTAGTGATATAATTCTCCATAGTTAGAGGCAGTCTTTAAGCAATAGTACTAACAATGTGCTGGTTTTCAGAGCTGGTATCAGTTTTGGTTGGGCTAATATCTGTTCTAATGGTAAGTGCATTTGTCAAAACAAGTTTTAAGTATTTTAACTGTCACCCATGTGACAGAACATTGGGGTTTTATATTTCTTCTTGTCTAAAGTTGCTTTTTCTAGAATTTTTCCATTTTATTTAAAATTTCTCTCATCTTTTTGGATAAGGCAATGGCTATCCATTCCAGTATTTTTGGCTGGAGAATCTCATGGACAGAGGAGTCTGGTGGACTACAGTCCTTGGAGTTGCAGAGTCAGACACGACTGAGCGACTAAGCACACACGCTCATCTTTTCAACCAATGAGTGTATTTGTAGCTGGAAGTGCCCCCTTTGACCCTTTATATTGCTTATCTGTGCATTTTTTCTTGGTTTTTGTCACCAGAGATTTCTCATTAATTAATTTTATTTCATTAATCCTATTTATCTTGCTTCTACTGTATTTTTTTTTAATGTGTGTGTGTTTTCTTCTAACTGACTCCTTGAGATAGATGTTTAGCTCAATATTTAGTCCTTTCTTTCTTAATCTATGCATTTAAGGCTATCAGTTTCTCTCTAAATTTTGCTTTGGCCTCATCCTACAAGTTTTTATTATAGTATTGTCATCATCTTTCAGTAAAAACTAACTTTTTGAATTTCAAATATGATTTCTTCTTTGACTTACAAGTCATTTCAACATGTTTCTGAAGTTACAAACTATATGAAGTTTTTCTAGTTATCTTTTGTTATTTATTCCTAGATTATTTTGTTCTGTATTAATAAAAAATATTCTATATGATTGACATTTGTTGAAACTTGCTTTTTCACCAGGAAATGTTTATTGTGTAAATATTCCATTTGCTCTTAAAAAGAATGTGCCCTCCTCAGTTGTTGAGACAGTGTTGATATATGTGTAATAGGTCAGTTTGTGTAGTCTTATTCAGGTACTCTGTATCCTTACTGACTTTTCTATTTTTGTTTGGCTTCTTATTTTTTTAAATCAAAAACTGTTGACCCTTGAACAACATAGGAGTCAGGGTGATGAAAAATATATGTGTAACTTTACAATTGGCTTTCCACATCCACATTTATGAATTCAGCCAACCGTGGATTGTGTATAGTAGTGTAATAGTACATATTTATTGAAAAAATTCTCATAAAGTAGGACCTGTACAATTCAAATGTGTGTTCAAGAGATTTTGCCATTTAATTCTGTCACTGAGATTGTTGTTGTTTTGTTTTTTTCTTGTAGTTCTGTCAAATTTTGCTTTATGTAATCAGAGGCTTTGTTCTTAGGTACAGTCAGATTGACAAGTGTTGTGACTTCTTGGAGATTTCAGTATTTTGTCATTTTGAAGTGACTTCTGGCCTTTTCATAAGAATGATTTTTCCCTCATAAAGTCTCCCTAGTTTGATATTACTAGAGGAAAATGACTTTCTCATGGTTATTATTTTCACAATATTTCTTTTTCCAGCCTTTTGCTTCCAACCCTTTTGTGTCCTTGTGTTTTAGTTGTATTTTTAAATAAAAATATATTCTTGGATATTTTAAAATGCAGTCTGACAACACTGTATTTTGACTAGCAAAGTTAATCCAGTCACAATTAATATAAATGCTCCTGTATTTGTTTTGAAATCTACCATATTATTTTTAAACTTTTACTTCTTTCAGTTTTCTGTCTTTCTTTCATTTTGGGGACTGATTATTTTTCTCATTCATTTTCACTCTCTGAATTTTGAAATTATGCATGCTTTTGCTATGCCTTTAGTGGTTACCCCTCAGGACAACATACATACTTATCAATTTTAAAGTCAATGAATAATGTCTTTATTCCTGTAATGACATATTATTGTACATTTTTTACTTAGTAACCAAGATAATATAATTTTTATTTTATACAAGAGTTATTTTCCTTTAGAATTTTTTATACATTCAACATTTGCTTTGGTTTCTATTTCCTCTTGCATTTTAGACATTCCTTTTAGGATCACTTCTTTCTGTTGAAGTATGTATTTTAAAATTTTTTTTGGTGAGCATCTTCTGGAAGCAGACACTCTCAATTTTTGTTTGCCTGACAAATGTCATTGTTTTACATTATCTAGGAAATAAATTTTTATGGAGTAGAGAATTCAAGCTTGGAAATTATTCCCTTTTAGTACATTGAAAATGTTATTTACTCATTTCCAGTGTTGCTCTTGAGAGTCAAAATGTTGTTGCTTTAAAAATTATTCTGATTTCTTTGATGAACCACTTTGGAAGCTGTCTTTGCACAGTGTTACTAGAAATGGTCTTCTTTTTATTTATTTTGCTTTCATTACTGTAGTGGTCAAGAACACAGGTTCTAGAGCCCTCAGAATTGGGCAGATCAAACTCCTGTTTTGAATCCCAGTTTTGTGATTATACTTAGAAGTTTTGTGACCTTTGGTAGATGAGTCAAGTTTTCTGTGTCATGAGTACCCCAGAGATAATTGTGTAAACGTGTTACTTACTCAGTTGGGTCTAACTCTTTGTGATCCCACTGACTGTAGACCGCCAGGCTCCTCTGTCCATGGAATTCTCCTGGTGAGAATACCGGAGTGGGTTGCCATTTGCTTCTCTAGGGGATCTTCCTGACTCAGGGATTGAACCTGTGTGTCTATTTCTTGCATTGGCAGGCGACTTCTTTGCCGTCTCAGCTACCAGGTAAGCCCTAATTGTGTAAACATAACTTAAATAGTAGTTGTTATTTATTATTATATTATTTTAACATTACTACACTATTTTAAAGTTTAATAACTTCAAATACACGTGTAATACACTTGGTAAGCATCATTTTTAAAGCACCTTTTAAAGTTCACCAGCAGCTAATCAATGAAAATAGTAAAGTTGCAGGATATAAAATCAACACACAGACATCCCTTGCATTCGTATACACTAACAATGAGAAAACAGAAAGAAAAATTAAGCAAATAATTTCATTCAACATTGCAACGAAAAGAATAAAATACTTAGGAATATATCTACCTAAAGAAACAAAAGACCTATATATAGAAAACTATAAACACTGGTGAAAGAAATCAAAGAGGACACAAATAGATGGAAAAATATACCGTGTTCATGGACTGAAAGAATCAATATAGTGAAAATGAGTATACTACCCAAAGCAATCTATAGATTCAATGCAATCCCTATCAAGCTACCAATGGTCTTTTTCAGAGAACTAGAACAAATAATTTCACAATTTGTATGGAAATACAAAAAACCTCGAATAGTCAAAGCAATCTTGAGAAAGAAGAATGGAACTGAAGGAATCAACATGCCTGACTTCAGTCTCTACTACAAAGCTACAGTCATCAAGACAGTATGGTACTGGCACAGAGACAGAAATATAGATCAATGGAACAAAATTGAAAGCCCAGAGATAAATCCACGCATCTATGGACACCTTATCTTTGACAAAGGAGGCAAGAATATACAATAGAGGAAAGACAATCTCTTTGACAAGTGGTGCTGGGAAAGCTGGTCAACCACTTGTAAAAGAATGAAACTAGAACACTTTCAAACACCATACGCAAAAATAAACTCAAAATGGATCAAAGATCTAAACGTAAGACCAGAAACTATAAAACTCCTAGAGGAAAACAGGCAAAACACTCTCTGACATAAACCACAGCGGGATCCTCTATGACCCACTTCCCAGAATATTGGAAATAAAAGCAAAAATAAACAAATGGGACCTAATTAAAATTAAAAGCTTCTGCACAATGAAGAAAACTATAAGCAAGGTGAAAAAATAGCCTTCAGAATGGGAGAAAATAATAGCAAGTGAAGCAACGGACAAAGAATCTCAAAAATATGCAAGCAACTTCTACAGCTCAATTCCAGAAAAATAAACGACCTAATCAAAAAGTAGGCCAAAGAACTAAACAGACATTTCTCCAAAGAAGACATACAGATGGCTAACAAACACATGAAATGATGCTCAACATCACTCACGATCAGAGAAATGCAAATCAAAACCATAATGAAGTACCATTTCACACCAGTCAGAATGGCTGCCATCCAAAAGTCTACAAGCAATAAATGCTGGAGTGGATGTGGAGAAAAGGGAACCCTCTTACACTGTTGGTGGGAATGCAAACTAGTACAGCCACTATGGAGAACAGTGTGGAGATTCCTTAAAAAACTGGAAATAGAACTGCCATATGATCTAGTAATCCCACTGCTGGGCATACACACCGAGGAAACCAGAATTGAAAGAGACACGTGTACCCCAATGTTCATTGCCGCACTGTTTACAATAGCCAGGACATGGAAGCAACCTAGATGTCCATCAGCAGACGAATGGATAAGGAAGCTGTGGTACATATACACAATGGAATATTACTCAGCCATATAAAAGAATACATTTGAATCAGTTCTACTGAGGTGGATGAAACTGGAGCCTATTATACAGAGTGAAGTAAGCCAGAAGGAAAAACAACAATACAGTATACTAACACATATATATGGAATTTAGAAAGATGGTAACAATAACCCTATATGTGAAACA
Organism: Antilocapra americana; assembly: GCA_007570785.1. Lineage (NCBI taxonomy): Eukaryota > Metazoa > Chordata > Mammalia > Artiodactyla > Antilocapridae > Antilocapra > Antilocapra americana. The sequence continues at coordinate 35,804,000 of ML663562.1, read as the reverse complement.
GGAAAAGAGATGCAGATGTATAGAACAGTCTTTTGGACTCTATGGTAGAGGGCGAGGGCAGGATGATATGGGAGAACAGTATTGAAACATGTAAATTATCATATGTGAAATGAATCACCAGCCCAGATTCAATGCATGATACAGGGTGCTGGGGCTGGTGCACTGGGATGACCCAGAGGGATGGGATGGAGAGGGAGGTGGGAGGGGGTTCTGGACAGGGAACACATGTTCACCCATGAGGATTCATATCAATGTATGGCAAAATCAGTACAATATTGTAAAGTAAAAAAATAAAGAAGAAAAAATTTTAAAAAATCAAGTTTACCAGCAGTATTTTCCCAGAGATACTTCAGGTGCCAATGTTGTGCAGAAAAGAGAGTAAAATCTGAGTAACCAGCAAAACTGAAGTGCATAGCAAACAGGAGAAAAAACTTAATTCCTCTCTGAATGCTGTTTAAAAATTTGTATCACAAACATTTTAATGTTTATTATCTTTAATTCTGTATCTTTATCCATGTCTATGTTTGCAATAGGGGTAACTGGGGAGCAGGAGGAGAGGCGGGCAAGTATTTGGGAGCAGTTCAGTATCAGTGCCTGAACTCTTTGAAGACGGAACAGTGATTCCAATTCTGGGAGCGTCTTGAAGAGGGGTCAAGCTTTGAAAAATGGGACAATTGGTCACTGTCGCCTTTTGCAGAGGAACCTTCCACTATAGCATTCCTTTGATTGCTGCTGTCTGTAAGAAGGGCCTCAGGCTCTTTCCCATGAAACATTTCCCATGTAGTTTTGCCCTGTTCAGCACTTTTTATTTTATTTATTTATTTATTTATTTTTGCTTCCTGCAATGAACTGCTCCTGCACGTCCCAGCTCTTGAGTGCTGTCCCCTCTAGTGGTGCCTCTGGTAGCTTCTGGTGCTGCTTGACTCATGTGACCTGCGTTGGATGGTAAAACCTCCAGAGCCCACCCTTTCTTTACTCTCAAGCACAGCTGCTCCCAACAGCCCCTCCATTCTTCTTCTCTAGGCTGGCAACCTGGGGCTAACTCTGAGTCTGTTATATATCCCTCCTACCCATACAAAAAAGAGAAACTTTAACACCTCACTTCCCAGAAACATTTAAAGCTGTTTATGAGAAAACAGAAAGAGAAATTAAGGAAACAATTCCATTCACCATCGAAACAAAAAGAATAAAATACTTAGGAATATTTCTACCTAAAGAAACAAAAGACTTGCATATAGAAAACTATAAAACACTGATGAAAGAAATCAAAGAGGACACAAACAGATGGAGAAATGTGCCGTGTTCGTGGATTGGAAGAATCAATATAGTGAAAATGAGTATACTACCCAAAGCAATCTATAGATTCAATGCAATTCCTATCAAGCTACCAGAGGTCTTTTTCAGAGATTTAAAACAAATAATTTCACAATTTGTATGGAAATACAAAAAACCTCGTATAGCCAAAGCAATCTTGAGAAAGAAGAATGGAACTGGAGGAATCAACCTACCTGACTTTAGGCTATACTACAAATCCACAGTCATTAAGACAGTATGGTACTGGCACAAAGACAGAAATATAGACCAGTGGAACAAAATAGAAAGCCCAGAGATAAATCCACGCATCTATGGACACCTTATCTTTGACAAAGGAGGCAAGAATATACAATGGAGAAAAGACAACCTCTTTAACAAGTGGTGCTGGGAAAACTGGACAGCCACTTGTAAAAGAATGAAACTAGAACACTTTCTAACACCATACACAAAGATAAACTCAAAATGGATCAAAGATCTAAGCATAAGACCAGAAACTATGAAACTCCTAGAGGATAACATAGGCAAAACACTCTCTGACATAAACCAAAGCAGGATCCTACATGACCCACCTCCCAGAATATTGGAAATAAAAGCACGAATAAACAAATGGGACCTAATTAAAATTAAAAGCTTCTGTACAACAAAGGAAACTATAAGCAAGGTGAAAAGACAGCCTTCAGAATGGGAGAAAATAATAGCCAATGAAGCAACGGACAAACAATTAATCTCAAAAATATACAAGCAACTCCTGCAGCTCCATTCTAGGAAAATAAACTACCCAATCAAAAAGTGGGCCAAAGAACTTAACAGACATTTCTCCAAAGAAGACATACAAATGGCTAACAAACACATGAAAAGATGCTCAACATCACTCATTATCAGAGAAATGCAAATCAAAACCACAATGAGATATCACTTTACACCAGTCAGAATGGCTGCAATCTAAAAATCTACAAGTGATAAATGCTGGAGAGGATGTGGAGAAAGGGGAACTCTCTTACACTTTTGGTGGGGTTGCAAACTAGTGCAGCCACTATGGAAAACAGTGTGGAGGTTCCTTAAAAAGCTGCAAATAGAACTGCCATATTACCCAGCAATCCCACTGCTGGGCATACACACCAAGGAAACCAGAATTGAAAGAGACACATGTACCCCAATGTTCATCGCTGCATTGTTTACAATAGCCAGGACATGGAAGCAACCTAGATGCCCATCAACTGAGGAATGGATAAGAAAGCTGTGGTACATATACACAATGGAATATTACTCAGCATTAAAAAAAAATTCATTTGAATCAGTTCTACTCAGGTGGATGGAACTGGAGCCCATTATCCAGAGTGAAGTAAGCCAGAAGGGAAAACAACAATACAGTATACTAACGCATGTATATGGAATTTAGAAAGACGGTAACGAGAACCCAGCATGCGAGACAGCAGAAGGAAGGCAGATGTATCAACAGACTCATGGACTCTGTGGATGAGGGCAAGGGTGGGATGATATGGGAGAATGGCATTGAAACATGTAATTATCATATGTGTAATCAATTGCCAGCCCAGGAGTGATGCTCGGGGCTGGTACATTGAGATTTCCCGGGGGGAGGGAGGAGGGAGGGAGGAGGGATGGGGGTTCTGGAGCGGGAGCATATGTAAACCCATGGCGATATCATGTCATTGTATGGCAAAACTAATAAAAAAAATAAATAAAAGTACTCACCTTCCCACCGTTTCCATGTTCAATCCTTGCCAGATATTCCATATGCATTTTCAGATAAAAAATCTGTGGTCTCTTTTGGGGGAATTCAGTGCAGTAGTTTCCAAATCACCATTCCAAGAATCCTCATGGATCATGGAGTCAATACAGTGGGTCACAAGTAGTATTTTTTTTAAGAAATTAAATATAAGAAGGCAATATCAGAATGCACCGCATACAGCAAGTGGAACTGTTGTTTTCTGAAACATTTGTTTCAGGATAGATTCTGTTAAAAAGAGCATTTCTAGATCCATGTTCAGCATTCTGAAGAATTTGTTTACTGGCTAACAAGAGAACGAACAGAGTGATAAAAGAGGATATCCATTCAGAAAGCGTTTGGAAACAGAAGGATGACATGGTTGGGAAACAGATTGTTTACCCCAACAGTTAGTTTTAAAAAATGAGGAACAAGCATAAAGTTCGTTTCATAAGGCCATAGAAATATCACATCCCTATCAGTCTAGGGCAGGATGATCTGGAGGAGTTAATGCTAAGACTGCATCTGTGGCTGATAATTAGAATAACAAGGTTTCATGCACCAACAATCACGTCTGACAATTAGCATGGACCCATGAACTGGTGTCAGACAGAGATTAGAAGTGGAGCACCAACTAACAAATTCTAATTTAAACAAGTTGCTTGAGTGATTTTTGTAAGCCACAAGCAAAAACACAGAACACACAGTTTTCCTATCTTAGTTCAGGGACACTTTCTTCCACCTTTGGGTCATGATAAAAGATGCAGTGGCTGCCATAAATCTCAGCTACCCAATCAGGAAATGCTGATTTAGGAGAGCTAGATATTGTTAAACCGAAGAGTCTATTTTTTCAGAAGATAATGCTGAAATTTGTTTGATGATTTAAATACTATATGTGCTGCTCCTGCTGCTGCTGCTGCTGCTAAGTCGCTTCAGTTGTGTCTGACTCTGTGCGACCCCATAGACAGCAGCTCCCCCGTCCCTGGGATTCTCCAGGCAGGAACACTGGAGTGGGTTGCCATTTCCTTCTCCAATGCATGAAAGTGAAAAGCTAAAGTGAAGTCTCTCAGTGTCCGACCCTTAGTGACCCGATGGATTGCAGCCTACCAACCTCCTCCATCCATGGAATTTTCCAGGCAAGACTACTGGAGTGGGTTGCCATTGCCTTCTCTGTATTATATGTGAGCATTCATCTATTCATTATCTTACACCTTCAGTGAGGAGTTTAACGTTGGAAAAACTGGGTGAAGCTCATGAAACCCCTTGAGATGATACAGGTATTCTACTTCATTAACTTCGCAAGAGCTCTATGGGATAGGTACAGTTGTCCCTCAGTATCCACAGGGGATTGATTCAGAAGCCCCTCAGATACCCACCAAAATCCGGAGATGCCCAGTCCCTTCTATAAAATGGCAGGCATGTATGCTAAGTAGCTTTAGTCGTGTCTGACTCTGTGATTCTATGAACTGTACCCCACCAGGCTCCTCTGTCCCTGGGATTCTCCAGACAAGAAAACTGGAGTGGATTGCCATGCCCTTTTCCAGGAGACTTTCCCAACCCGGGGATTGAACCTGCACTTCTTATGTCTCCTGCATTGGCAAGCAGGCCCTTTACCACTAGAGACACCTGGGAAGCCCCATAAAATGACATAGCATTTGCACATACACTCTGCACATCTTTCTGTATACTTTAAATCATCTCCCCATTACTTATAAAACCTAATATGATGTCAATGTTATGTAGATAGTTGCTGGAACATGGCAAACTCAAATTTTGGTTTTTGAAACTTCCTGAAGTTTTAGAAATATTTTTGATTTGCTAGTTGTTGGATCCATGGATGCAGAAACCCTGGATCCAAAAGGCTGAGAATTGTCATTAGCTGCATTGTACAAAAGAGGAAACTGAGACACAGGATGGAGGAAGACTAGCTGGCAAGGAGTCAGAATTAGAGAATCTGTCTCTAAGTCTGCACTCCTAGGCATGGTGTTACATTGAATCCCCAGATGACAATCCTGGTTGCAGGCACTTCCAGACTCTAGGCAGGGTGGTAATGAAAATTAATATTTGACCAAGGGCTTTAAGGTTTCCAGGGACTCAAAGGGTCATTGAAAAACAGTGTAAGTTACCATAATTTAATTCACCTACTCAATCTACTTCAGTTTATTTACTACACTGAATCAGAAATGTCACTAGGAACTAAGGTGCCAGTGACATAAAAGAAGAAGTCAGGACTGAGGATTTGGCGATAAAATTTTTAGATAATTCAGAGGGCCAAATATTTCCATGCCCCGATACTTTAAATTGATAACTTGGAAAACTTGAACTTCTTAAGTTTAGGGGCTATAAATTATACTATCCTATCTAACAGAATTACCTTTAATAGAATATAATAGAACCACACATGTTATTCATTGAAACTTCTTTACAAGCAAAACATCTTTTGAACCATTTCAGTGTCTCCTAAGGACAATTACTGAAGAGACTGCCAGAACCTGTCGTTCTAATGAACCTCCCAGACACTGGCATTAAAAAGAGTAGTAAAGAATGGCTGATTTAGACAGAAGACTACAGCTTAGCCTTAAGGAGATATAACCACGACCAAAGGTTTGATGGTTCAAATTTGTCTCAAAATTACACTTTAGGGCCTTTAGCTAAAGCTAAAGTTAAAACGCACCTCATATTCTTGCTATTTTTAGCATCCAGCATAACCAGTAGGATGCTTTAGATCACAAGTCAGCCTATTTGAGGTTCAGAATGAGACTGGAATTATGTTTATAACTTGATCAGCCTCAAGGAATGCAACCCAGAGCTAGCAGGGCAGGGGAGGGGCAATAAAGCTTCAGTAGCTGGCCCTTCCTTTTCGCCTGTGAGACCTCAGTTGGAGGGATGCAAACTACTTCAGGGGCTCTTGTATTGAAGGCAGCCGCATAGCCCAAGGCATGTTCTTCAGAGGCCATGGAAGTGGTAGGCAGACAGGCACGATCAAGTTAAAGACGTCTGATCAGGCAAAGCTTGCCAGGTTCCATCTGGCAAGTGAAAACACAGATTTGTACAGAGCTAAAATAGTTCTTGGAGATAAGTTTATTCCGAAGCCCACCCAGTGTAGGAACAAGAAATATGGAGCTAGTGCTCTTTTCTGGAGGTTTTTATACCCCTAAGAAGAGCAAGACACTGGTTCAGGGTCCAAACAAACAGGCTATGCATTCAAGACAAGCTGAGGCCTACCTGGATTGTAAAGGATGAGTTAGGATTCCTGGGAAAACTAACAAGTCTTAATAAAAGCAGAAGCTCAGTGTTATTAACTTGGATGTTAGGAGTGCTACAACTAAGATCATACAGATGCCCAGGACCTCCCCTGAGGTCTTCTAGATTCTGGGACTTATTGGCTAAGTGATTAACTAGAATGGGTCCTGCAGATGGGGCCCAAGATTACCTCCAGCTTCTGGGAACTGGGGAAGACAAAAGCTGGATAAGTGAGGCAGGAACTGGCATTCTATAGTCCCTGGCCCTTGCAAAGTGTGGTCAGGAACCAATACCACCAGCACCTTTGGAAGCTTACTAGAAATGCAGAATCTCGAATCTTACTTTAGACCTACTGGATTGAGTATGCATTTTACTTGCACCTTCTAAAATGTATGCACTTTCAAGGTTGAGAAATACTGGTCTAGACTGGTGCTACCAATGCACTTACACTCTGATGATGGCTCTCCAAGAAGTATTCTATTGCCAGTTCATACAGTGGGCTCCACTGGTAACGTCTGTTTCTTTTGGTCCCACCCAAGTCAAATGTCAGAACTGAAAGGAAACTAGAATACCTAAGCGACATTCTCATTTTACAGATGAGAAACAAAGTTCCATAGGGGTAAAATGACCAATGTCACAACTCATTAGTGTCAATAAGAATGCAAACCTAGGTCTTTGCATTTTAAATATTAATTTCTATATAAAATGTTTATAACTAACAGCTTAATAACTAATTAATAAAGCATTTGTTGAGTGCATATATGTGCCAGGCATTTTGTTGGGTGATTAAGATATTAAGATGAGGAAATTACAAATCAAGTCGATCTAATGGAAGTGGAAAGTAGATTCTTCTTTCACTGTTCCTGGGCTGTAAGGACAATTTTTTTTAAAAGTGAAGTATAATAATATTGATACAATTATATCAATATTATATCAATATTATTGATATAATTGATACTATTATATCAATGTTATCAAATAATATTATACAAATAATATTGATTTCTAATATTATATTAGTTTCAGCATAATGATTTCATACTTTTATACATCACAAAATAATCACCATGAAAAGTCTAGTTACCATCTGTCACCATACAAAGTTGTTACAATATGATTGACTATATTTCCTATGTTGTATATTATATCCCTGTGATGTGTTTATTTTGTAACTGAAAGTTTGTAGCTGTTAATCTCCCTCAACTGTTTCACTCATCCCCCAATCTCTCTCCCCTCTGATGACCAAAAGTTTATTCTATGTATCTATGAATCTGTTTCTGTTTTGTTATGTTTCTTATATTCCACATATAAATGAAATCTTGTGGTATTTGTCTTTCTCCACCTGACTTATTTCACTTAGCATAGTACCCTCTAGGTCTATCCATGTTGTCCCAAATGGCAAGATCTCACTCAGTATTTTTATGGCTGAGAAATATATAATTTTCATTGGCATATATATATATATTTAATTTTGAATTAGTGTTTTTTCCAGAGGTGGGATTGTTGGATCCTATGGTAGATCTATCTTTAATTCAAAAAAATTGTTTTTTGTATAGTGGCTGTGCCAGTTTACATTTCTACCAGCAGTGCTTCAGAGTTCCCTTTTCTCCACATCCTCATCAACATTTCTTATTTGTTGTCTTTTTTATAATAGCTGCCCTTTTAGGTGTGAGATGGTATCTCTCTGTGGTTTTGATTTGCATTTCCCTAATAATTTTTGATGCTGAGCATTTTTCCATGTGCCTGTTGACCATCGGTGTGTCTTCTCTGGAAAAGTGTCTGAGACCCTCTGTCTAGTTTTTAACCAGGTTGCTAATTTGTTGCTTTTTTTGAGGTTGAGTTGCCTGAGTTCTTTGTATGGGATTATAAATGGGATTCTTTACTCCTTCATTCATTGTTAGTGTATAGAAATGCAACATATTTCTGTATATTAATTTTGTATTCTGAAACTTCATCGAACTTCATTTATATTAGTTCTAATAGTTTTTCTTGTGGTGTCTTTAGGATTTCTATGTATAGTATCATGGTCTTCAGACAGTAACAGTTTTACTTTTTTCTCTAAAATTTGGATACCATTTACCTTTTTTTCTTGTCTGATTGCTATGTCTAGGACTTCAAACACTATATTAAATAAAAGTGGCCGAAGTGGGCATTCTTGTCTTATTCCTGAACTTAGAGGAAAAGCATGATGTTAGTTGTAAGTTTGTCATATATGGCCTTTAATATATTGTTGAGGTATGTTCTCTTTTATACTCATGCTGTTGAAATTTCCTTTTCATCATAAATGGGTGTTGAATTTGTCAAAAGTTTTTTGTGCATCTATTGAGATAATCATGTAATTTTTATTCTTCAATTTGTTAGTGTGGTGCACCACATTGATTGATTTGCAGATATTGAATCATCTTGCATCCCTGAGATAAATCTCAGTTGATCATGATGTACACACAAGACAATTTTAAATATAGTATCCCTCAGTGTTTGTAAAAAATCACATCACTTTTTTTTCATTGAAAAAGTCTTTTCGGAAATGAATAAGGGAGCATTGGAAATTTTTTCATGGCTGTATTACCTCCTGAAGAATCCAGTCCTGGGTATGCAAGGTGATATAACTTTGGGAATAGAACTAAACACTGTTCTCAATTGAAAACTAAGTGGATTAGATGAGGACAGGCTGGGGGATCAGATGGGAAGCTGGTTTGGGATTAGCAGCAGATCTAAGAGAATACAGAAAGTGATGTATCCAGGTCAGGTAAGGATTCAGGGATGATCATGGGACTACAGATGACAACAATAATGCTCTAAATACTGCTTAAAGCAATTCACATTGACTCAGTCCTCACAATGATCCATTGGATGAAGATTACCATATCTTCTACTTTACAAATGAGAACACAGAGGCAAATGTTTTAATAATTTTCCCAAGATCACACAGCCAGTAAGTGGTGGAGGCAAACCCAGGCACCCTGGCTCCAGAGCTCAGGCTCACAACTCTGTGAGTTTAGTGCTTTATTTTTTAATTACAGCCCTATTTTATTCAAGTTAATTTTGACTTCAGACTTACACTTTGAATCCAATTATCTATGCCAGGCTTCAGTTAAGTTCAATTAAGGAAGGCTTTAAATTGTGTTGCAAAACCATTGACAAGTATCAGTTTTAGGAGGGGGAATGTCATTTTCATAATCAGGGGGTTAAATATAAAGCATGATTTCTATTTAAAATTTTCAACTAACATGCTTTGGGGAATTTGATTAGTTCTTAGCAGATTAATGGAAATATCAGAAATATAAATATATTAACGTGTACCAGGTATATGACTGAGTTGCTGGCTGTGCACCTGAAACTATCACACCAGTGTTCTTCAGCTATACTCCAATATAAAATAAAAAGTTAAAAGAAAAAAAATGTATCAGCTGCTATAAGCACTACTAAATAAGGACAAGATACCACTGCTGTCCTCAGAGATTTTATATGCTAGCCTGGGAGTCAAGGTTAACAAACAGACTGAGAGCAAACAGCACAAAACACTGTGAGATCTTGAGCTAATCTCTCTGGGATTCATTTCATTTTCTTTTCAGAAATGTTTTGTCCAATTTTCTAAAGTTTTAAAAGTCAAATATTTTTAATGAGTAAAAACGAACAATACTCTGTCTAGCTCTCCTTCTCCCTGAATCTCCCTCCTTAGATGTAATTGCTTCAAACTCTTTCAGCTGTTTTTGTTTGGTTGTTTTTCTTTCTCCTGTTTAAATTACGTGCCCAGGTGATGATTTCTCGAGTGCTCAGCCTTACACACTCTTCTTCTCTGCACATTCTCCTGAGTTCTTAAACCATAGTCAGTGTTTAGATTTTGACTATATAAATATCACTCACTGCTGAGCCAAATAAGGTTCTGTTTCCTTTCTTGTCTTCTTTCCTGCAGGGGGTGGGGGGGCGGAAATCTGCCTCACTTTTGTTTCACTTAGTATTCTCTGTATTTTAGAATCTCTTATTCTTCTTAAGGTTTCAAATAACTATACAGTCCTTCTCCATGTGGACAAACTCATCAGCTTGTCTCTTAGTTCCTTTTTCCTTTCCTTCAGAGACATGCTTCAAACTGGACCAATTACTTTCATGGCTCAGATATCATCTTCTGATATCTGAATGAAGAACCCACTCTTCATCCTCCTATAATTCCTTCCTCTCTGAGTTGGATTTCATCGCGCCCATGTTTTTCTCTGTCTTGGCTTGCTCTCTTGTGTTAAATTAACACTTCTTCCATTTTCCCGAGAAAGAGTATGCTGGAGGTTCTGGTAATTCAGAGCTCACCAGACTCCACAAACTGCATCCATGGAGGGGTCTAGGAAAGAATAAAGCATGACAGGATGAAGAAAGCACAGATAACCATTAGAGAGACTCAGGTACCCAGGAGGAGCTGCCTGGTCTTCTCTCAGTTACATGGGACACATGCTATCTGTGAATCATGAACCACTGAAATATGGTGAGATATGTTGGTTTCAAGAAAGCTGCTGTCTTACTTGGGAGGAATGTTTCATAAGTCTCTGATCATGTAGTCAAAACCAGACCATGGGGCCAGACTCAATGAGAGAAGTGATGATAACAAGAGACTCCAGATGTAAGTAATCAGCATGTGCATTTTCTACAAAAAAAAAAAAAAATTGCTGGTAAGCTGGCATAGGCAGCCTCCTGGGGTGTTTCACACCCCAAAACAGAGCTATGTTAATTGCTTGCTAGTACATTCCATTCAGCTTTGGTCAAGGAACAACTCCACGATTTCAGTCCTGAGATGGTTACCAAGGTGGCAATGGGTTGAGATTATCCCTGCACTTACATAGGGAGCAAATAGACCTTATATACCCAACAAAAGGTCATCATTTTAATGCAATTCGCCATTGTCTTGGCATAGAATTCTAGGCTGAAAATTATTTTCCCTCAAAATGTAGGAGGCACTCACTGTTCATTGTCTCTGGGAATTCTGCTTTACTGTTGAGAGTTCTGTTCCCATTCTGATTCCAAGTTCTTTACTTCTGACATCTTTCCTCTGCAAACTCTGGGGATCTCCCCTCTGTCCCCTGTATTCTAAAGTTGCATGGTGCAACTTGGTGTGGGTATTATTCTGGAATCCTTAGGGTGCCTCTTTCAATATATGAAGTTTATTCTCCTGTTCATGTAGATTTGTTCCTTTGATAATTTGCTCCCTTTAATGATCTCTGCCCTTTTTGGAATTTCTGTTATTCAGATATTGAGCCTTTTAGATTGAGTGTTTACTCTTCTCATCTTCCCCCGCCCCCTGCCATTTATGTGTTTAAATTTAGGTTTATTTGGGGGAAGATATATTTAACTTGATATTTCAGTAATCTTTTATTGATTAGTTGTTATGGTCATATACTTTTTTTTTAATTTAAGAGTGCTTATTCTCTGTTCCATGTTAACAGCATTGTGTTCTTACTTTGCAGATGCAACATTGGCCTTTTTCTGTCTGAGGATATTAATTATGGTTTCATTGACATTTTCTTCTGCTCTCTGTCCTGTGTCTGATTCTCCAAATCCCTTTCTTACATTAGTTCTGGTCTCTACCTTTCATTTCATGTCTAGTGACCCTTGGCTGTTCATTCATGTTTGAGAAAATGAGAATCATATTTAGTCAGGCCTATGGACTTTTGGCCTCACTGCAGTGTAACTTAGCTAGCAGTTTCATTGAAGGATCCTGAAATATTAGTATCTGAAGTTCTCTTCTCTTCATCTTCATTTTTCCAAAGAGGATCTTTTAGATTCCTGCTTGGTTTTCTACATTCTGGGCAGGGACTAGAGTCAGGTAAAGGGATGCCTCTTATTCAGAATACGGACTTTCACTTATCAATGTTTTCAATTCAGCATTTCATTCCTGGACTAATGTCCTTCCTGAGCATAGATGTTCTTTTTTAAAAAAAATTTTTAATTGGAGGATAATTGCCTCACAATATTGTGTTGGTTTCGGCAGAAACCAACATCATGAATCATGAATCAGCCCTAAATATCCATGTCTTAAACCTCTTGTGTCGGTTTCTGCCATACATCATGAATCAGCCGTAAGTAAGCATACATATGTCTTGAACCTGTCCTGAACCTCCCTTCCACCCCACTCCATCCCTCTAGGCTATCACAGAGAACCTGATTTGAGCTCCCTGCATCACAGAGCAAATTCCCACTGGCTATCTATTTTACATACGGTAATTTGTATGTTTCAGTGCTAATCTCTCAATTCGTCCCACACTCTCCTTCCCTCACTGCGTCCACAACTCTCTTCTCTATGTCTGCATCTCATAGATCTTTGATTTAACCTCAACAGAGAGAAAAGTTTCAGAAGTTCGGCCAGTGGAGAAGTGGCAGAGAAGGAGGAAGGGAGTCTCCTGGTTGCAAGGGCTCAGAAAAGGGATGGGAGGGAAATTATTCCTGAGGCTGTTGAGGTTCTTGGCCATGCTCGCCATTGGCAGCCCCTCTGAGGGTAAGTGGGACACCACCTTTTCTCTCTGCTGACTCAGCTATGCTCTTCCAGGTGCTTTCACAGCCTTGCTTCAGTCTCTCATCTGCTTCATTTTCTCTTTTGCTTCTGTCTTTGTGAATTTATGCCTTTAAGAATTTTTTTTATTCTTAATTCATATTGGGAGACTGCAGGATCTTAGTTCCCTGACCCCTCACAGCGATCGAACCTGTGCCACCTGGGGTGGAAGTGCGGAATTCTAACCACCAGACTGCCAGGGAATTTTCCACATCCCTTTACTATCACTTTAGTTTGACTTGAGAGGAACCAGAGATAAATGAATGCACTTAACTAGTCAATTTTGATCATCAGCTCTGGGGCGCAGCTTTCTTACATCTAAAATGAAGGACTTAGGACCACCTCTAAGTGTCTCTGAATTTCAAATTCTGCGAATTCATTATAAAGAGGTGCTGTAATGTATAGGACTGACTCTAAGAACTGTCAAGAGTTCAAACATTAGGTAAATTACTAAAGCATGAGTCATTAGGTGGAGTTTCATCTTAGAGGTGGGGGCTGAAAAATTGTGTGTGGATGGCATGCACAAAGAGAAGAAGAAGGGAATCATCTGAGTGCACAAAAGTAGCCAAGACCACCTATGCGGAAAGGGGCGTATTGAGAAGGAACAGGAAATCAAGTTGGATATTCACCAGGTATATATTAGAACTTGATGCAGAGGATCTTCAAAGGCTAAAATTTAGACTTAACTGCAGTAAGAACTGTCAGTCTTCAAAAATAATATAATCTTATTACCAACTAGCATTTATTTTCGTCTCATAACCTTTGCAAAATTCTTGTTCATATCATTTCTCTTTTAAGTGAATTGGGGGGAAAGCCTCATTTTTCTCTTTCAAAGAAAAACCTTTTAAAGTATAATGACATTATTTTGAGAAACAATGCTGTAGTTTTTGAGGTGGAGTGTAATTTTGATGTCTCATTTGAGATGCCTTTTCATTTTCTTACAGGTTTTATTGTTGTATGCATATAATATGAAGCCTCTGAATATTTCTGATGTTGCATCTACTGCTTGCAACAGTGTGTTCGTAGGCTCTTTCTGGGTTCCACTAAAAAGGCAAGTAAAGATGGATTATCTGCAATTCTAACCCTCTTTGCTGATATTTTCATAAGATTGGCTGTTTCAGTAATATGCAAGGTAAATACAGGAGAACTTTTGGAAGACATTTTTGGAAGACTCTTCCTTTATTTAGAGAAGTATGATATTGCAGTGGTTAAGAGCATGAACTCTGACTTCAGTCTGCTTTGGTCCACATGCCAGTTGTGACCTTCCCTACCTTAGTATCCTTGACCAGGCTACTTAACCTCTGTGTGCCTCAGTCTCCTTATCAATAAAATAGGAATAATAATAGGACCTAGTATTGCTGGACATTACTTTGTCAACAAAGGTCTGTCTAGTCGAGGCTATGGTTTTTCCAGTGGTCATGTATGGATGTGAGAGTTGGACTATGAAGAAAGCTGAGTGCAAAAGAACTGATGAACTGTGGTGTTGGAGAAGACTCTTGAGAGTCCCTTGGACTGCAAGGAGATCCAACCAGTCCATCCTAAAGAAAGTCAGTCCTGAATATTCATTGGAAGGGCTGATGCTGAAGCTGAAACTCCAATACTTTGGCCACCTGATGTGAAGAGCTGACTCATTTGAAAAGACCCTGATGCTGGGAAAGATTGAGGGCAGGAGGTGAAGGGGACGAAAGATGAGATGGTTGGATGGTTGATGATGGACAGGGAGGCCTGGTGTGCTGCGGTTTATGGGGTCGCAAAGAGTCAGACACGCCTAAGCGACTGAACTGAACTGAACTGAATTGCTGGAGTATTGTGTTGGAGTATTGTCCTAGTATTATGGGGCTTCCCTGTGGCTCAAAAGGTAAAGAATTCACCTGCAGTGTGGGAGACCCTTGGTTGGGAAGATCCCCTGGAGGAGGGCATGGCAGCCCACTCCAGTATCCTTGCCTAGAGAATCCCCATTGATAGAGGAGCCTGGCGGGCTGCAGTCCATTGGGTCACAGAGAGTCAGACACAACTGAGCAACTAAGCACAGCAGATTATTGGAGTAACAGTTCCTAGTACTTCATAAATGATCACAGAGAATACAAAGATGTTGTCTGTACTATATTTTGTCTGTAGTTTAGGGTATGTTTTTAAAAATAACTAATGTGACTCTGTATTAAGTTGTAATTAACCTCAAACTCTATCCCCATCCTGGCCTCATCCTTCCCTCTCTGCGCAATCCTATATGTTGGCCAATCCTATCTGTTCCCCTGTCAAAAGACTCTGCATCAACCACATTGTTTACCTCCCTCTTCATCCAACAGTGGAGACTCTTAACTTTCGCTCATGCCTGCGTTCTGTCTCTTCTGATTTCACCTTATTCAGTTCCTTCTTTGTTTTCAGTTTTTTTCTTTGCTTAGTTAATTTAGTTGTGATTCAACTATTTGTTACTCTTGTGACCCTAACCCTAAGCCATTCCATTTTCTCATTTCTGAGATGGAAATAATACTTTGCCTAGCTTTGGGGGTTATTGTTGGGAACAAGACACACAGTATATGCACAGACACTGCATCCCTGATTTCCATTTGGAAAGACTTCCTGGCCTCACCATGAAAGGGAATGAAACAAGAGATATTTCAAGAGCTGGCATACTTTCAATTATTCAGTCAACTTTTTTTGTTTTTTTTTTTTTTCACCGAAAAAACGGAAAAAATTATACAAAATAAGGTAATACCAGCACCACTAAGCCATAACATTGGGAAATCATGCTCCTACCTTTGTTGTTTTTCAGTCACTAAGTCATGCCCAACTCTGCTCTTACCTTGTACATCCAAAACGTAGCAGGATTTATTTTTCAGAACTGCATGATGAAAAAGACTATAATTTATGTAGAACAGAATGTAATGAAACTGACAGGATTCTTTTTTTTTTTTAACTATAAAACACTCTTGATTTTGGTGTGTTTATGATAAACATTAGGGTGACTAAAGTTAGGGACACGCCCCTGTCACTGAGGCCCTTATCGGGGAAGGTACCTGAAAAATGTTCATCTGATTCATCCCTTGGTGATACAGTGAAAATAGACTGTTTCTCTCACCCAGGACCAATGAGGGTCAAGATAAGGGCAGTCTATAGGGAGTTGCTCTTGTTAACCATCCTTTAGAAGGCAAAGTAAGAGGATGCTGTGGAAACCTGGGGAATTGATCTTCCTGCATTTGTTCCTGATGTCATTTTGGTTTTTTGCATCATCTACTTCTTTTACATAAAAATTTCCCTCCATCCCTGGATAGAGACCTGTGGATCCATGCACATTTATGCACACACCTGTTCCTTGCACACCTGGATCCTAGAGTCACTGGGAGCCTGCAGGCGGCTGTTCGCCTCCTTTCACTTTTTCAATGCTTTTCCAGCTTCTGACCTCATTGACTAGTTAACCTCTGCATTCAGCACCTCCACAAGTCACTGGACTGACTCCAGAAGCTTTCTGGCCTCAGTATAATTACCACTCTGTCCTCTGCCCTCATCTTTGGCTTTTGCTTTTCCTTCTTTCTTGGTTCTTCTCCCTAACCCCCACTCCCTACATGTCACTGTGTGGGTTCCTTGATTGGTCTCTTAGAGCCATGGCTGACTTGTCCTAATTCTTAGCTTCAGATCAGCCAGCCAATCAGAGATGACACTGAGTTTAAGCAGGAGTGGCTGTTTTGTCACTACCTGTTGTTTCTTTGCCCATGTAGATATTTATTTCCTTTATTTTCATCTTATGCAATATTTTGGCTGTCTACATTTCTTTTCTCACTATGCCTTTGTGCTTATGCTGCTGTGCTTAGTCATATCCATCTCCTTGCAACCCCAAGGACTATAGCCCGCCAGGTTCTTCTGTCCATGGAATTTTCCAGGCAAGAATACTGAGTGGTTGCCATTTTCTCCTTCAGGGAATCTCTATTATGCCTTTGCCAGTTTATAATTATAAATCTGACTGGGTGTATAACTAAATCATAAACATTATACAGACGAGAATCACATCTCTTGGCTCATGTCTCTTGAATGAAGGAATAATTGAATGAATGATGTTTGGGGGTAGTTGCCAGAAATCCAAGTGTTAAATAACTAAGGATTTTATTTTACACATATTATTGATTCTGGGAATAAATGAATGCCTATCTTAACTTTTCAAATAAAATGCATATGTGTTTGTTATTTTTAGAGTTATTTCAGTTCATGAGAAACTATCTAATCTTACGCAAATCGCTGAAATATCATTGCCAACAACTCCTAAAGTTACTTCAAATGAAAATTTACGTGAAGTAGAGGAAACAGAAGAGCAACCAGTTGATGCAGAAATGGAAGTAAGTTAATGGAAAATTATATTGCAGGATGGATGCCATTATCCATAATCATTTAAATTATTTTTTACTTTGTCAGAGTAGAACTATGTAACTAAACATAGATCATGTGGTTCTTTTGGCCTTTACTTTCTCTTAGAGAACCAAATATGACCCAACTTTTGGACACATAAGTAATATTTTCTTCAAAGCTCTTCTAATACTAAGAATCAGATGGTAATGAAAATAAAGCCATCCTAGAGAGATTATTCAGATATCGCCATGCCTCCTAAGAAACAATGCTCTATAGCTTTATAATGTTACTTTTAATTTTTCACTCTGATACTTGAGCACTTTTATTATGCAAGTAATATGTGAAGAAAAAATAGAAAATATGGATAAGCGTATATCTTTCAGACTTTTTCTGCACATCTGTATTTTTCTAACCAGAAATGTTATAGTGTGTTATTCATCTGATTACAGAGTTGAGTGATTTTGTGATGACTGATGTTCATGTTTGGAGGAAGGGATTATTTCTCTTCTATTCCTTCTGTGTTCTAAACCCGTTGAGAAATGTGACACAGGAAACAGATACTGTATATGGAGATGTCAAAACATTAGCATCGTTGCTGATAAAACTGATTAGCAAACATGGCATTGGATCTATGGCCAGATAAGCTTATTACCATTCCACCCCTGAATTAGCCAGGCTTGCCCACCTAGTCATACAGTTATCTAGCATACTTGTGTGACCATAGGATTCCCACCACTCCCCTCCTGCCCCCGGAAGGCCGACCACATGGAGGAGCAGAGAATACTGGTCCTGTAGGCAAGGTGCCTCCAAAAATGTAAGCAAAGATTGCCTTGATGGGGCTGAGCCGAGCACACTCTGTTCCTTTCCTCAGACTCACCAATCAGATAAAAGACTCTGCTCTCCTGGCTAGGTCTGAAAGAAGCCAAGTGTCCCTCCTTCTCAGGAGTGGAGTGGAAGTTCCTAATCCTCTATGGAAAAATGAGAGAAGCAGAAAATGTTTGTCCTCCCCTAACCACTTGTTCTTTGAATTTCCATTTGTACATCCATCTAGTTTCTTGAGATATATGTTCCCTAGTTACTATAGCAAACTTTTTCGAAAAAAAAAAATCAAATAGATGGAGAAGGTTTAAAATGAAAAGGGACAGTCTCCTGCCCAACCTGTCCACAACCTGCAGTCCTGCAGGCAGCCCACTTGCAATTCTTTCAGCTGTTCCTTTTGTTATTTAGCTCCAAGTCTATAAAAAATTTGCAGAATCAGTTGTGAAAAACAAGGCAACCAACACAACTTCAAATCCAAGTGAATCCACGGGTCTCCATGGCTCCTCACACCAGCCCCCAGGCTGGCAGAACATCCATTCATTGGAACATCTCCAGGCTCTGGGCTGTGGCGAAGAAAGGGAACACATCATAGCCTGGCTCTGCAAGTTTACATCATGTCACTTCCTTTCACATGTCACAAGCCATGCCAACAATTCAGCTACCAACTTGGCAAGAGGAAAGCCAGAAAAGTTCATGAATAATGCTAATGAGAGCCAAAAATAATTAGTTTTCTCCCTTGATGTATCAATTCCATACAGTATCTATTGATTTTACTATGATGTGTAAGGACTTTAATCCCTTATACTTCTTAACTGTTCTTTTCCCCTTCCTTTCTAAATACTATTATATCACAGAATTTAGTTAAGCCAGCATTCAGTGTTTATATCATCATAGCCCTCTAAACAGTGTTCACAGTTTAGAGGGTACTGTGGTTATTTTCCTTTCCTGTAGAAGGTTTGATTTTTCCTCTGTCTTTTTTCTTAGCTTCTCTCTGATCATTATATGAGATCTGTCATGTTCATCCATAAATTTTTTTACCCAAGCATAAATGCTTGTGTCTCAATTCTTCTTTTCCCTTCCTGACTGTGGTTAAGCACTGGTCACCCCCAATGCTGGTAGCACAGCTCTAATTCTGGGACCTCCCTCTGCTGCTTTTCTGTTTGAATTCCCAGCCACTTGCGTCCCATATCTGTTTTACTTCCCTGTTAGCTTTTAGGATCTTTATTTTTGAACTGCTGAATCTTTTTTTTAAATCACTTTCTGCTAGTTTAATATTTAATTGGTTACCAATAAGAAAACATTTTTAATTCTTAAAGAGTATTATTGGTATGGGCTCACTTTGTTTTCTTGTTTACCTCATCTTCACACCAATTATGTTAAAGTGCAAAATCTAGCAACTCTCCTGATCTTTGGAATATACATGTGGGTGTTTTTCAGTCTAAATTTACCAGTGGAGTGAATGAGTGCATTTTTCACTGTTGTGAAAGCACCAATCCAGCTATAAGAGGATTATCAGGCAAGAACAGTCTTCACAAAGAAACAACTTTCCAGAGTTTGTATCATCTGTGCTCTGTGCCTACATTTGTCGTAGAACTGATAGCTTAGAATTTTAGTTGCACATCCTTTACAGGTCCTCAAATGTTATGACACAAATTACCAGGTGTTTAATTATAGTAATACTATCCTGAGTACTTACAGTAAATCTCCTGGTAGATCAGATACCTCAAGCTCATGAGATTCATATATGTAATTTTTTTCCTAAAGTGCATTGTTGCCCTTTCACATCTGTTTTCAAGAACTGATTTTTAAACTTCTTTCATAAATCTCTTACAATCATAGTTTTTTAGTCATAGACCAAACTTAACAGGTTGCTGTCCCTGAGCCATAACCTAGACTACTCTTTGCTGAAATAGTCCTTGAATCCATTATTATATAGTTTGTAAAAGGAAAGTGATTGTGTTTCTCCTGAACCCATTTGTCTTCCCAGCTGACACTGTCTGAGACAGGAGATTGAGTGTCCATAAGAGTAAGGATTCTAGGTTGTGCTCTGCCACTCACCTTTAGTATCAAGTGTTAGTCACCTAACCTTCCCTGGGACTAGTTTTCTCCTTGTCTCTAACCTTTCATGCAGATACCACTGAGATGAAGAGATGGCTCATTGGTGAGAATGAGTCATCACAATTTCCCTGGGAGTCAGATGTTGGTATCAAGCTCATCCCCATGCGCCTAGCTCCTGAGTCAAGAAGTTGACTATGAATACAAGCAAATTAGGAATAAACAGGGAAAGTGGGGGCATTTGGCAGGCAGAGGGAAGAATCCAGATGACCTACCTTGCCTGAGTCAAGCTTTGCGTCTTGCTTTCATGTCCTGAATAGAGTGATATATATATGAGGGGCTCAGTTCTTGAGAAGAATAAACTCCTTTCAGTCCTGATGGTTTCCTCTGTATTTTTGAGTTTGTTTTATTCTCCAACTTAAAAATGTTTCTTCAACTTTAATTAGGGAATTTTGAGATATGTTTCAGTTCTGATAGTTATTTATATATGCAAGAATGTCACAAAATGAGGAAAAAACTATTTTTAGTGTAGGTGAATTAGCAAATAAATTAATTCACATTTGAAAGTTGTGAAATATAATGTTTTCTTTTTTCCAAAATACTAACCAACATGTAAGGGAAAAAAAACACCTAGGTTCTGGGTTATATCAAATAAATTCCATTGACTAAAATCTGCTGGTTCGTTGTCATGACAACCTTCACTTGGAGCTAATTAGAATTTAACTAGGACACTTGAAGAGATCGATTCTGGTTGGGAATTGGACAGAATTTCATAACCTCTGTAATCTAATATATTTACTTCTATCACAGTATAGATTTTTGGTGGGTTGTTAAACATAAAGGCTCAGAAAATGTGCCTTTGGTTGATATGGGAGGTAGTGAATCTTGTTGATATGGGAGATAGTGAATCTTCTTATGTTTCTCATTCCCTTCCTTTCCCCTCCCCCCGCCTCCAAACTCCTATGGTCTGGAATAAGCCAAGAACTTGAGAACACAGATATTAATTTAAGATGTTTTGCAGAACAGGTGTTCCAGTCACTTCTGGCTTGAAAACATGTCCTTCTTCCAAAATGAACAACACTGGCTCTGAATCTCTGGGTTATTTTAACCTATCATTCTTTGCTTTATGGGGTATCTTCAGAGCATATCAGGTGATTTAAAGTATATGAAAGATGCAAACCATTCCGATTTTAAGACACAAACACCTTTTTGTAATGATAACAACATAGTGATACGAAAAGCCTAAAATATATTTACCAGGTCATCTAAAACGAGTTTAGTAAACATGTGTGAGACACTAGATTGTATAAGGCAATTAAAGTTAGTTAATATATCCCCAGTATCAAAGTACTGTGAAAACACAGAACAAAATACAGTTAATAGCAATGAATTAACACATTATTTTTGAGAGACTAGTATGTGCAAAAATTTTCTAGGCTTGAGGAGATAAAAACATACTGAAATCAGTACAATTAAGTCCCTGTCAGGAGGAGCTTAATCATTGGATGAGTATGGTCATAGGTACCCAGATGTTGTTCGTAATGCACCCAGCTGCCTGGTGGCCCTTAGCAAGCAAAGTCTGGCATTCAGAGAAACATAAATTTAATATTCAAACAGTTGAAAATACATCTAAATCTTTATGGAGCCTCTCATAAGAACATCGGAGAGGGAATCCTTTCATCATATACAGCATAACTTCTTTTAAATCTCCTTTTCCCAACTGCCTTGTTCTTTGTGCCTCCCCGTGGCTGCTCGCTAACCTCTGAACCTTTCTGTCCAGCCGAGGTGGTGCTAGTGGTAAAGAATCCACCTGCTAATGCTGGAGATGGAAGAGATGTGGGTTCAATCCCTGGGTTGGAAAGATCCCCTGGAGTAGGAAATGGCAACCCACTCCAGTATTCTTGCCTGGAAAATATCATGAACAGAGGAGCCTGGCTACAGTCCATGGGGTTGCAAAGAGCTGGACATGACTGAGCAACTATGCATGTACTCCCTCCAACTCAGTCCTCAGGCAGTGTTTTGCCTCCTCTCAACTTCCCACTCTGGCTCAGCTCTTGATTATTGAGATTGCTTTGTCTCTCTGACACCTTCCCATTTTCCTGTTTCCTCCATTCTGGGTGCTACACTTACACAAAAGGGAAAGGTCGCTAGAATCCTTCCTTCTCAATGGGGGAACTGTTGATGGCAACTATTTTAATTTATCATTGAAACAAATCTCATTCACATAGGTGTGTGTGTGTGTGTGTGTGTGTGTGTGTGTGTTAAAAGAGAAAGTGGAACTTAACTTTGTCCTTGCTTCAGTAGCTCAAGCAGCATTCTATTAGCCTCTGTAGACTGAAATAAAGACCATGTTTCTTTGCACCCTTAAATACCCTGTGCCCCCTTACTGTTGTATATTGTTTTGGCCATTATCTCTTTCTGTGTCTCTTCCTATGTCTTGACTTTGAATTCCTTTGCTCGGGGCTCTGCTTCATCTTTGGATGTTCAGTACCTCGTCCAGTAACTGACAATAGTGCCTCTTCAGTAACTGCTCATGAAACTTCTCATTGGAGACCTATGGAGAGCACCTACTCCAGGCCAAGGATCCAGCAGGAGAGGAGATGTGAAGTCATGGAGCTGGACATTATATCAGGGTGTCAGGGGTGCAGAGTGAATGAAGGACCCCGAGAAAGCAGGGCTGGATGAGGAGTGGGGGTTGGAGAAAGTAGGGGCAGCACCCCGAAGAGCATCCCGTGACCCATCCTGAGATTTGCTAAGATAACCCTGATGGCATGTGGAGGAGAGATGTGGGAAGCAAGAGTTTGGAGGGTGGAAAGCAATTTAGAATTTTTTTTTTTCATAAAACTGGTGAAGGATTGTGAGAACTTCAAAGTCAAAAGGTTGGCTCTGTTAGTTTTGAAGTAACTCAGAGGCCCACCACTCATAGAATCAATAAATGCTCCTTCTTAAGGGGGAAATGGCAAATATTGAGCTAGGGACCATCTGTGCCCTCCTGGCCCCCTTGCCAACTGCAGCATCCCTCTGGCAGCCTTCCCAGGAACTGAGGAGCTTGGTGCTTCCCTGGTCTTCATTTCTGAGGTAGAAAAGTCACAGGAGGTCCCTCACAGCCCAACAGCAAATCAGCCAGTTTTCGACGCATGTACATGGTCTACCTGAAATAACACCAAAGAAATGGCTGTCTCCATCTGTTATGTGAAGTGTTTAATGATACAGACAGTGTCATTTTGCTTGATAGCTCTTGATGAAATCATGACAGCAGCCCATCACAACTATTATTGCAACCTTGTGTATAGAAAGAAAACATACTTTAACCAGTCCTAGGAACTCAATTAGAAACATATAAATAGAGACAAATAAGAATATGTAAGAACGCACTCCAGGGTGTGTGCTGCCCCGTCCAGTAAAGGGGGCGAGACTGCAAAGCTCACCGTAGAGAGCTGGTGACCCCTGAAGAGTGCTGGAGTCCTGCTGCCTTCCATCCTTTCTGGTCCCATGAATGCTGCTCTGCTTCTGGTCATGATTGCTTCCTGCCTGATTTGAGAAGCCTCCTAGCTAATTTCTTTCTCTTATCTCTTCCTGGTCTAGTTAACCTTTAAACAGTGGCCAGATGGCCAGAATTATTAATATTTTCTTAAAGCAATCATTATCCCCTCAGTCCAGTGCCTCTCAATTTCCTAAGCAACAAAACCCAAATTCCTGACATTTACATGTCCAGTTATAAGTATACCTCTCAGTCTTACTCCTCACCACTCTTACCACCAAGCTTCTAATACACTTCCGTGGTAAAGACCATGCCAGGCTCTTCATGTTCCTTGAGTATCTGCTGTTACATTGCTTCCATGGCTCCCTCCCTCCTTGTCCCCATCCTCTGCCAGATACTACTTTCTCACGTCTCAATTCCCTTTCTCCAGGAAATGTTCCCTGTTCCATATACATATAATTACTCTCTCTCCCATCTCTTATAACATGTCATAGCTACCCATGTTCTGACCATGCTCGACTTGGCATATTATTTAGTCAAGTATGAATCTATTTTTTTTCAACTCTTATACACTTTGTAAGGACAAAATGTATAAGTGTATCTTGTACACTTTTTCTTTATCTTTGTGTTCCATGGTGCCTAATAGAACGCCTCAGATATATTTGTTAAAGTGAATAGAATTAGCTATAGCTTTGGAACTCCAAATTTTGATCTTTTCTGTTTTTGCATTTGTTAAAACTTTAATATGAGTTCAATTGTTTATTTTAAGGCTTTTCTTTTAGCCAGCCTTGGTGAGCGTTAATTTAAAGATGAATGCGCTTTGATCATTTTCATATTTCTGGATGTTAGTACATGTATGTACTAATACTACTGAAATAAAAGCAAACTGTTGAAAGATGTGAGCAGCACTGTGAGATGAGCATAGTTTATCTCCGACAGTCTTGTGATCATGACTCCTTTAGTTGTAAGTAAAGAAAAACTATCAGTACTTACACTAGCCCAAATGAAAGAGGTTTGGTAAGCAGGCGGTGTTTGGCAGGGCATGGTCAGTAAGCTCTTGCATAACCAAGGACCAAAGACAAAACACAGTGGACCCCACAGAAAAGGAAACTTGGAGAGTCAGGAGCCAAGAGTGCACACAGACCCACAGCGGGCAGAAGTTCTCCTTTATCTCTGTTTCCTCCTCTTACTCATTATACATCTAGTCCATGGGCTGCCTTCTCCAACTCCTCTTGGGCCCTCTCAGCTCATGCAGCCAGTACTGCTGATAGCTCTCTTCTGTTGTCTTTCCTTATGCAAAATCACAATGATGGAGAATCTGATTGGTTCAACCCTGCCTACAGGTTGATCTCTCTTGGGTCCATTGTCCACCCAGAAACACAGCTGTGGCCATACAGTAGGGGCCGCAGCAGTATCCTCAACAATGGACTGAGGACGATGCTGACTCTTCCTCTTTTTAAAAAATACTTATTTATTTGTCCTTGCCAGGTCTTAGTTGCAGCACACGGGACTTCACAACTAAGAGTTCACAGCCACAGCTGAAAGATCCTACATGCCACCACTCTCTTCCTCTTCGTTTACTCTTTCCAGTTGTTTTTGTCAATTCCCAACTGTTCATCTTTTCTTAAACCCTTTCTGAGAGCCAACCCTCTTTATTCCAGGGCTCTCTTCTCAGAAGAAAAGTGGTCTTCCAAAGTCTTATTTTGGTGTAAATTCCTTTACCTGTTCTTCTGTCACATATGAATTTTAATGGTGAATTTGCAGGAAAAAAAATCTTAAAATAATGTATTATTCATCATTAAATCTTATATTTTGTGGCTAGTCTGTATCTTTTCAAGTAACTGTAATTACTTTAAAGATTGTGACCTCTGAAAACCTCTAAATTTCATCCTGGGAATTAGGGTTAGAGAATGATGTAGCAAAAGACAAATGAAACAAATAATTTGTAACTAAAATACCCAGTATTTTACCAATAAGGTCAACCTTACTATGTTGTCTTTTATTTCTAGAACATGATTATTGTCTGTTGCAATGAAATAGTATCTTTGTTTTTGAGTGATGAAATGGCAACTCCACTGTCTGAGGTATGTATCTCTTTTAAAACTATATCTGATTTTCTCACAAGTATGTTGTTGCTATGGAAACGGAAATGCAGAAAACATCCATTATGAAAGT
Organism: Antilocapra americana; assembly: GCA_007570785.1. Classification (NCBI taxonomy): domain Eukaryota; kingdom Metazoa; phylum Chordata; class Mammalia; order Artiodactyla; family Antilocapridae; genus Antilocapra; species Antilocapra americana. Next base: position 35,778,317 of record ML663562.1, on the reverse strand, counting down.
ATCAAGGGCCTAACCCTCCTTAATTAATGTGAAAAAAGTGATAAACATGACTTTATAACAGCATGTTATTTTGGTGAGACATATTTTTTGTTAGAAATAAACTAATACAGAAAATTGTAAAGAGGATAATCTTAAAATCATCTCAAACTCTCCTTTCAGAGAATAACCATTATTAACATTTTGGAGAATACCTTACATATTTTTCATATAGAATTAGACTTTAGAATTTTTACATCAATGGGATCATTCTGCACACACATTTTTTAACTCTTTTTTTTTAATTCAGCAATAGTATTAATGGAAATATTTTTTGTGAGAAGTCTACCCTGTTCAATTTAATGCCTGCATAATGGTTTCTTTTGTGTATTTTCATGCCAGGCTTTATTTATATAATTAGATCTTTATTCATGGATCTTGAAGTTGATGGAATCTAGCACATACTTATTTCACCCTTCTGCATTACCCATCCTCCAAGTTAATTGTTAGGAATAGGATTTTGGAGTAAAAAGCATATACCCATGGTCCCTGATTTACAGTGATTCAACTTATGATTTGTTAACTTTACAATATTGTGAAAGCAATACCTATTCAGTAGAAACTATACATCAAATTTTGAATTTTGAACTTTTCCCAGGTTAGTGATATGCAGTCTGATATTTGTAATGCTGCGCAACAGCAGTGAGCCACAGCTCCCATCAACCAAATGATCCCAAGAGAAAAAACAGCCATTCTGTTTTTAACTTTCAGTACAGTATGCAATACATGTGCATAATAAGTATGCATAAGCTACTCAACACTTTATTGTAATATTGGCTTTATTTTAGATGACTGTGTCCCACTGCAGGCTAATAATGTATGTGTTTTGAGCACTTTTAAGGTGTGTGCTGTAGGTCAGGTATATTAAGGATATTTTTGACTTAAAATATTTTCAACCCATGATGAACTTATCCATTTATTGTTTCTGTTCAGTTTCTCAGTTGTGTCCAGCTCTTCAACCCCATGGATTGCAACACGCCAGGCTTCCCTGTCTTTCACCAACTCCTGGAGTTTGCTCAGCCCAACTCCATTGAGTCAGTGTTGCTATCCAACCATCTTGTCCTCTGTCGTCCCCTTCTTTGTCGTCCCCTTCTCCCCGCTACTTTCAGTCTTTCCCAGCATCAGGGTCTTTTCTAATGAGTCAGCTCTTCGCATCAGGTGGCCAAACTATTGGAGCTTCAGCTTCAGCATCAGTCCTTCCAGTGAATATTCAGGGTTGATTTCCTTTAGGATTGACTGGTTTGATCTCTTTGCAGATCCATTTATTGACCCATTTATTGGGACATCACAAAGAGTCAGACACTTTTCACAACCCCTTCCTAAATCAAAAAGATCTGTATATACTTTATTGTGGTTAACCATATATAATATAAAAGTTATAATTTTAATCATTTATAAAGTGTATATATCAGTGGCATTAAGTACATTCCAAATGTTGTACAAACATCTCCTCCATCCATCTCCACAGATTTTTCACCATCACAATTAGAAACTTTGTACCCATTAAATGATAACTCCTCATTTCCTCTCCTCCCCAGTTCCTGGTAATCTCTGTTCTACTATTTGCCTGTTCTGAATATTGCATATAAATGGAGTCATACAATATTGGGTTTTTGTGCCTAGCTTACTTCATTTGGACTTCCCAGGTGGTGCTAGTGGTAGAGAATCTGCCTGCCAATGCAGGAGACATAAGAGATGCAGGTTCAATCCTTGGGATGGGAAGATCCCCTGGAATAGGAAGTGACAACCTACTCCAGTATTCTTGCCTAGAGAATCCCATGGACAGAGGAGCCTGGTGGGCTACAGTCCACGGGGCCACAAAGACTCGGACATGGCTGAGTGACTAACACACACATTTCATTTAGCACAATGTCTTCAAAGTTCATCCATGTTTTAGCATGTATCAGGACTGCATTGCTTTTTAAGACTAAATAATATTCCATTGTATGCATATACCATATTTTTTTATCCACTCTTCTGTGGATAGATGAACATTCGAGGTGTTTCTACTTTTTGGCTCTTGTAAATAATGCTATTATAAATACAAGTGTACAAGTAACTAGGTATATACCTAGGAGAGGAATTGGTGGCTCATATGGTAATTCTGTGCTGAACTTTTTAAGGAACCCCCAACAGCTGCACCATTTCACATTCCCATCAACAGTGCAAGAGGATTCTAAAATCTCCATTTCCTCACCAACACTTATTTTCTCTTTTTTGAAAATAGCCATCTTATGGATGTAAAGTGGTAATTCATTGTGATTTTGACTTGCATTTCTCTAAAGCTAATTTAATTGAGAATCCTTCATGTGCCGATTATCCTTTTGTATATCTTTGTAGAAATGTCTATTCAATCCTCTGTCCTTTTTGAATAGGCATATACAATTTGGTGTATAATTGCAAATGGCCATCAGTTTTCTGTCCTATCTGCAGTGTTAGAGGCCCAGTTTACCCACATACCCATCCACACTAGTTCTCTTCCTCTTTCTGCTCTCTCTCTCCCTCCCTCTTATACACCCTCCTCCCCTCCTTGTCATTCTCTTCTTCTAACTGTTGTACATCTAACAAGCAAAAATTTGACATTTTCAATTATTTTATATTTATCAATAGTAAGGCCAAATATAGTTCATATTTTGTTGGCAGTCTGTGTTTCTCCTTTTGTGGAGAAACTGTTCATTCATGTAACTGATCAACAGATACATAGAGTGAGTTGCCTAGGTGTCAGGAACTCTTTTATAGACCCTAGAGAGCCTTCTGGGAACAAGTAACAAGGACCCCCCTCTCCTGGAGCTGCTATATTCTTTTGTGGAGGGAAACAGTTAGTAAATAAATAAGATAATACCACACTTTGTTAAGTGCTATGAAGGAAAAAACACAGAGAGATATTAGAGTAGGGTTGGCAAACTGCTCCCAGTTTGTCAGCTATACTTGGCCAACTGCCTGTTTGTAAATAAAGTTTTACTGGAACACAGCCATGTTCATTTGTTCACCAGTGGGTCTAAAGCTGCTTTCAAACTACAACAGCAGAGCTGAGTGGTTTTGACAGAGACCATATAGCCCACAAAGCCTAAATCGTTTACCATTTGGCCCTTTACAGAAAAAGTACGCTTATCCCTGTGATAGAAAGTAGCAGAGAATGGGTCAGCAGGTTAGATAGATGATAAGGGAAGACTTCTCTTAGGAGATGATATTTTAGTAAGACTTGAAACATTACACTGTGTCCCTACCACTGCTTTGGCTTCTCTGGAGCAGAGGTGATGCTATCTCAATCTTTGAATGAATTCTTATAGTGCCTTGTGCAGGACATCACTTGGTAACTGTTTCTTGAACGGAATTAAGTTCTCTTTAATTTTCAAAACCTAAAATTTAATATCTGCTTAATTTTTTTTGGTCATCTGGCCATTCATGTCTTTGTCCCATTTTTTAAAATGAAGAACTTAATGTTTTATTGTGTAAATGTGTAGAATTACTGCAGCAGACCATTGGTAATTAAAAAACCAGGCTTAAATCGCATTTTGTACAGACTGTGGTTTACAAGGGCTTCCCTGGTGGATCAGATGGTAAAGAATCTGCCTGCAATGTAGGAGTATGTCACAGAAAAAAAATTGTTTTTTAAAGACACATGATTTATAACATTAATGGGCTTTGGCTCCTGACAGACCTGGGTTGAAATCCCAGCCTTGGGTCTTCTTTGACCCAAAGCAAATTATTTAACTTCTCTAAGCTTCAGTTTTCTCAGATATAAAGTGGGATAATAATAACAATAATGCCTCACAATCATGAGGATTAAAGTAAATAAAGTACGTTGGTATTGGGAGTAGGGTATAGTGCAAATAGGGGCTTCTCAGGTGGTGCTAGTGGTAAAGAACCCGCTTGCCAATGCAGGAGACCTAAAAGGTGCACGTTCAGTCCCTGGGTCAGGAAGATCCCCTGGAGGAGGGCATGGTAACTCCCTCCATATTCTTGCCTGGAGAATCCCATGGACAGAGGAGCCTCATGGGCTACCATCCATGGGGTCACAGCATAGCTGGTGCAAATAAATGTTTAGTAAATTATTAACTATTTCATTGTCATCATCATCATTATCATGGTCCTGCCTTCTATGTTTGAATTCTTCAAGCTCTAGTCAACTAATTTCAACTGATTTTTAAGATCCAAATTTGTTCTGAAACATTGACAGAAAAGGAAAGCAATGATTATAAAGATAGGGAGAAAACCAGGAGTCATTTTCTGTTCATGTAATATAAATCACTGTTGACTCTTAGAGAAATTAAGTCAAGGTGCAAGATCCCAACAGGATATCCCAATCTTGAGTCTTTGGTCCAAGAGAAGCTGCCTCCAATTGACCCCATGCTAACACCTCCACTGAGAGCTAGACTTACCTGATAGTGCTGGATGGAGCCTGGGCATTTACAAGCTTGTTCCAAGAAATAAATTGTCAGACAAATACAATTACATGCTTTTTTCTTTGTTTTGTCACAGGGATGAGATCTTGCTGTTTAGTTCCTTACTGAACCTACCTATTATAATTGCCTTTGCTTGTGTTGCCTCTTCTTGATTAAAATAAATATTGCCACATAGCTTGTGACAAAAAGAACCTGCGACTAGCAAGGAAATGAAGTAAGAGAATGAGTGCTCCATGCTGACCTTCTTAGCACAGAATGCAAATGACAATTAGGTATATTTTTTTGTGTGCCAGCACTGAAGCTATCCTTTTATTGCCTACATAAGTTCAAATTACTACAGTTTCCAAGTTGTCATATAGGATTCAAATATGACGCTGAAAATATTCTTTCTGCTCTTGCTGTGACTGACTGTGGGGAGGACTAAGTCATCTTACACAACTCTCTGTTCCTTGGTAATTACTGACTTCCAGTGGTATGCAGAACATTGTTTCAGCCATTTTGGGAGAATACAGTCGGCCACAACATCCAATAAAGCATTCCTAATTTCTAGGTCTCTTCCTGCTCTAAGCAGACACTGCTCCTGGCAAGCTGCTTAGCCAGGTTTTAAAAATTCAGCTGCTATGGAGTTGCTGTGTGTTTATACACAGAAGACAGAGGAAAAACTAGGTGGATTCTCAACATACACTTTGAAATAAGCTATGCAGTTTTTCTGGGTGTTAGATGGGGTTGCATGGGTCCCTGTTTATGGAGGAGAGCTTCCATATCACTTTTTGGGGAGATGTTAAGTCCAAGAGGGTAGTGCTATGCTATTTAACTTCCTTTGGCTAATTCTGTTACATGACCGTATACCTCTTGGTTTCTTTTTAAAAAAATTTCCCAAAGGGTAACAATGACAATACCATCTTTAAACTGTCATTTACAGCATGGAGAACAAGCTATTCTATAGTTTATTAAGTATTAAAAATTAATTCTATTAATACAATTTATTTTGGCTGAGAGTTGCAAGGTTTTTTGGTACCAGCTAAAAGCTGTCTGAATAGATTTTATGGGTATCAAGAATTACATCTTTCTTCTGCGAGACATTATCATTCTGTCCTCAAGTGAAGAGCATCCTTTGTATGTAAGTTCATGAGACATCCACTTAATATTCTTATATTCTTTTGAAGACAATGCCGGATGACATCATTTCCACACTGCTTTTAAGACACAGCTCTGACTTTGATTCCATCCGCTCACTGTTCACTTCCAACTGTCAAATTTGGCTAAGGGAAAAAGAAAGCCCTTAAGAAAAGGCCACGCTATTAATGTGCTCTTCAAAATGCTAAGAAAAGGCTAAGCTGTTTATAGCATTTTCAAAATGCTCATCTCTCGGAGATTTGCCAGCAACAGTGTCAAGGTGAAATAGCTCTCACTCATCCACGAACCAAGAGGCTTTGTGTTCTCTCTGCGTAAAGCACTGGTCCCACTTTTGTCAGACATGCAATTGGGGGTATAATGATACTTGGGTGTAATTTAAACCAAAATATAGTCATGAACCTAATATTGTGTATTTACTGGAACAGTGGCAAGAAGTGTGTGCACTGCTTGAGAAAGCAAGCCTGGCTTCATTTCAGATACAGCTGTATTTCAGAATCAAGGGGACAGTTTCCCAAAGTTGAGTCACTTTGTATAACTTCAAAGGTGGTGAGAGGCAAGGACATTATTAGCAGATCTGTTCATTGCTTTCTATCTCACTGCAAACTGAATTAAGAGCTTAGTTCTCACTCACTTCATCCATTTTTGGTAATGGTTTTGTCTTGATTAAAAAACTGGTCCCTTAACAGTGGGATTATAATGCACTTTAGGGGGATGCTGATTTTTGCCCCATATTTCTGAGTCAGTGGATCTTTTGAAATGCTCTGAATTAGAGTTCTTTACATTCAAATAAATCTACAAAGGAGGAACTGGTGTAAATTTACCCATTTTCCTTGTTATACTTTGGACACCAGCCTTTTTGAGATTTTTGCCCTTATTTCCCCTGTCTCTCGGGCAGCTGTACTGTCATTATGTTCTCTTCTCAACCACCTGTGAGAGCACAGCATGGTGGAAAGAGTGCTCTACAAACATTCGAGCCCCAGTGTTACTCCTGTGGACAAGCCATTTGTCCTTAAAGACCTCAGGTCAATTCCATGCTGTTGAAGGTCTCAGAAGCAATGTATTTCAGCAGATAAAAACATGATTTGATTCTTAGTTCCATCATCTATTATGATGTGATGGTGAGCTATTCACATTTCCTACTCTGCTTCAGCTCTTTACCATTACTTTGATCATAGCTCCTCCTCGTGTAGGATTACATTAGAGACAGTGCCTGACACATCTGATATACTGCCTGTCAACACCATGTGTAACTTCCAATACACTGTGGCCATCTTTATTTTCCCCAGACTTAAAATAATGGGAAATGAGTCATCTCTTCATTTGATCATTAGTAACTCTCTGCATTAGTGACCTTTGGCCTATCTGAATGCTTGCAACTTTTCAAAAAAGCAAATAGACATTTAATATAATCTTAATATTATTTTTCAGCCATTCTTCATTATAGACTCACATGAAATAAAAATATAACATAATAATGTAGTATAGCACGAAGCTATGTTACAATATCACAACCAGGATATTGACATTAATAAAGTCAGACTACACAACAATTTCATCACAACAAGGACCCCTCCTATTGTCCTTTAATAGTCACCCCCAACTCTCACACCCCATCCCGTCCCTGACTTTTGACAATGACTAATCTATTCTCCATTTCTATTGTTTTTTCATTTCAAGAATGTTATATTAGAAGAAGCATACAGTATGTAAGCTTTGAGAACTGGTATTTTTTTTTTTTCCCTCAGCTTGATTTTCTGGAGAACCATTAAACTATGCTTTTGATGAACAAAAAAAAATCCATATAAATATTGACACATTTTACTTTAGCCACACAATTAGCATTAGCTCAAGAATGCCTGAAGTGCATTCAGGCACACAATATGGGTTAGATGTTCAGGGAGGCTCAGGGTGGATCCCAATTTGTTTGATTCATTTTCTTACTGCCTCTCTTCCTCCTCTTCCTCCTTCTCTTTTCTTGCCCCCTTCTCCTCCACATCCTTTTATTAATATTGACACAACAAAGGCTGATTGCTCAAGTTAGAGATACTAAAAAAAAAAGCTAAAAAGAAATACTTTATGTGAAATTGCTTTGTAAATTGTATGCTCTGCTACACTTATCAGAAATTGCCAGTCAGTGGTGGCCACGCTGTAAGAATGGTTGGCAGCTGCTTGCGGTGTGTATGGATGTGAACAAAGGAGTTAGCATGAGCAGTGTTCCCTCCACACACTAGCGCTCACAGGGCTACCCTCTAGTTTCTGCTGCAGTGGGAGCTGCTGACCAACAAAGCCCTTCATGCTTTCACTCTCACCAACAAAGTCCCGTGAACAAAATGCCGACGTCAGTTCACATTCTTTGTAAGTCTTTGCTCTGAAGAAGAGCCCCTGTTTAGAGTTGCCAGATGTTAAGCTCACTGAACTCCTTCATAAAAAAAGCATCAAGAAATGCCAAGTATTGTTCAAACTCTCGAGTTTTCATTTTAGTCTCCCAGGTCAAAAGCCCATAGGCAGACCAGTCATAGCTGTTCAGGAGGGAACCCAGCGTCAGCATTTGTACCCAGTTAGAGCGTTTCTTCCTGTAACTTTGCTGCTAAGAGTGAATGACCTGACCTTTAAGTGAAGTCAAACCCTTACGCTGATGGAATGTCCCCTATTCAGAAATACAATCAGGGGAGAGCAAGCTTGCCAGAGTGTACATGTCTGAGTCAGGATAGCTTAGGCTATGCTCTGCGAACAAATACCCCTTGAACTGGCAGTAAAGGTTTATTTCTCATAAAAGTCCAGCAAGGGGAGAGCAACTCACCTTCAACTTGTCGCTTTGCTATCTGGACTACCTGGCCTCCCAGTCAGAGAAGAGGGCTGGGGGATTTTGCAGGACGTTTTTAAGTTGGATGATTGTAGATATTCAGGTTTGCCTGCAGCAGTCACAGTGCATAGCTGTTGATTTGGTGTGACAGCTAGTATGGTTGGTGGCGGTTTAGTCACGAAGTTGTGTCTGACTCTTTTGTGACCCCATGGATCTAGCCCGCCAGACTCCTCTGTCCATGAGATTTCCCAGGTGAAAATACTGGAGTGGGTTATCATTTCCTTCTCAGGGGATCTTCCCAACCCAGGGATTGAACCCTCGTCTCCTGCATTGCTATTCAGTGAGCAAAAACAAGACTGGGAGCTGACTGTGGCTCAGATCATGAACTCCGTATTGCCAAATTCAGACTTAAATTGAAGAAAGTAGGGAAAACCACTAGACCATTCAGGGATGACCTAAATCAAATCGATTTAGATTATACAGTGGAAGTGAGAAATAGACTCAAGGGATTAGATATGATAGACAGAGTGCCTGAAGAACTATGTATGAATGGAGGTTCATGACATTGTACAGGAGGCAGTGATCAAAGCCACCCCCAAGAAAAAGAAAAGAAAAAAGGCGAAATGGTTGTCTGATGAGGCCTTACAAATAGCTGAGAAGAGAAGCTAAAGGCAAAGGAGAAAAGGAAAGCTATACCCATTTGAATATAGACTTCCAAAGAATAGCAAGGAGAGATAAGAAAGCCTTCCTCAGCGATCAAAGCAAAGAAATAGAGGAAAACAATAAACTGGGAAAGATTAGAGATATCTTCAAGAAAATCAGAGATATCAAGGGAACATTTCATGCAAAGGTGAGCACAATAAAGGGTAGAAATGGTAGGGACTGACAGAAGCAGAAGATATTAAGAAGAGGTGTTAAGGATACACAGAACTACACAAAAAAAAAGATCTCCATGACCCAGATAACCACAATGGTGTGATCACTTACCTAGAGCCAGACATCCTGGAATGTGAAGTCAAGTTGGCCATAGGAAGTATCACTATGAACAAAGCTGGTGGAGGTAATGGAATTCCAGTTGAGCAATTTCAAATCCTGAAAGATGATGCTATGAAAGTGCTCCACTTAATATGCCAGCAAATTTGGAAAACTCAGCAGTGGCCACAGGACTGGAAAAGGTCAATTTTCATTCCAATCCCAAAGAAAGGCAAAGCCAAAGAATGTTCAAACTACCACACAATTTTACTTATCTCACACGATAGCAAAGTACTGTGCAAAATTCTCCAAGCCAGGCTTCAATAGTACGTGAAGCGTGAACTTCCATATTTTCAAACTGGGTTTAGAAAAGGCAGAGGAACCAGATATCAAATTGCCAACATCCACTTTATCATTGAAAAAGTAAGAGAGTTTCAGAAAAACATCTACTTTTGCTTTATTGACTATGCCAAAACCTTTGACTGTGTGGATCACAACAAACTGTGGAAAATTCTGAAAGAGATGGGAATACCAGACCATCTGACCAGCCTCCTGAGAAATCTGTATGCAGGTCAAAAAACAGTTAGATCTGGACATGGGACAACAGACTGGTTCCAAACAGAGAAAGGAGTATGTCAAGGCTGTATATTGTCACCCTGCATATTTAACTTAGATGCAGAGTACATCATGAGAAACGCTGGGCTGGAGGAAGCACAAGCTAGAATCAAGATAGCTGGGAGAAATCTCAGTAACCTCAGATATACAGATGACACAAGCCTTATGGAAGAAAGTGAAGAACTGAAGATCCTCTTGATGAAAGTGAAAGAGGAGAGTGGAAAAGTTGATTTAAAATTCAGTATTCAGAAAACTAATATCATGGTATCTGGTCCCATCACTTCGTAACCAATAGATGAGAAAACAATGGAAACAATGAGAGAGTTTATTTTGGGGGGCTCCAAGATCACTGCAGATGGTGACTGCAACCATGAAATTAAAAAGCGTTTGCTCTTTGGAAGAAAAGCTATGACCAACCTAGACAGCATATTAAAAAGCAGAGACATTACTTTGCCTATAAAGGTCCATATAATCAAATCTATGGTTTCCCCAATAGTCATGTTTGGATGTGAGAGTCAGACTATAAAGAAAGCTGAACACCAAAGAATTGATGCTTTTGAGCTGTGGTGTTGGAGAAGACTCTTGAGAGTCCCTTGGACAGCAAGGAAATCCAACCAGTCCATCCTAAAGGAAATCAGTCCTGAATATTCATTGAAAGAACTGATATTGAAGCTGAAACTCCAATACTTTGGCCACCTGATATGAAGAACTGACTCACTGGAAAAGACCCTGATGTTGGGAAAGATAGAAGGCAGGAGGAGAAGGGGATGACAGAGGATAAGATGGATGGCATCATTGACCCGAGGGACATGAGTTTGAGTAAGCTCTGGGAGTTGGTGATGGACAGGGAAGCCTGGCGTGCTGCAGTCCATGGGGTTGCAAAGAGTCAGACATGACTGAGCAACTGAACTGAACTGAACTCCTGAACTGCAGGCAGATTCTTTACTCCTGAGCTACCAGGGAAGCTCAGTAGTTAATATACTCCCCTTTATTCTCAAAAGTCTCTCAGTTTAGGCAATTAATTAAGGTGACCATTTATAAGAGCCAGCATGGAATCCATGTCATAATTTCTGCTCAGATCCTCTTGGCCTCACCCTAATGTGCAAGGACGTAGAGAACCATGGAGGAACAAGTATGTACTTTATTTAGTGAGCACTAATAACTTCAGGCACTGCAGGCATCTGCAGAAACAGCATGAATTTTTAAAATACTTAATTCAGTAACTTCAGTTACCAAAACTCTGTTGAGAAGATATGATATAAATGTGGTATTCTTCTGAACTAAGCTGCCTCATTTAACCACACATTTTCGTAGGTTGAATCATGCTCCCCCTCCAAGAGATGTGTACACCATAACCCCTAGAACCCCTTGTTTTATATGACCAAATGGACTTTGTAGATCAGGTTCAGGATATTGAGGTGGCAGCGATTATCCTGAATTATTTGCGTGGACCCTAAATGTAGTCCAAGTATCCTTGTCAAAAGGAGGCAGAGGGAGACTTGACAGCAGAAAAAGAGACGGCAAAGTGATGATGGAAGCCAAGATTGGAGTGATGTGCTCTGAGGATGGAAAAGGCAGCCATATTCCAAGACAGGTGGACTCTAGAGGCTAAAATAGGCTGACAGCCTCCAGGAGGAACCAGCCCTGCCTCCACCCTGACTTTATCCCCATGAAACTGAATTCAGATTTCTTATCTCCAGGACTGTAAGAGAACAAACTTGTATTGTTGTAAGCCACGAGGTTTGTATGTTACAGCAGCAGTAGGCAGTAAATCCACACTACACTCAGAAGTTCATTCAGAATGTGACTTTAGGTTTCTGTTTCTGTTTAGATTCCTATTAAAAAAAAATCTTTACATGTTAGAAATTTAAGTCACTTGCCCAAGTTTCCTTAGCTGATTAGCATCAGAGCCAGGTTTTATACCCAGGCAGACTAGCTTCCCAGATCATGCTTCTAACCACTGTGCAGCACTGCCTCTGCCCTACGGCTCAGCTGCCTTTGAACTCTGCCTGCAGTGCCTGTCAAACATGGAACACCCCTGTCACGTGCAGCCTCCCCTCCCACACCCACCTGACTCCAGTCCCCTGCTCCTCCCATGGGCTCTGGGGCCCCTGGACTTATTTTCAGCTCCCACTCTTGGGGGAAAAAAAAATTTGTGTAAGGTTCTAGGCCTTCCATAGGGAATTCCTCAAGAAAAGTTAAGCTGCAGGCAAAATTATTGAATTTCTTCATATTCAAGTTATGGGAGGACATTATTTGAGGGAAGATATTATTTCTGAATCTTCTTCCTACTCCTTAGTTTCTAATTCTCTTATACTCCAGAGGGGGAAATGTTCCTGAGGGTAATCAAATAAAGTGATTAATAGAAATAATACTGGGAATGTATTAAGTTTGTTTTACCATGACCCAGAAAATAAGTCTCTAGAAATCTAGTATAAAAAATTTCAGTATATTAAATCTCCCATTGGCTTATATTGGCTATATACTAGTATGTTTTCTTTTGCCATATTGCCATTTTCTTAATGGCTTCCCTAGTGGCTCAGAGGGTAAAGAATCTGCCTGCAATGCAGGAGACTCAGGTTGGATCCTGGGTCGGGAAGATCCCCTGAAGAAGGAAATGGCAACCCATTCCAGTATTCTTGCCTGGAGAATCCCATGGATAGAGGAGCCTGGCAGGTACAGTACATGGAGTCGCAAAGAGTCAGATACAGCTGAGTCAGAAGCAACTAACACACACACACACACACACAGTTAACCACTGAATTAAATATTTACGCCTTTATGGCCTCTGAAGAACTTGTTTTCCCAGCTGTGGCAATGTGTGGACCAAGAGCCTTCAACTCTCAACACTCTCCAGGAATTACCTGCCTAAAGGCATGGCCTTTTTCGATGAGGGCAGGAAGATGTCTGTATCTAATTACTGGTTGATATGGTGAAATGACTCGACCCCCCAAAACCACAATTTAGGACAACTCTAAAGGGCCATTGCAGCTTCACCACTCCCCATGGGGTTGGCATGGGGTGTGTTGTGACCACACTGCAGCCCATCTTCTCTCTCTCTGCCAAATCCTGCTTTCTCTCCTTTCCCTGTGGGCACTGATCCCAAGGGACTGCCCCCATTAACTTCCTAAAAGCTAAGTTCCATCTCAGGCTCTGCTTCCCAGGAACCTGAACCACAACAATGAGTTAAAATAAAATGAAGATTCCCCAACTGGTGATGAGTTCGTAAAAGTGCTCAATTAATCTTTATTTATTGGAACTGAAAGAGTTCTGAAGGAACTTGAAAACATTCTTGCTGGTTTTTAGTTTATTTTCTAATGTAGAAGTGAGGGGAAAACATCATACACAAGTCACCCACTCATGATTAAAAATACATTTTACAGTGTGACCCAGAGTTCAATCACATTTTCTTTTGACCTCCATTTTAACAGTTAATTTACAAATGAAATAAAGTCTATAAAGCAAAGATTCCAGCACATATCCAGTCCTCAATAAATATAGGCTTCCTTTTTCAGAAAAACACTCTTTTCCCAGAGTTAAAAAAAACGACTTGATAAAACTTTAAAAACATCTTCTGAAAATAAAGGCAATGATGTAAGAACAATGTCATCACATATAGAACAATATCAGAATTTATACATCTCCACAGAGAGTGAGGAATAGACACTCAGCTTTACAACACATCGAGTATAAGCATTTCTATTCAACCATCTACCCCAGAACACTGTTCCTTTAATTCTTCCTTCAGCCCCTGATTATAAGCACTGAATCCTTGGCTGTGAACTTGCATCTGGCCTTTATGCCTTATGCACTTCATTGTTGGTTGTATAACTCCTGCTTCCTGTTCTGATTAGAGTTTGATGTTTTGAAGGAGATTTGCCCTGTTTGAGACCCTTTATTAGTTCTTTATTTGGTGAAAAAAACTTTGCTGGAGTGAGAGAGCAGCTGTTCTTTCTGCACAATAGGGGTCAGGTTTCAAAAGCTCTTTTTTCTCTGGGACTTAGACTCTTGAGTCCTCAAAATAAGCCTGGCTATGTACAGCCTAAACTTTTTACTTTTCTCTTAATGGTCTCGTTTGATCTTAAAGGATTGCTTTCTTAAATAGTTCGTATAAAAAGCATATACCCATAATGGAGCTATTGGTGCCAGTACTGTCATTTTTATCACATAGTACCTTGGTCCAGCCTAGAGTAGGGTATGAAGGGCAGGCCAGGTGTGCAGAAGGGGTACCAGGGAGGAGGAGGAAGACTGAAGGAAAAGCCCAAAGGCATTCATTCAGTGGCTAAACTGCCCTAATCTATATAATAGCAGATGCAAGTCTTATAGGATTTTCTGGACACTAGCTGACTCTACAGTTTTCTGCCACCAACTGGATGCCCAGCAAGTCAATTCATTTCAGACACTACTATGTAAAGTTAGCACAGACTCCCACAGGTGAAGGGCTCAGTTCAAGAATGCCCCTACTTCAGATGCCAGCTTAAATGAGGTGCCCAGGTTACCCATGCTTCTGCCACAGCAGACTACAAATTCAGAAGTTCCCCCAGTGTTCACTAAGGTTCAATTGCTATAATAACTCACAGGACTCAGGAAAACACTTTGCTTAAGTTTACTAGTTTATTATCCTAGGTGGCGCTAGTGGTAAGAACCTGCCTGCCAGTGCAGGAGACAAAAAAGATGCAGGTTCAATCCCTTGGTCAGAAAGATCCCCTGAAGGAGAGCATGGCAACCACTCTGATATTCTTGCCTGGAGAATCCCAAGGACAGAGAAGCCTGGCAGCTAATTATCCATAGGATCACAAAGAGTCATACCATGAAGCAACTTAGTACACACACAGCATGCACCAGTTTTTTGTAAAGGATACAACTGAGGAATAGACAAACAAAAAAAGATGCATTAGGGCAAGACATAGGGGTTGGGAGGAGCAGAGTTTCCCATACCCTCTTTGGGTGCATCACCCTCCCAGCACATCAGTTTGTTTACCAACCAAGAAATTCGTTAAAATGTGTCATAGTGAGCATTTTGTTTTCTGTTTTGTTTGTGTTTTGCCCTAGTGGGTGTCATGTAGGACCTTAGCACCTGGACCAGGGATCAACCCATGCCCCTGCAATGGAAGCATGGAGTCTCAACCACTGGACCTCCAGGGAAGTCCTCGTCTTGGAGTGTTTATTGAGGTCTCATTACATAGGCATGGTTGATTTAGTCATTGGACATTGGTGATTGAACTCCATCTCCAGTTGCTCTTCCCTCCCCAAAGGTTGAGTTACTAGACTGGAAGTTTACCTCTCTAATCATATGGCTGGTTTTCCTGGTGACCAACCTCATCCTGAAGCTATCTAGGCATTTTTCCTCACCTTGGTCATCTTATAAGCATACGAAACAAAATTTCCAAGGTTTTAGGAGCTCTATGCCAAAAACCAGGGATATAGACCAAATATTTATTTATTATTGTGCCATAACTGTAAAGTATGAACATCACCTAACACTGATTTTTGAACATATATCCCAATGAATGTAGTCTCCCTGAATATTCACTCCTCTTATGGAGGTGCTCTTCATGCATTTCAATAAAGAAGCCGTTGTCCTAAACATTTTTGGCATCTACTGAGATGTGAAACTGGAGACAGGGCTCCTTATGTTGCTGAAATATTTTCGGCTGGACTGAAACCTTTGGTTTCCTGATCGTAAGGGGCAATATATCTGAGCAAGAATTGCCCTTTATTAAAAGATGAATTCTACTCAAGAGCTCAAGGAAACACCATGCATAGCCAGGGTTCAGTGGCTGTAAAGTGTCAGTAACAGTGATGGTGATGGGCATGATGATTTAAGAATAGATCCTATTTTTAGGCACTATGACAGTTGAACCAGTTTTCAGAACATATGCTTTATCTGCCATAATCTTGTCAATTTTTAAATTTCTTCTTCTCTGCAAAATGTCTTTTTAACAATGCTATTTCTTTAAATTTTAATTTAAAAGATTTTTATTATCTTACCAGTCTGACTCTTTGATCCTATATTATGTTTTTTTTTCAAAAAAAACTTCTTTTCTGTTATATTTAAATTTTATTAATACAAAAATTCAGTTGATGAAAATTTTGTTCCCAGCAATGTGTGAAATTTCTGTCTGGTAGAGTTGTTTATAAGCCTTTCTCATATTCCTTAGAGTTAGGTGCTATTTCTGTTAAGACTGGGGAGAATAACATTATTGGTGGTAATGGGATTCGTTTAGTCGTATAAAGTATAGAGAAACCAAATACATCTGTTAATAGTTCCCTCTCACCTGAAACTTTCATTAGTTGGGCCACTAGTCATTCATGATATCAGCTTTTAAGTAAGCTAGTATCTCATCATCCTTTCTACTGTGGAATGCATCTTCTTTCCCTAATCCAAAAAACAAAAATCCAATAAATCACTAACTTCAAAGATTCAGGTGATATATAAAGGAGATATAGAAAACATGGTAGGAAAAGACATGTGAGAATGCTATATAAAAACAGTATTTGTTTTCCTACCTTGAAGCTATTCTTTTTATGGCTGTGACTCTGTGTTTTAAGGTTCTTGAAGGGACACAAAGTTAAATCCATCTGTATCGCTTGCAATTTTTCATGTCCCACTTACCAATTATGCTGTGCTGTGCTTAGTCACTGAGTCCTGTCTGACTCTTTGTGACCCTATGGACTGTAGCCTGCCAGGCTCTTCTGTCTATGGGATTCTCCAGGCAAGAATACTGGAGTTGGTTGCCATGTCCTCCTCCACTTACCAGTTATAAGAGTAGGTAAATCTAATTGTTTAATGGTTATTTGGCTTTCTCCCTTTCTTCTTAATCATTAACACTTAAAATCAATGAAAAGGCAAATGACATTGGGCTGAGAGAAATAAGCAGAGATCTCAAAGTAAGTGCTCAGTAAAAAACTCAGTGGCCTAAGAAAACTCTTAGATACTTTGAAGACAATACAATTTTTCTTTCAATCAAGGAAAATAGTAAGAGCAAAGGAACAAAAGTAATAAATCTTTCATTATGGTAAAATCTAGTTTTCATGCTGAAACTCATAAAATACAGCATTGGCAAATAACCTTTAACTCTCCAATGGCTTTCAGGACTCCTCTGAACAAGTTCAAGTCCTGGCCAGATTTTAATGAACCCCTTCAGTGTGCTCAACCTTGATTAACTTCCTTTGCCTTCCTTGTTCTGTTTCATACTTTTATCCTCTTGAGGCAGGCAAAATCATCATCCTGTCTTTGATATTGCCCTTGAATCATAATCTACTTTTCTGCTACCTATCAAGGTATTTTTCCCTCTATTTCTATAAAACCTTTCCTAATCCAGGTAAGGAAACCAAGATTCTCTGTCATCTTATCCATATCAACTTGGGCTCAAGACCATTTACTAAACACATACAATACTTCTCAATAATTATATGATTGCCAATATTATCTCTGTTGAATGACAAAGAAAGAAATTCTATAATTTCACTTGGAACCTAACTTTTCCTGAGAAATTGTCTAGGGAAAACCCAGATCCGTCCATAAAATTTCTGAAAGCCAATACTGGAGAAGTGTCCAAAGTGCCACAGAGACCATGGGAAAAATTTTTAATCAAGGAGATGAAAGTTTTGTTCACTACAAAGTATTATGCACTAATGAAAGAATTGAAAAAGACACAAATAAATGGAAAGATATTATGTGTTCATGGATTGGAAAAATTAATATTGTTAAAATGACCATATTACTCAAAGAAAATGAAAATATTATTCACTCAGATGTTTCTGACTCTGTGCAACCCTATGGGACGGTAGCCTGCCTGGCCCCTCTGTTCATGGGATTCTCCAGGAAAAAATACTGAAGTGGATAGCCATTCCCTTTTCCAAGGAATCTTCCTGATCCAGGGATCAATCCCCCATCTCCTGCATTGCAGGCAGATTCTTTATTGTTCTAGCCATCAGGGAAGTATTACTCAAAGCAATATATAAATTTAATTCAATCCCTATCAAAATTCCAATGTCATATTTCACAGAAATAGAACAAAAAGTTTTAAAATTTATATCAAAATACAAAAGACCCAGAAGAGCCAAAGCACTCTTGAGAAAGAAGAATGAAACTGGAGGAATCAGGCTCCCTCACTTCAAACTATCCTACAAAGCTATAGTAATTCAAACAGCATGGTATTAGCTCAAAAATAGACACATGAATCAATGGAACAGGATAGAAAGCCTAGAAATAAACTCACATACTTATGGTCAATTAATCTACAAAAAAAGAGGCAAGAGTGTACAATTGAGAAAACAGTCTCTTCAATAAGTGGTGCTAGGAAAAAAAAAGGTGGTGCTAGGAAAACTAAACAGTCACATGTAAAATAATGAAATTAGAACATTCTCTAATATCATACACAAAAATAAACTCAAAATGGGCTAAAGGCCTAAATGCTGGACCAGATACTACAAAACTGTTAGAGGAGAATATAGGTGGAGCACTCTGACGTAAATCACAGTAAGATCGTATTTGAATCCATCTGGTACTCAAGACAGTGAAGAATCTGCCTGCAATGCAGGAGACTGTGATTCAGTCCCTAGGTTGGGAAGATTCCCTGGAGAAGGGAATTCTTGCCTGGAGAATTCCATGGACAGAGGAGCCTGCAGACTGCAGTCTATGGAGCTGCAAAGAGTCAGACATAACTGAGCAACTTAACACTTTCGCTTTTTCCTAAAGTAATGAAAATAAAAACAAAAATAAACAAATGGGACCTAATTAAACTTAAAAGTGAAAAGACAACCTGTGGAAAGGGAGAAATTATTTGCAAGTGATGAGACTGACAACAGATTAATTTCCAAAATATATGAACAACTTATATAGCTCAATATCAAAAAAACATGTTCAGATCAGTTCAGTCTCTCAGTCGTGTCAAACTCTTTGTGACCCCATGAGCTGCAGCATAACAGGCCTCCCTGTCCATCACCAACTCCCTGAGTCCACCCAAACTCATCTCCATTGAGTTGGTGATGCCATCCTCTGTCATCACCTTCTCCTCTTGCCCTCAATCTTTCCCAGCATCAGGGTTTTTTCCAATGAGTCAGCTCTTTGCATCAGGTGGCCAAAGTATTGGAGTTTTAGCTTCAATATCAGTCTTTCCAGTGAACACCCAGGACTGATCTCCTTTAGGATGGACTGGTTGGATCTCCTTGTAGTCCAAGGGACTCTCAAGAGTCTTCTCCAACACCACAGTTCAAAAGCATCAATTCTTTGGTGCTCAGCTTTCTTCACTGTCCAACTCTCACATCCATCATGACTAGTGGAAAAACTGTAGCCTTGACTAGACAGACCTTTGTTGACAAAGTAATGTCTCTGCTTTTTAATATGCTGTCTAGGTTGGTCATAACTTTCCTTCCAAGGAGTAGGCGTCTTTTAATTTCATGGCTGCAGTCACCATCTGCAGTGATTTTGGAGCCCCCTGAATTAAAGTCAGCCACTGTTTCCATTGTTTCACTATCTATCTGCCATGAAATGATGGGACCGGATGCCATGATCTTAGTTTTCTGAATGTTAAGCTTTAAGCCAACTTTTTCACTCTCCTCTTTCACTTTCATCAAGAGGCTTTTTAGTTCCTCTTCACTTTCTACCATAAGGATGGTGTCATCTGCATATCTGAGGTTATTGATATTTCTCCCAGCAATCTCAATTCCAGCTTGTGCTTCCTCCAGCCCAGTGTTTCTTATGATGTACTTGCATATAAGTTAAATAAGCAGGATGACAATATACAGCCTTGACATATTCCTTTTCCTATTTGGAACCAGTCTGTTCTTCCATGTCCAGTTCTAACTGTTGCTTCCTGACCTGCATACAAGTTTCTCAAGCGGCAGGTCGGGTGGTCTGGTATTCCCATCTCTTTCAGAATTTTCCACAGTTCATTGTGATCCACACAGTCAAAGGCTTTGGCATAGTCAATAAAGCAGAAATAGGTGGTTTTCTGGAACTCTCTTGCTTTTTCGATGATCCAGTATATGTTGGCAATTTGATCTCTGGTTCCTCTGCCATTTCTAAAACAAGCTTGAACATCTGGAAGTTCACAGTTCACGTATTACTGAAGCCTGGCTTGGAGAATTTTGAGCATTACTTTACTAGAGTGTGAGATGAGTGCAATTTTGCGGTAGTTTGATCATTGCAGCAAAAGATGGAGAAGCTCTATACAGTCAGCAAAAACAAGACTGGGAGCTTACTGTGGCTCAGATAATGAACTCCTTATTGCCAAATTCAGACTTAAATTGAAGAAAGTAGGGAAAACCACTGGACCAGTCAGGGATGACCTAAATCAAATCCCTTATGATTATACAGTGGACGTGAGCAATAGATTTAAAGGACTAGATCTGATAGACAGAATGCCTGATGAACTATGGACAGAGGTTAGTGACATTGTACAGGAGACAGGGATCAAGACCATCCCCAAGGAAAAGAAATGCAAAAAAGCAAAATGGCTGTCTGAGGAGGCCTTACAAATAGCTGTGAAAAGAAGAGAAGTAAAAAGCAAAGGAGAAAAGGAAAGATACACCCATTTGAATGCAGAGTTCCAAAGAATAGCAAGGAGAGATAAGAAAGCCTTCCTCAGCGATTAATGCAAGAAATAGAGGAAAACAATAGAATGGGAAAGACTAGAGATCGCTTCAAGAAAATTAGAGATACCAAGGGAACATTTCATGCCAACATGGGCTCAATAAAGGACAGAAATGGTATGGACCTAACAGAGGCAGACGATAATAAGAAGAGGTGGCAAGAATACACAGAAGAACTGTACAAAAAAGACCTTCATGACCCAGATAATCACAATGGTGTGATCACTTACCTAGAGCCAGACATCCTGGAATGTGAAGTCAAGTGGGCCTTAGGAAGCATCACTATGAACAAAGCTGGTGGAGGTGATGGAATTCCAGTTGATCTATTTCAAATCCTAAAAGATGATGCTGTGAAAGTGCTGCATTCAATATGCCAGAAAATTTGGAAAACCCACAGGACTGAAAAAGGTCAGTTTTCATTCCCATCCCAAAGAAAGGCAATGCCAAAGAATGCTCAAAAAAACATGGAACCCAATCAAAAAACATATCTGCATAAAACTCTAATTTGAAAAGATCCATGTACTCCAATGTTCATAGCAGCACTATTTAAAATACCCATGACATGTATAATATATATACAATAGTCTATTACTCAGCTATAAAAAAGAATGAAATAATGCCATTTGCAGCAACATGAATGGACCTAGATATGATCACAAATTGTAGTAAGAGGAAGGCACATATCATGTATCATTTATATCACTGTATCATATTTTAAAAAATGATGCAAATGAACTTATTTAAACACATATAGACCAGAAACAGAGTCACAGACATAGTAAACAAGCTTATGGTTATCAAAGGAGATGAGGGTTGCGGGAGATAAATTAGGAGTTGAGGATGAATATTTACATACTATTACATAGATACAACAAGGACCTAGTGTGTATAGCTCAGGGAACTATATTCAGTGTCTTGCAATAACTTAGAATGGAAAAGAATCTGAGAAAGAATACACACACACATATATATAAACCATATCATTTTGCTGTATAACTGAAGTAATACAACATTGTTAATTAACTATACTTCAATTTTAAAAAGAGGAAAAAAATAATCTAAAAATGTATAGCTAGAAGACTTAACTGTAATGCCTAAAATCATGAAATTCCTAGAGGATAATATAGATGGTCAGTTCATTAACATCTGTCTTAGCAAGGTTTTTGTGGATCTGGCTCCAATGGCAGGGGAAGTAAAAGCAAAGATAAATGGGACTACATCAAACTAAAGCTTCTACCCAGTGAAGGAAACCATATCAAAATGAAAAGTTATCCCACTTAATGGAAGGAGATATTTGCAAATCATATAATAAGGGATTAATGTCCAATATATATAAAGAACTGATATTATGAGATAAAAACAAGCAAGCAAAAAAAAAACCAATTTAAAGATAGGCAGGGATCTGAATAAACATTTTTCAAAGAAGACATAGAGATGGCTAACAAAAAGACCCTGATGCTGGGAAATATTGAGGGCAGGAGGAAAAGGGGGCAACAAAAGATGAGATGGTTGGATGGCATCATCAACACAATGGACATGAGTTTAAGCAAACTCTGGGAGGTGGCGAAGGACCTGGAAGCCTGGTGTGCTGCAGTCCATGGAGTCACAAAAAATGAACATGACTTAGCAACTGAACAACAACAGTCACATGAAAATATGCTCAATATCACTAATTATTAGGGAAATGCAAGTCAAAGGCACAATGATATATAACCTCATACCTTTAGAAGGACTATTATTGAAAAGACAAGAAGTAACAAATGTTGGAGAAGATGTGGACAAAAGGGAACCTTTGTATACCTTTGGTGGGACTGTAAATTGCTTTAGTCACTCTGGAAAACTGTGGTGATTCCTCAAAAAATTGAGAATAGAACTACTACATGACACAACTATTCCACTTTTGAGTATCTATCCAAAGAATGTGAAAACACTAATTTGAAAAATTACATATACTCCTGTGTTCACTGCAGCATTAGTTACAATAGCTAAGATGTGGAAATTACCTAAATATCCCTGATAGATGAATAGATAAAGAAGATTTAAATCTTCTTTAAATATAAAATGAAATATAAAATGAAATTGTATATGAATTTAAATATAAAAATGAAATTTTAAATATAAAATGAAATACAGAATAATCAAATTTATTTTAAATATAAATCAAAATAGTCATTTAAATATAAAATGAAATATATAAATATTTAAATATAAACATACAATATATTCATTTAAATATATGGAATATAAAATGAAATATAAATATAAAATATATTTATTTATATTTATATTTAAATATAAATGAATATTATATATTTAAATATAAACTGAAACACTACTCAGTCACCAAAAAAAATGAAATTCTGTCATTTGCGACAACACAGATGGGCCTTGAGATTATTATGCTAAGTGAAATAATGTCAGATGGAGAGAGACAAAAACTGTGTGATTTCATTCATATGTGGAATCTAAAAACAAAATGAGTAAACAAAATGAAAACAAACTCATAGATAAAGAGAATATATTAGTGGTTACCAGAGGGGGAAGGGGTTGAGGAGTGAGCAAAATAGGTGAAGAAGGTCAACTTTATGGTGGTGATGGCAACTGGAGTTGTGTTGGTCATCAGTTTGCAGTATATACAGACATTGAATTATAATATACATCTGAAACTTGTACAATGAAAAATTACATGTTGGAGACGATATGAAAAAATTCAAACCATCATACATTATTAGTGTGAATGTAAAATGTTGCAACCTCTATGTAAAACATTTTGGTAGTTCTTCAGTAACTGAAGCATACGATTACCATGTGATTCAGTAATTTCATTCCTAGATATGGACCCTGCGAATTGAAATCAGATGTTCAAACAAAACTTGTATTTGTATGTTAATAGCAACACTTTTCACATTGGCCAAAATGTGGAAATAATACAAATGTCCATCAACATACGATTGGATAAACAAATGTGGTATATTCATAAAATGGAGCATTAGTCATTAAAAGGAAAAGGGTATTTGTAAACACAGCAAAATATTAAGTTAAAAAAGCCAGACATAAAAGGTCACATATTTATGATTCCATTTTTATGAATTATCCAGAATAGGCATATGTTGATACATGGAGACAGAAAGCATATTTGTGGTATAGACTGAAGTAGTAAAATTAGGAAATTAAAATTTAAACAGATCAAATATTTCACTCAGCATCACATAGCTGGTGTATGGTGAGGTCTGAATTTGAATCAAGCAGTCTTACTCTAGAATATACACATTTAAAAAAAAATTGGAGAATAATTACTTGACAATGTTGTGTTGGTTTCTGCTGTACAACATGAATCAGCTATAAGAATACATACCTATATCCCTTCTCTTGAGTCTCCCTCCCACCCACCACAATCCCACCCCTCCAAATCATCACAGAGCACCAGGCTGAGCTCCCTGTGTTACACAGCAACTTCCCACTAACTATCTCTTTTACACATGGTAGTATATACATATGTCAATGTTATTCTCTCTATCCATCATACCCTCTCCTTACCCTACTGCATCCACACATCCGTTCTCTGTGTCTGTGTCTCTATGCCTGCCCTGCAAATAGGTTCTTTAGTATTTTTCTAGATTCCATATATATGCATTAGTATATGATATTTGGTTTTCTGACTTACTTTACTCTGTATAACAGAAGTTCATCCACCACAGTTCAGTTGACACAGTTTTAAACTCCATGTGGTTATTCTGCTTCCCTGCATTGGTTCACTTCAGTTCAGTTCAGTCACTCAGTTGTGTCTGACTCTTTGCCACCCCATGAATTGCAGCACGCCAGTCCTCCCTGTCCATCACCAACTCCCGGAGTCCACCCAAACTCATGGGCATCGAGTCGGTGATGCCATCCAGCCATCTCATCTCTGTCAACCCCTTCTCCTCCTGCCCTCAATCCTTCCCAGCATCAGGGTCTTTTGCAGTGAGTCAGCTCTTTGCATGAGGTGGCCGAAGTAGAATTGGTTAAGGTGGGATTTATCTTACATATTAGTAATTGAAAAAGCAAATAATGGAAATCCAGTTACCCTACTTCAAAAGAAAGAAGTAAAGAAAAAAAAAAGAAGAAAACCTCATACAGATAGTTGTACATCTTTTCAGTTCAGTCCAGTTCAGTTGCTCAGTCGTGTCTGACTCTGCGACCCCGTGGACCGCAGCACGCCAGGCCTCCCTGTCCATCACCAACTCCCGGAGTCTACTCAGACTCATGTCCACTGAGTCGGTGATGCCATGCAACCATCTCATCCTCTGTTGTTTTGGAAAGATACTCTTTAAACTGCTGACACTGATTACTTCAGAATTAAGAAAGCATGATATTATTAATTGTCCAAGCTTTTATTATCTGAAGTTATAGAAAGTATCAGAATGCTTTTATCATTTTTAATCCAATCAAGTGAAGAAAAAGAAATTAAAACCAGCCTCTATTTGTAAGTTCATTGCATTTTCTTCAGAATAAAAGTTTTGTTTAACAAGAAGACAAGACATTAATAAAACTTGTCTTCTAGTTTCTTACAAGGATTTAGGGCCCCAAGGATTTAATTCATGGTGACCATTCTACATGTTATTTGCTCATATATCTCTCACAACTATCTAAGTCTGCATGAAGTGCTTTCCCAGAAACAAGTCAACACTTGTTTCCTTTCCTGCATGTTTGATCTCTCTTTCTTGCCCTTCTTCCCATTTAAATAACCAGTGTGCCATGATGCCAGAAACAATCTTTATTTTCCATTTTTCAGATGACTTTGGCTGCACTAGTCCTCAGTGTGGTAACCATGTGTTTATTTCAGAAAGAAGGAACTCCAAACATAATTCGCTTCACCATGTCAGAATTTAAGCTCAAAATAAGGGGGAGAGATTTGTCCACTGTGCAGTGTGTTCTGAAGGGAAGTGGTTCATTAGGAACGGGACTAAAATTTCTAAACTTAAAATCATATGCAATGATTATATAAAATCAAATGGTGCATATTTCTAGAAATGTCTACCATTTTATAGGCTCATTTTTGTAGATTTACAGACATGAATCGGTATGCCACTTTTATATATTTGTAGATATGAGTCTTATTAGGATAGAAAATGATATGTGGGACAGTTCAGCCAAGTAGAGATGTGAAATTTTGTATCTTAGGCAAGAGTTAAGAATATTTCATACAAGATCATTACCTAGAATTGGTGTTTGTGTGTTTTGAGAATGTTATTTCAGTTTGAAACAATGCATTTCATGAATGCTTATATGCTTTTCTTCAGGTCCCATTTGATGTCTCGCTGCCATCTATATTCAGTCTGGAGAGACTTTTTGATCTTGCTAGTGGCTGTATCATATCAGGAGGAAGCCTTTTCAACTGGATGGTGTCAATTATTCCCTGAACATCCTTTGTATGTTAGCCTTATAAAGGGATTGTTATTGCTTTACTTGGTTTGTAATAAACTTTCAGAGCTATCCTCTTGTACGAAGCAAAATAAAATTGCTTTTTATACACAACCTAAATTTATCTAAAAATCATAGTTATGAGTAATATTTTCAATGATATTTGAATTAAAAGACAAAGCTGTTGTTTATTAAAAACTGTCTTACAGAGCCAGTCGTGGAAAATATGTCTGTTCACAGTGCAACTATTCCCACTTTTGTATATTGTTGAGGTTGTCTTTGGATGCACCCATACAGCAAGACTGAAATTAAGCCAGTGGTTCTTGACCAGGGGCAGTTTTCCCTCTCAGGTATCATTTGGCAGTGTCCAAAGATATTTTGTTATTATTGTTACTATAACTCCAAAGACAGTGGGCTTCCCAAGTGGCTCAGTGTTAAAGAATCCACCTGCCAATGCGGGAGACACAGGAAACACGAGTTATATCCCTGGGTCAGGAAGGTCCCTTGGAAAAGGAAATGGCAACCCACTCCAGTATTCCTTGCCTTGAGCATTCTGTGAACAGAGGAGCCTGGCGTGCTGCAGTCCATGGGGTCACAAAGAGTCAGATATGACTGAGTAAACATGTAGGCACTCAGAGAGAGTACTACCAGCACCTAGTGGGTAGAAGCCAGGGATGTTGTAAAATGGTCTACAATGTCCAGAAGAGCCCCCCGCAACCAAGAATCATCTGACACAAAACATCTGTGCCAAGCTTGAGAGTCTCTTAATAAGCCTTGAGTCAACTTAAAGTAATCAGTCAACTTTAGAAGTTTGTAGGTGTGGCTTGAGACGAAATCTACAGTGAATTACACTTTTCATATTTTATACTTCTGAGAGATAGCATTGCATAAAGTTTTAGAACATGAACTGTGGAACTATATAGACATGAATTTGAATAGTAACTTTACCACTTGCTAGTTTTTGCTACTTTGAGAAAGTAATACATTCTTTAAGCCTTCCTTTCTTATCTGTAGAATGGAAATATTAATAGAATAGCTGTGAGGATTAAATTAAGTGATATGCTTAAAAGGTACTTCAGCAACTGCAATATTAATAGTCATCATGCTAGGACTTGTCATTTCCCTGCCAAACTGGAAGAGGATCAGGCATCCTGACCCACTTTGTTCAGCATCAGAGAATGCTTTACATTAAGTGTTTCCTACATACAGGCTTACGAATGGATATTCATGGTAAAATGAAAAAACAAGGAAACATAAATATGTTTTTTTCTAAAGTTAAATGTGTTCAATGAACTACTCTTTATCTGAACATGGATTTTCTGCTTACTGTTCATGTTAAAATGGCCTTTCTTTTTAATTTTTTATTGGAAATTGAAATATAGTTGGTTTACAATGTTGTGTTAGTTTCAGGTATACAGCAAAGTGATTCACACACACACACGCAGACACACACACGCAAACACATATATATTCACACACATATATATTAATTTTTTACATTCCCTTGCATTATAGGTTTTCACAAGATATTGAATAGAGTTCCTTGTGCTATATGGGTAAGTCATTGGTGGTTATATATTTGATATATAGTAGTGTGTATATTTTAATCCCTAACTCCTAGTTTATCACCCATGCCCACTTTCCCCTTTGGTAGCCATAGTTTTTCCTATGTCTGTGAGTCTATTTATGTCTTATTTAAGCTCATTTGCATAGTTTTTTAGCTTCCACATGTAAGCAATATATGATACTTATCTTTGTCTTATTTCACTTCGTATAATAATTGCTGGTCCATCCATGTTCCTGCAAACGTCAGTATTTAATTTGTTACGGTTCCGTAATACTTCAGTGTGCAGATATACATATCCGCATCTTTATCTGTTCATCTGTCACTGGACACTTAGGTTGTTTACGTGTCTTGGCTGTTGTAAATAGTGCTGCTGTGAACACTGGGGTGCATGTATCTTTTCAAATTATGTCTTTCTCCAGATATATGGCCAGGAGACAGATTGCAGGGTCACATGGTTGCTTGGTTTTAGTTTTTTGCGGAACTTCCATACTCTTCTCCATAGTGGCTCTACCAATTCACATTCCCACCAATAGTGTATTTTCTCCACATCCTCTCCAGCATTTATTATTTGTAGACTTTTGGATGTTGGCCATTCTGACTGGTGTGAGATGATACCTCGTTGTAGTTTTGACTTGCATTTCTCCAGTAGTTAGCAATGTTGAATATCTTTTCATGTGCCTTTGGCCATCTGTATGTCTACTTTGGAGAAATATCTTTTTAGATGTCCTGCCCATTTTTTGATTGGGTTGTTTGTACTCACAACAATTAGGATGATGATGCATGTAGGATGACTGACTCTGGGTCACAGATGACGGAAAACACACATCAGCAGTTCTGCAGTGATCCCGTTCAGAGAAAGAGCCAGGATCTGGCTGGAGAATTTGGACTCTTTGTTGCTGACCTGGCTTCCCCAGCCCTTTTCCCTACTCTACTGCTCTGGAAAATGTGAAAATCAAGGGAGAGGAAGACATAGCTGAATCTCAAGCTAGAACTGGAATACCTATTGGAGAACACCCTAGAAACAGTTGAAAATCACTCGTAGACCTGAATGAATAACCAAAGAAGTCATGAGGTATCTCCAGTGTGATCTGTGCCAATATACTTATTTCCTTTGAGAAAGATAGATGCCTTACTACTATTTGGCTTCCCAGCTGGCTCAGAAGGTAAAGAATCTGCCTGCAATGCAGGAGACCTGGGTTCAATCCCTGGGTTGGGAAGATTCCCTGGAGAAGGAAATGGCAACCCCCTCCAGTATTCTTGCCTGGACAATTCCATGGGCAGAGGAGCCTGGCGGACTACAGTCCACGGGTTCGCAAAGAATCAGACACGATTGAGTGACTAACACTGTACACTTCCTAATATTACCAATAATATTTCAGCACATTTTTTACTTTCTCCCCCAAATTTAGTAACGTACAGATGCTGTCATTCTTAGGTATTGTTTTGACAGAGAAACACTGTCTGAAATGGCACCGACCCTGCAATCACAGTTTCCCCACTTTAAGCCATCATTCCAGAAATCCCCCATTTCTTCTAACTTTCTGTGCAAGGCAGTGAGGAAATGGTGATGAACTGGCTGAAGTACAAACAGAAAATTCAAACTCTACTAGGATGAAACATGTGTTTGTTTCCAGAGATGTCTTTCAGATTTTTCTTTAAAGACCAAATTATACAATTTGCAGCTGCTTTTCCCCCATGTAACATACAGTATCTACAGATGCTTTAGAGCAGGCACCTGCAATGTTTTCTATTTAATTATAACAGAGAATGACAGTAGACAATGTGAAATGGGAAGAAGAGGAGAAAGTGTGGGTGGGGTGGGGGTGGGGAGCAAGGAGAGAGAGAAGAGGAGCCAGTGCCAGCAGCTAAGTGATGGGTAATAAAACCCCAGCACTCCCCATATCTTTCTCCTTGTCAATCTCCAAGAGATTGCTTTAGAAATTGACCACCTGCCGGCTTTTCAAAGCCTTAAATGCAGTAGTCTCGGTTCAGTACACATGTAGGCACTTTCCATATTCCCCAGCCCAGTTGACTTGTTCTCCTTCACTGAATTGCAGGAGGAGAAAAATGGTACATTTCTGGAGAGTACTAGAAACTTGGCTTCAGCCTCTGGTCTGCTTTGCCCTTCTTTCCCCTCCTAGACAGCATTATAGAGATGACAGAGCAGCTCAGATGACAAAGTGTGGGGCTTCCAGAACTCTTCAAGTGCATCCTGGTTCCCTGATCACATGGCTCCTAACATTGCCCAAGAGCACATAGCTCTGCATTGTTATATTTCACAGCAAGGTTTTATGACCTTAGCTCAAGGGTGTCATAAGTGTGTGAGCCCATTTGGCTTGAGACTGTGTACATCGTTGTTGGGTGATGTATCTTTTAAGATACAGAGTTTCCATAAGGCCTGGAAACTGGGTGAGATATACATAAGATCATCATGGACATCTTCAATCCATATAAAAATAAAATATTATTCTAAACTTATATATTATCTATGTGCACATAGGATTGGACAAGCCACTAACTGGGAGTTAGGGGAGAAGATAGTGGATCCAGAAGTTCACTGTTTAACCACCTTTTCTCATATTTGAAATGCTCATGATATATCCCTGAAAGAAGCGCCCACCCATATGCCCAAGGAAACATGCAAAAGTGTTCACTGATGCCTAGATTACAATAGCAAAACAAAAAAGGAAACCTGCCAAATATCCTTCATATGAAGAATGGATAAATAACAGTGTAATCATACAGTAGAGTATTACACAGAACATATAGATGAATGAATAATAGACTACTACAGAGCAACTGTAAATGAATTAAAGAGACATATCAATCTGGATATGCTTCAAAAAGTAGGTTGAGCAAGAGAAAAAAATGAAATGACATAAAAAATATATAGGAGATACCATTTAAAGAAAGTTTCAAAAATAAGCAAAATGGCATAGTACATAGTATTTGTAGATGTATAGCTATATACTAAACTTTTTTAAGTTAAGTGAAGATCAATACTAAATTCAAGTTTGTGATTCCCTCTTGGATGAAGGAAGAAAATAAGGCCAAGTAAGAATCCCCCAGAGGTTTTACCTGCAAAATGTTCTTTCTTAGGCTGAGTGGTTGTTACATCAGTTTCTACTTTTTTGCTTACATGATACATTTCGTAAGTTAAAAGGAAACACATCATTTACCTTCCTCATCTTGCTGGCCAGCATACTTAATATGGTTATGGGCTCACCTATTAGTAAACAACTCTTAAATGTAAGTTATGACTCTGGTCTGATTATATAACTATAACTGCATTGTTCACATCTAGTTCCATTATTTGGGGTTTTAATGACAGCTAAAAATTATTCAAAAACTAATATCAAAATATATAGGTGCCCAATTTTAGAAAACTCAGCCCATGAAAATATTAATTTTTATTATAAGATAGTAGAGCCTCAATAAATGTTTAATTAAATTGAGGTGGATTACCAGTCCAATTCTTATCTTTTATAAGTTCCTTAATTATACTTTATTTGATTTTCCAAAATGAGATAAATGCCTAACTTTTCACATGATTGCTTAGTTATGCAAAATGAGGTTCACTTGTAAAATCCACCTGCTGTCCATAATTTAAGTGTTTTAAAAAATATATTAAGGAAGAAGTTTCTCCTTACTAAAGATCATTTCCTATTTTTACTTTAGACTTCAGTAAAGCTTTATGAGTTGCAACTTTGCCACTAAAATTTCCATGGCAACAGATTTTTTTGTCATAAACACAGGCATGATTAAGAAGAAGGCTTTAATGACAGCAGTTTTCTTCATAATTAAATTCATTACTTAAAATGCTGGGTTAAGAAGTGTAGGAATTTTATTACAACAAAGACGTTTTCAACTGGAGCTTTTGAGATGACACAAAATTAATTGCTATTAAATTGCCTTTGGTCATATTTGATATTTAAGATAACATTTATACATTTTGTATTTAATAGCTTAGAATAGAACATGTCTAAAATCATATTCTGTCCAAGAGCTAATCACCCTGAACCCTCCCTTTAAATTGTCCACAATGTGAAAAGTCAGTTGATTTCTAAGTATTCCACAACTTTTCTAATTTAATTCTCGCCAACAAGATTCACAGGCATTTCTTGACCTGATTTCTCTTCTTGTCATTATACAAGCAATTCAGAACTGATGGTGAGGATTTGCAAAATACCAAAAGGTACAAAGTGGAAAATAAAAGTTACTCAGAAATCCTCTACTGAGAAACAACCAATGTTAGCATTTATATGATTTTCCTATAGCACATCTGTCTTCCCTAATAACTAGAAGGAAAAAAAAAACCTTCAGACTGAAAAGTATCGAGATTTGTGGCAACTATCCGAATGTCCTAAGGTTTAGCTCAGATGGGCTTTTTCAGAGTCTATTGATTGGGAATATTTCTGAGTTGAGAGAATTTAATCCTGGTGGTTGGGATGGAATGCAGTTAGAAAAATCAGGATGTAAGTGAATCCAAAAGAATTGTTTAGAGTTCTCCTTTCAAGTAATAACATGTATAGTAATGATCCATAGGAGAGGGAAAAAGTGAATTCTTAGTTTTGTCCTGGTCATTTAATCTCTCTTTCAAAGATGCATTAGTATTTCCCTAACAAACAGCTCATTCATTCATGGACCCATTTGTTCATTTGATGGATTTTTTTCTGTGCCTTTGCTTCCCAGCAGAAATGTCCTTTCTCTCTCTTTTTATTTAAAAAAAGACTTATCAAGTGCCTTCTATATGCCAGAGACTTTGCACTTGAGGAATGCCACTTAGGCAGTCCCTGCCTTCAAAGACTCACATCTCATGATGCCAGCTCTTCTTTCCATAGTCTCCTGGGATCTCTCCAACCATGAACCTGTATTTTAGCTTCCCTCTGGTGCTTCCTTGTAAACACACATATACTCTGTCATAGCCACTCTGTCCTATACATGCTTATCTGCATGTCCGTTCCCCTCCTTGAGATCAGGGAGCAAGATAGGTGAATTTTGTCAACTACAAATTGGCACTTGCCATCTGCCTCTACAGGACTTCCCAGGCAGATCAGACAGTAAAGCTCTGCCTGCAATGTAGGAGACCTGGGTTCGATCCCTGGGTCAGAAAGATCCCCTGGAGAAGAGAATGGGAGCCCATTCAAGTATTCTTGCCTGGAAAATCCCTTGGACATAGGATCCTGGTGGGCTACAGTCCACGGGATTGCAAAGTCAGACACAACTAATAGTGTCACTTCATCTACCTCTGTAAGGATTAAATCATGTGCTACTACAGCTGCTGATTTTCAAAACCCCGTGAAAGGAGTTTCGGGGTAGAGAGCAGAAATGAAGCACTCTGTACTCAGGGGGAAAACTGGCAGAACAGGTCTTCAGAGAAGAGAGTTAGATATTTTCAGGAGCTGACTTTATGAGCCCAATTCTTGTGTCTCTTCATATCTAGAAAAGCACTAAAATCCTTCATAGTGACATCTGCTTCTTGTGAATAGCAGAAAAAAATATGTGCTTGATTGCATGTATTCCCCCTTCAACAGAATCACATGTATACTGATATCCCCACTACCTCTTTGGAGCAGTTTCTCAGAGCCATCTGAGGTGCTGTATCCCAGGCTATAGTCCTCATTTTTCCCATATAAAATTTGACCCACAACTCTCACATTGTACAATTTTTTTTAAAGTCGAAAATTTCAAGGAAACCAATTTATTTTTCCATTGTTTCTGGGAGTTTCTCATTAAGTTTTGACTTGCATTTCTTCAACTAAAACTGAGGTGGGATTTTTTTTTTCACATTTGTTATCTGCTCATTGCATTTTTTTCTGTTTTTGTATCTTTTTAGGACCTTTCCCCAGTTTTTTACTTGCATGTTCACATATTCTTCTCTTGTTGACTTCCAAGATTCCTCGCAATCAAGGCTTTTTACCCTTTTTATATGTCTTGTATATTTTGGTCAGGTTTTCATTTGCCTCTCAGTTTTCATTTACTGTTTGGTAGTTCTTATTTTTAAAGCTGTGGTAGTCAAATGGAGAGCATTTAGTTTTATTCAGACTTGTTCAAAAAGAGATTTAAGGGGACTTACAAATAAGCATCTGTTAAAACCAGATAAGAAACATGAGGCCAAGAAAACAAATAAAAGGAGAAAAGTAAGATGGAGCTAGAAGTTGTGTTAATTTCTTGAAAAAAGATGGTGCTACAACTTTAGTCTTACTGGTGGTCAGCCACAGAGATAGCTGTGTGCCTTCCTGCAGCATGTGTTGGCAAGTAAATACAGCACATTACCAGATCAACTTTGTAATGAGAAGAAAGCAGACCACGGACTTAGAGGAAGTGCTGCTGTTCCTATTACTAATTCCAGAAAATAGTTTTTGCTGAGGATCCTCATGAGAATATGCTCTAAATAAACTATGTCTTCAGCAGCAGCCTACAGTAAAATACAACACATTTCATGGATTATTTCAAGGACCATAGACTTCTCTTTCAAGCATTTTTCATTTATTTTATTTTTGCAAAACCGTATCCATTTCTGATTAATCAGTTTACAACAATTTGGCAGGCATGTAGCTAGGGACGGATGTCAAGGAAGGGATATTTTTATTGATCTTAAGAACAGTTTCATTTTTGTCTGAGGAAAAAAATACTTCAATGTGTTTTTTCTTTCCCTTAGAGTAATTTCACTGGTTAAAAATATTTTCCGAATATAGTTGGGGTGGCATGGAAAAACACACCCATATGGCTATTTTTCAAAACTTCAAAGACTGATGCTCTGAATTACTTGAAGTGAGTTGGTTTATCAGTCCTGACACTACATTTGGAATGAACACAAGATGCAGCCAGCGCTGCAGCCACCAGGCACCCACAGATATATTGTTCTGCTCGAGAGGCTGTAAGTCAAATTCTAAAACAGAGAAAGGAGAATTGATTTTGCAAGAGCTGGGTAGACGTGCAAAATACTCTCATTTTGTGTGCTTTTACTGGATTGAAGGGAAATGATTTTTCTTTCATAAAAAGTTAATATTTTTTGCTGATTGAGGGTTATAATTTTTTAGAATAGTGGATTCATAGGTTTAAAAGAACTATAAAGGTTATTCAGTTGAATTCTCTAAGCTTAATTCCCTTTGAAATGTCTCCATCAAGGAACAACCACTTAAGTAACATCATAGCCTCGCAGTTAAAAGAACCAATACATCAGGTCATGTGAGTTAAAGTCTTGGTTTCCCTGTTTACCATCTTTATGAACTTGGGCAAGTTTCTTAAACTCTCTGAACTTGTTTGCTCGTCTGTCAACTGGGGACAGATAAAGCACCAAAATCAGTGGTCTAGCAGATACCGAATACTCAATAACAGTGATATTTTACTATCATTACCATTATCACACTCTTATATTATTATTCACACCTTCCAAGAAAGTTCAGTTCTATCTAAAAAGACCAGAATTTTGTGTTTCTTCTAGTAATAAGGGCAGTTCATTTCTGACAATAGCAGAGGAACATTTATTGAATGACCATCTGCTCATCACAATTCAGAATTTTCAACTAAAAAAGCCAGCAAAAACAATTATAAGATCTGAATTAAAATAACTGAAGCTCCTGGGGAATGACTGGAAATATGCAGATACTAGAAGATACATGATTATTGCAATAAGGGAAACCAACTAGGTGAGATCCACACTGGACAGCTTTTTGCTTGAGGACATGCCTCATTTTGTAATGCAGCTAAGGAAGAGAGCTCAGGAAGAGGCTGACAGCCTGGATTAAGGATTCAGAGGTCAGAGTGTGGCATTGCCAGAACTGCTGGAATTAAGGCGGGATGTTCCAGAATACAGGGAGGCAGGATGGGGTGCCCCCTGTCTGTGCACAAATTCTGCTCAAACTGTCAGCTGACTATGAGACTGCAGGTGCTCACAATGAGACCTCAGGGGGTCCAGTGGAAAGCACCAGCAGAAAGGTCAAAGCACTGGTCCCCAACCTTTTTGGCACCAGGGGCTGGTTTTCCAGAGGACGATTTTCCCATGGACCAGACATGGTGGGGTTTGTGATGGGGTTTGGGGATGATTCAAGTCCACTACATTTATTGTGTGCTTTATTTCTATTATTATTACGTTTCTGTTGTTTAGTCACTCAGTCATCTCCAACTCTTTTGAGACTTCTTGAACAGCAGCCCCTCCGGGTTCCTCTCTCCATGAGATTTCCCAGGCAAGAATAATGAAGAGGGTTGCATTTCCTTCTCCAGTTGGTACAGTGTGATATATATATAATGAAATAATTACACAACTCACTATAATGCAGAATCAGTGGAAGCCCTGAACTGGTTTTCCTGCAACTAACTGGCCCCATCTGGGGGTGATGGGAGACGGTGGCTATGGCTCTCCAGTGCCAGCATCACCACCTCAGCTCCACCTCAAAACATCAGGCATTAGATTCATAGGAATGTGCAACCTAGATCTCTTGAAGCAGATGTCTAGTGCAACCTAGAAGCAGTAGGGTTTGTGCTTCTATGTCACCACTGATGTGACAGGACGTGGAGCTCAGGTGGTGATGTGAATGATGGGGAGCAGCTACATATACAGACAAAATGTCACTTGCTTCCCCACAGTTCACCTCCTGTTATGCAGCCTGGTTTCTACCTTGGGGTTAGAGGAATTGTTGCTCAGGTGCTCATACCCTTGGGTTAAAAATTCTAAGCAGAGATTTCATCTAATGCTTGATGCTGGAGAGACGAGGTTTGGAATTCAAGTCCAGCAAAGTAAGGACTTACTAAATTCTTCATGCTTTTCACTGAAATCCTAAGAGGGCTACATGTTAAAAATAAAGATGCAGGATGAAGGACTACAACTGAGGCCCAAGAGCAAAACAACAGAGAGCCCATCCTGGCAAGTCTCCCTAAGATCAAGGTGATTCATTAGTATTTCAACAGTCTACTAGAACAAAACTCAATACATCCCAAAGGAGATAATGTATCATCTATAACATATTGCTCACAGTATACAGTATACAGCAAAAAATTACTGTATATTCAGAGAAGCAGGAAAATACAGTCAAGGGGAAAAAAACAATGAAACAGAACCACAAAGTCCAGATGTGAAAATTAGCAGATAATGACTTTAAAATAATTATGATATACAAGAAACGAATCTACTGGGAAAGATTGATATAATGGTTGATGAGATGGGAATATCAAGAAAGATATGGAAACTAATTTTTTTTGAAAGTAGAAATCCTTGGGCTGAAAACTAAAACATTTAAAATTAAAAATTCATTGGATGAACTTAACAGCAAATTAGGTGTCACAGAAGAAAATAAAGGGATGGAGAAATATTCACACAAATACTGAATGTAAGAAAGTTGGTGTGACTTTTATTAACTTCAAGATATATTTCAAGGCCTGGATTACTGCCAGAGGCAAAACAGAACATTTCAAAATGATAAAAGCATCGATTCAGTAAGATGGCATAATCCTAAGTGTGTATGTATCTAATTGATGAATGTTTATTTTCTCAACATCTGGTATAGGTAGAGTTGCCTTGATTTGGAAGATGTTTGATATGAATCTTGGAGCAGGTGGCTTCTGTGAGTCATGGGTGTGGGCTGGCTCTGCTGCTTCAGACAGGCACGTGGTGGTATCTAGTCACTAAGTCTTGCCCAACTCTTTTGCAAACCCATGGACTGTACCTCACCAGGCTCCTCTGTCTGTGGGATTTCCCAGTCAAGAATTCTGGAGTGTCTCTCAATTCTGGATGGCAGATTCATGTCAATGTATGGCAAAACCAACATGATAATGTAAAGAAAATAAATAAAACAAAAACAAAAACATTAAAAAAAAAAGAATTCTGGAGTGGGTTGCCATTTCCTCCTCCAGGGCATCTTCCCAACTCAGGGATCGAATCCACGTCTCTTGCATCTCCTGCATTGGCAGACAGATTCTTTACTACCAAGCCACCAGAGAAGCTACCAGAGAGGTAGGTAAAACTACTTAACTTAAGATAGAGCTAACAATCTTTCCAGTTTGCCCAAGACTGCGATGTTTTCTTGGGACATGGAACTTTCAGTGCAAAAATCAGGATACTCTCAAAACTGGGAAAAGTCCCAGGCAGTCTGAAGTCGTTATTCACCCTACAAAGAGAGGAACAGAGAATAAAGAGGGTTTGTTTTTGATATTTGTAAGTCTGTTGCTATTTTGTAAATAAATTCATTTGTATTGCTTTTTTAGGTTCCACATATAAGTGATGCCATATGGTATTTGTCTTACTCTATGTGACTTAGTATGATCATCTCTAGGTCCATCCATGTTGCTGCAAATGGCGTTATTTAATTCTTTTTTTTGACTGAGTAGTATTCCACTGTGTACATATAACACATCTTCTTTTTCCATTGACTTGCCCTTTAAATATCTGCTATAAAAGGGGTTCCCTGGTGGCTCAGTGGTAAAGAATCCACCTGCCAATGCAGGAGGTACGGTGCCATCCCTGATCTGGAAAGATCCCACATGCCACGGGGCCTCTAAGCCGGTGCACCACAACTACTGAGCCTGTGCTCTAGAGCTCAGGGGCTGCAGCTACTGAGCCCACATGCTACAACTACTGAGGCCTGCATGCCCTAGGGCCTGTGCTCCACAAGAGAGCTCACCTCAATGGGAGGCTTGTACACTGCAACTAGAGGGTGGCCCCTCCTCACCGCGACTAGAGAAGAGCCTTTACAGCAATGAAGACCCAGCACAGCTGATAATAAATAAATAACCAAGCGTTAAAGATAACAAACAAATAAACAAACATTAAAAAAATTATTTACATCAGAGTGCCAGTTGGTCTCAAAAGACTCTCAGGGAAAGGAGAGTGTGAGAGAGAGTGTGTGTGTGTGTATGTGTGTATGCATTCCCATGGAATTACCCCAATGCCATTGCATGATGCTTCAGCAAACCTTATAATAGCTATCCCTCTACTTACAACTGAGTTACATCCTGATAAACTCATTGTAAGCTGAGAGTATCATTAGTAAAAAAAATGCACATAATACACCTAACCTACCAAACATCAGAGCTTAGCCTAAGCTACCTTAACCATGCTCAGAACACTTACCTTCGCCTGCAGTTGGGCAAAGTAATCTAATACAAATCCTATTTTCTAATAAGTTGTTGAATATTTCCTGTAATTTATTGAATGCTGTAATGAAAGTGAAAACTAGAATGTTTTATGGGTCCAGAATGTCTGTAAGTGTATCAGCTGTTGACATTCATGATCGCGTGGCTGACTGGGAGCTGCGGCTCACTGCAGCTTCCCAGCATCACCGGAGATTACTGTACCATAAATCACTAGCCTGGGAAAAGATCAAAATTCAAAGGACAGTTTCTACTGAATGCATATTGATTTTGCACCATTGTAAAGTCAAAAAATTATGAGTGGATCCCTTGTGGGACCATTTATATTTCTAGCACACTTATGGTGAAAAGGAAGTATTCTGATTGCTCTTTTTTTCCTCCTCAAGGGATGAATAAAACTTAGAAATAAATCAAGACTGTGACCTTAGACTGAGGAATTTTTCAGCAATATCTGTCAGCTTTTGGATATTCGGTGAGAAGAAATAGACGTGACTCAACATCTTGCTTGCACAGAAGGCTGCGGTTCAGATTTGGATCTTGCTCCACCTGATCATTTATGATGTATCCAAGTGCTCCAGATATTGCTTTGAGATTTTGCTCTGGCTCAGCTGGCCTCTTATAGCCATTAGGATGTCTTAGCTCCCACTGAGGCAGTTTAACTACTTCCCTTCCTGTTACTTACAGATCTGTCTCTTCAGATGTCCAGTGATCTACTTCCTTATCAAGTTGCCTTAGCTTCTCCACTCATTTCTGTCTTTTGAAAAGAACAAAATTTCAAAATAACAATGAGTTTTGCATGCATACTTAGTTCTTCATTTATTCAATACTCTTTTTTTTTTTGCAAGCAAGCATATTGGTTTTAACGCTAACATAATGTTTGGGACTGATGAA
Source organism: Antilocapra americana (assembly GCA_007570785.1). NCBI lineage: Eukaryota > Metazoa > Chordata > Mammalia > Artiodactyla > Antilocapridae > Antilocapra > Antilocapra americana. The sequence goes on along the minus strand of ML663562.1, from coordinate 35,738,803 downwards.
CAAAAAATATTCTAAAGACCACTTATTTGCATTTTAAATAGTATTAAGAAAAAGCCACTCCTCACGATGGTGATTCTTGTTTGTGACTGATACACATTTTTTTTATCGTTGCTATACGCTAGACACAGTGCCAGAGTTTGAAAATACAAAGATTTGTGAGCTGTGGTCCAGCCCATAAGATGCTCACAGTCTATTAAGGACAACAGAAATGCAGACTTACAATTCATGGTACAACAATATAAATGTTAGAAAGAAGCCTGAACCAAATGTTTAGGGAGAGAGGAAACGAACAAGGGTTCACAGAGGAGATAAGGTGGATACTCCATTAGGGAAAGAAAGAACAAAAGAGGGAAGAAAGGCAAAAATGAGAGTCCCTAGCCCAAGATACTGTTAGTTGAGCCACCAGAATGACTACTTCCAGAAGGAGGAAGAATTGAGAAGATGTATTGGGTATATGAAATGCCTAATGAGACCATAAATGAGGAGAATTGCTTCTTACAGCATATGAGAAGATAATTTTTATCAGATAATGAAATTGTTTTCAGTCTTCAGAATGAAAATGAATCCCTTGCTAATGCAAATCATGCTAATAAAGGGAGTGAGAGAGAATGTCGGAATTACACTTGGCTGGCGGTAGGCAGAAACAGAACCTAAATAGACTAGGAGAAAAAAAAGAAAGATAATGAAGTAATCAAAATAATTGCTTAATAGGGAATGTGAAAGATCTGAAATGTTAAATTATAAATGTACATTTTCAAGAAAAATGAGGTGACCTTAAGGAACAGATTGGAAACCCAAATTCATGCCGGGTAGAAACGATGCTTTTCATTAGTAAAGCTGAGGATTAATTAAATCTGGCGGAAGCTCTTTGAAATCCACAAGTGCGAGTTACATTAGAATACAATATAACCGGCATATTGGTATCATAATTAATGATTAGCATGGACTTCTCCATTAAACTTGTTCTGGCATAGTGATGTAACAGATGTGAAATGAAGAGGACAAAAACGTGTTATTTAAAAACCAAAATTGACTTTAGGAGAATCTGCTTTCGAAAGTGGGGAGGAAAGCCTAGTTTATTTAGTGAGGAATATATTGTTTCCTTCCCCCTTTGAAACTGCCTTAAGACCCAGCCCAAGCATGATGGAGGGACACTGTGCCCCTCACCAACCTCTGTAGGGAATAGGGAAGAGAGGGGAGAAGGTGACATATCAATTATTTTCCAGTTATCTCTGAATTGATCTCTTGCTTCAGGTATATAACTTCAGAGACTGCTAGCAGAGCTCAGTGCTTCAGAAGAGTTGGAGAAAACGGTCCATTGTTTATAGAGCATATTGTTGTTTAGTTGCTAAGTTGTGTCCAACTCTTTGTGACCCCATGGACCACTAGGCAAGGCAAAAATACTGGAGTGGTTGCCATTTCCTCCTCCAGAGATCTTACTGACCCAGGGATCCACCCGAGTCTCCTGCATTGCTGGCAGATTCTTTACTCCTGAAACCCCAGGGAAGCCCTCATTTACTGGGGAGACCAATGGAAAGGCAGAATAGGAAAAGAAAGAAACCGGAGGGGAAAAGAGTGAGAAATTAATTCCTTAAGGGAAGGAAGACTTAAATTCCCTTCCTTTGCTCCAGGCACAAATGCTTTCTGTGAGAGACATATCAACTTGGAAATCAAGAAAGGCTGGTCCTGGACTAGGGTACATGAGGGAAGAGGATTCTTAAACTGAACTGGTTCAGAGAATTCTGAGCTAAAGGTGATATAAAAATGTAAAGTGCAATCCAATCCCAGAATTTTGGAAAAACACAGAGCTGGCAAGAGACAGAAACTAACATATAGTCTTGGGGGAGGCCATGTGATAAGCTGGAATTACAGCCAAGTTTACTCTAATGAAGGCTAACTCACCTAATACTGCATATTAGAGATGGTTTTTATGTTTGGCTGTTACTTTGAGTTTGGCATGAAGATTTTAATTTTGAGTTTGTTTTGTGACACCCAAACTTTGGACTATTTAGAGATGCTTTTCTTTTTTTTTAAATTTTCTTTACTTTATTGTGTTGGTTTTGCCATACAATGACATGAAACCGCCATGGGTTTACACATGCTCCCCCTCCAGAACCCCCCTCCCTCCCTCCTCCCGATTCCCTCCCCCTGGGACATCTCGGTGCACCAGCCCTGAGCATCAACCCTGGGCTGGCGATTGATTTCACATATGGTAATTAACATGTTTCAATGCCATTCTTCCATATTATCCCACCCTTGCCCTCTTCCACAGAGTCCACGTGTCTGTTCTACACATCTGCGTTCCTTTTGCTGTCTCGCATGCAGGGTTCTCGCTGCCATCTTTCTAAATTCCATATATATGTGTTAGTATACTGTATTGTTGTTTTTCCTTCTGGCTTACTTCACTCTGGATAATAGGCTCCAGTTCCGTCCACCTGAGTAGAACTGATTCAAATGAATTTTTTTTTAATGCTGAGTAATATTCCATTGTGTATATGTACCACAGCTTTCTTATCCATTCATCAGTTGATGGGCATCTAGGTTGCTTCCATGTCCTGGCTATTGTAAACAATGCGACGATGAACATTGGGGTACACGTGTCTCTTTCAATTCTGGTTTTCTTGGTGTGTATGCCCAGCAGTGGGATCGCTGGGTCATATGGCAGGTCTATTTGCAGTTTTTTAAGGAATCTCCACACTGTTTTCCATAGTGGCTGTACTAGTTTGCATTCCCACCAACAGTGTAAGAGAGTTCCCTTTTCTCCACATCCTCTCCAGCATTTATTGCTTGTAGATTTTTGGATGGCAGCCATTCTGACTGGTGTAAAGTGGTACCTCATTGTGGTTTTGATTTGCATTTCTCTGATAATGAGTGATGTTGAGCATCTTTTCATGTGTTTGTTAGCCATTTTTATGTCTGTTAAGTTCTTTGGCCCACTTTTTGATTGGGTCATTTATTTTTCTAGAATGGAGCTGCAGGAGTTGTTTGTATATTTTTGAGATTAATTGTTTGTCCATTGCTTCATTGGCTATTATTTTCTCCCTTTCTGAAGGCTGTCTTTTCACCTTGCTTAGAGTTTCCTTTGTTGTGCAGAAGCTTTTAATTTTAATTAGGTCCCATTTGTTTATTCATGCTTTTATTTCCGATATTCTGGGAGGTGGGTCATAGAGGATCCTGCTTTGGTTTAGGTCAGAGAGTGTTTTGCCTATGTTATCCTCTAGGAGTTTTATAGTTTCTGGTCTTATGATTAGATCTTTGATCCATTTTGAGTTTATTTTTGTGTATGGTGTTAGAAAGTGTTCTAGTTTCATTCTTTTACAAGTGGCTGTCCAGTTTTCCCAGCACCACTTGTTAAAGAGGTTGTCTTTTCTCCATTGTATATTCATGCCTCCTTTGTCAAAGATAAGGTGACTAGAGATGCTTTTCTCAGTCACATTTAAAAGATTTCTGAAAATCTATTCAGATTCTATTCTGAAAATCCTTGCAGAAAGTAGAAATAGCCACATATATAATTTTTAACTTTTACAAAAGTTTATTTATTAGGCTGCATCTGATATTCATGGCAACATCCACGATCTTTAGTTAAGGCATGTGGGATCTAGTTCCCTGATCAGGGATCGAACCCAGGCCTCCTGAGCTGAGAGCTCCCAGTCTTAGCCACTGGACCACCAGGGATATTCCTTAATTTTTTTTAAATGCAATAAATCATTTTGTGATAACCAGAATGGAAATTTGCCCTGCTTCCCTAGCCTGCTCACAACAGTGACTAAGTGACACAGATACTGAGGCTGGCCAGTCCCTATGAAATGTGGAACTTCTGTGAGAAGTGACTCCAGCTCTAGGACTCCCCATTATCCAGACAGAGCTTCCCTGTCTCCACCATGATTTACATCATTTCCTGCTTTCATCGTTGTTCTTCTTTCCCCCTCATAGTTGTTTCACTTTGTGAATATCTTAGACATAAAATTCAGTTCTGAATCTGCTACTCATAGCATCTAGGGTTTTTCACCCCTCACTCTGGAAACACTTGTACGGGAGTAAAAAATATGTTCTTCTCTACCCTTCTAGGTTCACTGACTCAGGTTCTCTGAACTAGATGACCAAACACAGATTAGCAAGAGAAAAGCAGAATTTATTAACGTATGTAGCATGCATATAGTTGGGAGAAATTCAGTGATAAGTAACTCAAAGGAGTGGTTAGAACTTAGGCTTATAGAGCATCTCAACAAAGGATAATAGATCCCTAGAGAAGGAAATGGCAACCCACTCCAGTGTTCTTGCCTGGAAATCCCATGGACCTTGCAGGCTATAGTCCCTGGGGTCACAAAAGAGTTGGGCAGGACTTAGTGACACACTTTCTTTTCAACAAAGGATAATAGATTCCTAGAGAGGTGAAAAGACCAAAAAAAAAAAAAAAAAAGTTACAGTTTTCCAAGGATGGTAAATGGCAGGAAGGTAAATATATGGTGGAAACCACTGGAGTATATTTCGTTGTGCAGGCCATCTCAGTGTTAACTTCCTGTTTTCTTCATGGCCATAAACTTCCCTGGGAGAGGAGGTTTATCAGTTGTCATCATTTCTCAGAAGTTTATGTTATTCAACAGACATGAAAATCTCTGGGAAGCTTTCTTTCTGCATCTATTGAATCTCAAATGCTTTCAGCACAAAATAATCCTTATCTTGAAGTGGAACATTTCAGGGTGGCATGTTTTGATCCCCTAGACACTACACTGTGGGGAAAGGAATCTGGTATCCTGAGAGACTTCAGATGACGTGTCCTGGGAGAGTGGGGCAGTTGACTCCACATGGGTGGACTCCGTCCTGGGAAGCAAGAGGTAGGAGGGGTCAGAACACGCAGATTTCCCTTCTCCCTTCCCCTTAGTCTGAGGCATTGTTTCTCTCTACAGTCATCTTGAGGAATCCTAAATACTCCACAAACACATCTGCTGAGCAAACCGGCATATCTCTTCCAGGCTCATCATGAAGCAGTGGCTGGTGTGGTAACATAGTTCACAACCCTTCTTCCTTCGGTCAAGTCTTCCTCCCTCAACCTAAGATTACCCCTCCCTGTCTCCTGTATAAAGCACCAGAACTGATTTCTGGCCTTTGATTCTGTTGTCTAGGAAACCTGGGCTAAGACAAGGTTTAAACTAATCCTCTATATAGATATACAAGTAAGAAATAGCAGCTGTAGGTGGAGGAAAATAGCCTAGACTTAGACAATAGTATATTTGGACACCTAAAGGCAAAATGGAGGCTGACTTTTCTGGAAGTTGAAAGAAATTCAATTTTCCTGGAGCAGAACAAGCCTGGGAGGTGCAGGTCAGGGCTGTGAGAGGATTGGCTGGAGAGAACTGGTCACAAATTACTGTAGGGGACATATTAAGGAGTTATGAAAGTGACAAAGGACTTGCAGCTCAGGAGTAACAATCAGATTTGCATTTCAGATCTCTGCGGCTGCAGTAAGGATACTAGATTGAAAACGGGCAAGGGAGACATGTATTAATCTTTGCAAATCTTTCCTAGGGTTGTGGTATTGATGTTAATTTTTATGATAAAGTAAAAGTAGCCTATTACACCGGGGCTTCCCAGGTGGTTCAGCACTAAAGAATCTACCTGCCACACAGGTGGCTCAGGTCCCATCTGTGCATGGGGATGATCCCCTGGAGGAGAAAATGGCAACTCACTCCAGTATTCTTGCCTGGGAAATCCCATGAACAGAGGAGTCTGGCAGCCTACAGTCTGGGCAGGAGTGGGGATGGGTGTCACAAAGAGTCGGACATGACTTAGTGACTGAACAAAAACAACAACAAACTTTAACATTGAATGTTCTTTGAATAAGACAGCATCTTATAGCTTCCCTCATTAATTAATGAATTAAAGAAAGTCTTTGTCCTGTATTCATCTTATATTTCTGTAAGTATAGTGTTTTAATTTGTGAAATTATATTTTGATGGGGAAAAACCTATGATATACAGTATAGGCAATAATGACAGTAATTATTAATATGTAGTGGTACTATTTACCTTAATCATGTCAGAAAAGAGAGTCAAGAGACTGGCACTTAATAACCATGTCATTTTCTTCGTTAGCACCTACTTCACCTTGGTTTTAAGACATACACTTTTGTTCTCTAGAATTGCTTTTTCCCCCATTTTCTCTCTCTTCTCTTCTTTGGGAACTCTTATTTTACTATACATGTTTTAGGTCTTTTCATTCTGTCCTCTCTCTTAATGTGTCTTACATTTTCTGTCCAGGTGTGTTCCTGGCTAATGTCTTTAAATTCACCTTTCAGTTTGCTAATTCAGATTTTGTGTAAATCTTGTGTGATTTGGGCTAAGGTTGGGCTTTTCCAGAGGGGATTTTGCCAGGAACCTCTCTCTGAGAAAGCAATTATGTTGATACTTTCTCAGTTTGAGAGTCCCAGATCAAATAGTGAAGAGCTGGGCCATGGCAACACCAAAAGACATAGGAGATTAGATAAGATTTCTTGTTCTTTACCTGTGCTAATGAGCAGACTTTTTTCTAGTCCATTACCTGTGGAAAGTGAAGTCTATGTTCATTTCCTACTGTTGCTACAGTTTTATAGGTCAGAAGGCTAAAATCTAAGTGTCAGCAGGCCTGGTTTTTTTCTGGAGACTCCAGGGGAGAAGCCATTCTTTGTTTTTCCCTTCTTCTAGAGGCTGCTCACATTCCTTGGCTGGTGGTCCCTTTCTATCTTCAAAACCAACAGTGGTGGGTTAGTCTTCCTCATGTTGCATGGCCCTGACCTTCTTTTCTGTCTTCCTCCTCCACTTTTAAGGACCCTTGTGACAATAAACCTGAATGGGACCCTGTGGGACTCCCAGGCACAGAGGTCTTTCTGTCCCCCATTTCTTGTAGGAAGACTCCATCAGTTATAACCTTTGATGGATTCCCAAGGGTGACTTTGAAGAGTTGCTAATAAAGGCGGGAACAGCCAAGAAATCACTTGACACAAGATTAAAGGGACCAGAGAAGTTCATCAAGATTAGGAGACTGACCACCTGAGATGAGATTTAGGAGGCTTCCTTGGTGGCTCAGTGGCAAAGAACCCACCTGCCAATGCAGGAGACTCGGGTTTGATCCCTGATCTGGGAACATTCCGAAGCATCTAAGCCCACGTGCCACAGTTATTGAGCCTGTGGTCTAGAGCCTGGGAGCCACAGCTACCGAGCCTCCTTGCCAAAACTACTGATGCCCATGCACCTTAGAGTCTGTGCTCTGCAATAAGAGAAACCATAACAATGGGAAGCACACACAAACTTTGAATATTCATTGGAAGGACTGATGCTGAAGCTCCACCAACCTTGAATATTCATTGGAAGGACTGATGCTGAAGCTCCAGTTCTTTGGCGACCTGATGTGAGGAGCCAATTCCTTGAAAACGCCCCTGATGCTGGGAAAAATAGAGGGCAGGAGAAGAAGGGAGTGACAGAGGATGAGATGATTGGATGGCACCACTGACTCAATGGATATGAGTTTGAGCAGTAAGCCTGGCACGTTGCAATCTGGGATCTCAAAGAGTCGGACACAACTTAGCGACTAAACAATAACCGCTTGCCTCAACTAGAGAAAGCCTGAGTACAGCAGAGAAGACCCAGTGCAGCTGAAAATAAATAAAATTATATTTTAAAAAGGTGAGATCAAAGGATTCAAGCCCTGTTCACACCCTAACCTTGTCAGAGACTCCAACTTTGAACAACTGTTACAAAAACCCTCATCAAGTTCTTAGGGGTGGAGACAGTGTTTTGAAGCAGAAGCCTGTTGTGTCTCCCTCTGCCTTGCAAAGCAATAAAGCTATCCTTTTCTACTTCACCCAAATCTCTGTCTCCAGGATTTGATTTGGCACTGGTGTACAGAGGCCAATCTTTCAACAACAATAACATTAGGAACACTCAGATAACCCAGGATAATCTTGTTATTTTAAAGTGTTAGTCACTCAGTCCTGTTTGACTCTGTGCAATCCCATGGACCTTAGCCCGCCAGGCTCCTCTGTCCATGGAATTCTCCAGGCAAGAATGCTGGAGTGGGTTGCCATTTCCTACTCCAGAGGATCTTCCCCGCTCAGGGGTTGAACCCATGTCTCGTGCATTGCAGGCTGATTCTTTCCTGTCTGAGCCACCAGAGACGAGTAACATTCACAGACTCTTGGCATTAGGATATAGAACTCTTTGAGGAGTCATTTTCTGCAAACCACAGAGTTTTCTGAGAATCTCAGCGTTTATACCAGAATCTTTGTTCTAACTTGTCATTCTCTGTGAAGTTCCAGGCCTCACAGTTATTAAAACCTACATGCGTGCTTAGTCACTTCAGTCGTGTTTGACTCTTTGCCACCCTATGGATAGCCTTCCAGGCTCCTCTGTCCATGGAATTCTCCAGGTCAGAATATTGGCGTGGCAGCTGTTCCCTTCTTCAGGGGATCTTCCCAACCCAGGAATCTAACCCAGATCTCCCACATTGAATGTGGATTCTTTATCATCTGAGCTACCAGGGAAGCCCATTAAAATCCACATCCTTAGGTTAACCAAACCAAATACTTCATCCAGGAAGATAGCAGGATCAGTTCATACTCTCTTTACCTTGGATTTCATTTCTCCCTTTCCTTCTTTGAGGATTTCTTAGAGTAAGAAATCTTACTATTTAAAGGAATATTTGTTACATTTATCCAGCATTTCTAGGGGTTCACAGAGAATTTGGGGATTATCTGGCCAACAGTAATGCCAGAAAAATATATTTCCAGTATGATCATATTCAATCAACAGGGTATAGAGGCACAGGCTTCCCAGGTGATGCTAGTGGTAAAGAACCCCCCTGCCAATGCAGGTTAGACGTAAGAGTTGCAGGTTCAATCCCTGGATGGGGAAGATCTCTTGTAGGAGGAAATGGCAACCCACTCCAGTATTCTTGCCTGGAGAATCCCATGGATAGAGGAGCCTGGAGGATGGCAGTCCATAGGATCGTACAGAGTTGGGCAAGACTGAAGCGACTTAGCACACATGCATGAGTAGAGGCATACAAAACGTATATTCAAATACTTAAAGAATACAAATCAAGCTATAATTTTTTAAGGCTAAAATGTATTCCATCGTCCTGACTTGAAAAATACACTTCTGTCAGGACCTGTAAGGCCAGATCTGGATGTAGGATTCTCAGATTCCCTGAGGTTCTGTGCAGGACTTTGGTTGGACAAGGTCAGATACCTGGGCTGCTGTCTGCCCTTCTCTTCACACCTGGCTCCATGCAGCACTGTGAGGCCTCATATATGTGTGCCTGATCCCCTCTACCCTCCCCACCCTCTGTCCAAACCTTTGGCAACTTGGCAATCATGGCTGCTTCTCTGTGTTGTGTATACAAATAGCAAGTTCTGGCCCAAACTGAAAGAACCTGGGAAAGAATTCCATGAAGGATCTGGATATTCGCTGAGGGCAGTCTAGGCAGGGGATGGTTCTGTGTACCTGAGGTTAAAGGGGGCAGAGAGGACTTCAGCAGGCCAGCCCTCTTGAAACCGTACAACTCAGTGGGACTTGAACCCATGTACCAGGACTCCATGCCAGGCAAAACCCAGACCAGGACTTGAATCCACGTTCTTTTAGTTGAGATCACACACCTGGTCTCAGGACATAATGAAGCTCAGGTTCTTTTTCTTTTTTTTTTTTAAACACCAAAGACTTTTTGTATTGGGGTATAGCTGATTAACAATGTAGTGATAGTTTCAGGTGAACAGCTAAGTGACTCAGTCATACGCATACATGTATCCATTCTCCCCCAAACCCCTCTCCCATCCAGACTGAAGCTCAGGTTCTTAATGTGTCATTGCAGGAAGAATTCAGTGAAAGACAAAATGATAGGTAAGAAGTGGATTTATTTAGAGAGAAACACTCCACAGACGGAGTGGGGGCCATTTCAGATGACAGCTGCATCAGGGTACGGGGTTGTCAGTTTTTATATGGATGGGTAATTTCATAGGCTAGTGAGTAGGAGGAGTATTATAGCTACTTCGCAGAAGAGGTGGGGATTTCCAGGTTTGGGCCACTACCCACGTTTTTGACGTTTATAGAACTGTCGTGTCTGGGATGGGTCATTTAGCTTACTATTGGAAGTCAATTCATCCACAATCTTGGACCTAATTATTTTAAATCAGTTTATGTTGTGTCCTTGGGCTATGTCATTCTTTTAAAGGTTTTGCCCTGCTCCCTTCCCTCCTTAAGCCTGTGGATCTTGCTCTGCAGGTAGGGGAGTGGCCAGAGAACACTTTTCTAAAGCACCATGCCCTGGACAGGAAGCCCTCTTGCCTGCCTCTCAGCATAGTTCTGCAATTGGCTGCCAAAATATCTCCACTTATACCTGGACTGTAAGTTACAACTGTCCCAAGTTATTTCTTGGTTGTCCTATTGCAATAGCTTGCTAATTGGTATCCTGACCACTAGTGTGATGCTTGGTCATTAAGAGGCAGAAAACCTGTTTGGAATTCTGGCCTTGCTACTTATTAGGTAAATAACTTTAGGCTAGTCAACTAATCTTTTTTGAGTCTCAATTTGCCCAACATAACTGCTCTCAAATTCGTGACTCACAGAAACTATGAAAAATAATAAGTATTTATTGTGTTAAACCATTGTTTTCTGGATAGATTTGTTAAGCAGAAACACAAAATTAATATATTACCATTCCACCCCCGCTTCTCAAATTATGGGCTTGATATCCATTACCTCAGAGGGCCTTTCTGAAGTAATAACAGAAATTTCCTAATTCCTTAATATGGAAATTCCCTGGTGGTCCAGTGGTTAGGACTCAGCACTTTCACTCCTGGGACATGGCTTCAATCCCTAGTCAGGGAACTAAGATCTTACAAGCTGCATGGCCAAAAATAAAAATAAAAACCTAATATAAAAACAATAATGAGGATCTTTAATTAGAAATATATTAAAACATTCTGCCTGTTGTATGCTATTAATTCTTCAATATTCTAAGCCTGGATTTTTTTCAAGATAAAGGTTAAAAAAATGCTAGTAAATTGTACACTACAGGTCCAATCCCTCTCATACCAGTGACTCTTCTCATGACATAAATTAAGGTATTGTAACATGGGGGATGGAGGCAGTGCTGTGCGCTGTATCCCTCGTTTCATTTCTGAGCCTATCCATCTTGCCCTACAGCACTGCAGCGACAACAGCCTTGAACGTTAGTCACTAAGTAAGAAACCTTATTCTTCCTGACTTTATCTGGTAATATTGAGGAATTGAGGAACAGACTGGTTTGGTCAAACATTGTATATAATACTTACCAAGATTATGAGATTCAAGCTGTCTGTAGAACCTGACCAATGTCTAAGATAATCATGAGCATAACTGGCTTGAGGGATCTTAGTTTCCCGACCAGGGATTGAACCTGCACCCCTTGGAGTAGGAACACAGAGTCCTAACCACTCTGTGCCTCATTCCCTAGTACTGGACTGCCAGGGAATTCTCCCATAATTGCCTTTTACAATGTAAAGAATACTAATTCATTGTATTCTTATTCTGAGACATTAACATCTGTTCCTAATTTCTTTAGTTGTGTTATTTATTCATCCCTGCAGTATATGTTTATATTTACTAAGTACCTTCTCTATGCTAGCTCCCATAGAATACAAACTAAATAAAACATTTGGCCTACTCTCAAGGAATTTAGAGTCTAATAAAGAAAGAGAAGTTATAGTCTAATAGAAAAGAAAGAGACGCTCTTAAGAAAGTGATCCTTTTGCATGAAGAGGAAGCACACGTGTTCCTGGGACATGCGTGCATGTCTATTTTCCAGGTGGGGAAGGGACATTGCTGGGTTGTTGTTTACTCTTTACTGACATTTAACATGAGTCCAGTTCAGTTCAGTTGCTCAGTTGTGTCTGAGTCTTTATGAGTCCATGGACTGCAACACGCCAGGCTTCCCTGCCTATCACCAACTCCTGGAGCCCGCTTAAACTCATGTCCATTGAGTCGTGATGCCACCCAACCATCTCATTCTCTGTCATCCCTTTCTCCTCCTGCCTTCAATCTTTCCCAGCTTCAGGATCTTTTCCAATGATTCTGCTGGCCAAAGTATTGGAGTTTCAGCTTCAGCATCAGGCCTTCCAATGAATGAATGTTCAGGACATTTGATCTCCTTGCATTTAACATACATACAGAAAATTGCGCAAATCCTAAATATATAACTCCATGAATTTTTTTGAAATGAACTTAGTAACCAGCATCTAGATTAAGAAATAGAATATTACTCAGCATTAAAAAAAAATTCATTTGAATCAGTTCTACTCAGATGGACGAAACTGGAGCCCATTATCCAGAGTGAAGTAAGCCAGAAGCAAAAACAACAATACAGTATATTAATGCATATATATGGAATTTAGAAAGACGGTAATGAGAACCCAGCATGCGAGACAGCAAAAGGAACGCAGATGTATAGAACAGACTCGTGGACTCTGTGGATGAAGGAAAGGGTGGGATGATATGGGAGAACGGCATTGAAACATGTTAATTATCATATGTCTAATCAATCGCCAGCCCAGGATTGATGCTCGGGGCTGGTGCAACGAGATTTCCCGGGGTGAGGGAGTGGGGTTCTGGACGGGGAGCATATGTAAACCCATGGTGATATCATGTCATTGTATGGCAAAACTAATAAAAAAAAAAAGAAATAGAATTTTACTAGTACCCAAGAAGCCCTTTTCTGGTCAATACTTTAGGAAGGAGAAGATAACATATCAAAACAACTATTTTTTTCTTTTCAATCATCTGCTTGATGCATGCCTTCCTGTATCATGAGTCACCCTCAGACCGTTATTAGTCAGTCTTTAAAAACAGTTTCTCTGAGACAACTCCCTCCTCCTCATAAGCTGAAATCAGTGATGAAAGTCCAGGTAACCAGAGTAAAAATTTCCAGTTGTCAAACTCACAGCCAGGAAGCATTTTTTTCTTTCCAAAAGATGGGTCTGGACTCATGGAAATTTCAAGAAAAAAAAAAAAATCCATTCGGTCATCAGGTGAAGGATTGTTCCCTCTGATATAATTCCTAGTTTTTTTTCTTTAGTTTAAAATGAGAGCAGCTGTTCTTATTCAAAGTCAAGCTGTACACATAAAGCAAACCTAATGTATCTTTTATTGTAGGAGTAGATGGCAGGCATGCATAGAACCAATTAGATAGTACAACCCCATGATGCGGCATCAAAGCCTGTGGCATGTTTTTAGAAACCTAGTGATATAGAATGTCTTCTATTTTGTGTTTAGAAATCACAGGACAGATAACTGACACACAGGTGAACCTTACACAGGTGCAATCAGACAAAGCACTTTCCATCGAAATGTAGGAGTTGAGAGCTGTGGTGTTCAAGCCTCCTTGAGTGCTAATCTATCCGTAGCTATAAGAAATGCAAAAAGTCACTCTTTGGGTTGAATCTTCCTTTAATCTTCCTTTGATCGTTTCTGGAAGTAAGAGTGGGTCTGCAGTCAGCAAACAGCACAGGTCGGGGTCTCTTGGATCAGGTATTTGAAGTTTCCTCAGGGAATTAGAAAAGAGTGAAGAAAACATGAATCACAGCATGTGTGTTGTAAATTTCCATCACATTGTTTAGTGACTTTCTCTAAAGAACTTTAAGCTTATTTGCAAAACATAAGCAAAACTAATAGCTCTTTTCAGCAGAAATCTTATTTTTGTTTTCTGCAATTATAGCATTTACCATAGCCCTTGGGACATGATAAGTATTTGTTAGATATTAGGTGACTGACAAATGGCTATGTGTACTGAACTGAGTTAAAACTTTATCCTAAAAGCTTTGGGTGTCATTCCCTGAAGCATGTTCAGAAGAAGAGTAAAACAATCCTATTTACTTTGTAGGCAGGTGCTCTGCATAGGCCAGGCTCCTCTGTCCTCCACTATCTCCTGGAGTTTGCTCAAATTTATGTCCATTAAATTGATAATGCTATCTAACTATCTCATCCTTTGTCATCCCCTTATCCTTTTGCCTTCAATCCTCCCCAGAATCAGGGTCTTTTCCAATGAGATGGCTCTTTGCATCAGGGGCCCAAAATATTGGAGCTTCAGCTTCAGCATCAGTCCTTCCAATGAATATTCAGGGTTGATTTCCTTTAGGATTGACTGGTTTGATCTCCTTGCTGTACAAGGGACTCTCAAGAGTCTTCTCCAGCACAACAGTTTCAAAGCATACATTCTTCATTGCTCAGCCTTCTTTATGGACCACCTCTCACATCCGTACATGACTACTGAAAAAACCATAGCTTTGACCCTATGGAGCTTTGTCTGCAAAATGATGCCTCTCCTCTATAATATGCTGTCTAGTTTTGACATAGCTTTCCTTCAAAGGAGCAAGTGTCTTTTAATTTCATGGCTGCAGTCAACCATCTGCAGTGATTTTGGAGCCCAAGAAAACAAAATCTGTCACTGTTTCCACAACTATTTGCCATGAAGTGATGGGACCAAATGGCATGATCTTAGTTTTTTGAATGCTGAGTTTTAAGCCAAATTTTTCACTCTTCTCTTTCACCCTCATCAAGAAGCTCTTTAGTTCCTCTTCACTTTTCTGCTATTAGAGTGGTTTAATCTGCATATCTGAAGTTGTTGATATTTCCCACAGCAGTGATATCCCAGACTAAAGTAGGAAATTGTTAGGACTTCCCTGGTAGCTCAGCTGGTTAAGAATCCACCTGCAATGCAGGAGACCCCGGTTCAATTCCTGGGTTGGGAAAATCCCCTAGAGAAGGGATAGGCTACCCACTCCAGTATTCTTGGGCTTCCCTGGTAGCTCAGGTGGTAAAGAATCCACCTGCAATGCAAGAGATCTGTGTTCAATCCCTGGGTTGGGAAGATAGCCTGGAAGAGGACATGGCAACCCGCTCTAATATTCTTGCCTGGAGAATCCCCATGGACAGAAGAGACAGGCAGGCTAAAGTCCAGGGGGTTGCAAAGAGTCAGACATGACTGAACAACTAAGCACAGTACAGCACAGGGGATTGTTGAGGTAAAAAGTAGGCGCTAATTTGAAGGATATACAGAAAGTGAAATATATATGATCATATGATTGATACAATGTGGAGGGAGAGAGAAGAGAAGGGAGGATGATTCTCACAATGATTCTTGGGATTATGGTTTGGCCTTTTGGATGGGTAATGTATTAACTGGTTGAGATGCAGAATATAGCAGCAGGAGGAGCAGGTCTGGTGTCAAAAACGATAGGGTTTCTTCAGCCCCTTTGGGTTTAGATGCTCATGGGATATTTGATATATAGTAATTAGAGTACAAATTGTTTTTGAAGCTATGAGTTTTAATGGTATTTCACAGGAAGAAAGGCATAGCATGAAAATCCAGAGGGCAAAGAAAGAGACCATGATGGAGGGGCTAGAGAGGTGGGATAAAAGCTGGGGAAGAAAAAGAACACAGCTAATGAAGACATGTACTTCAAAGAGATTGAATGAGGTAAAGACTGTGAAGTCAGACTGGATATATTGGAACTAATGTATGAGAATAGTAATTGAGTCTCTTTGATCACAAGCACTAGAAACTCAAATCAGCTTAAGGAATTTATTGGTTCATGTTAATGGGAAGGAGAAAGGAGGATCCAGAGTCTTAATTAATATTAATACCATTTTCTCCCTATCTCTACCGTAACCCATTACAAGTCTACCATACCATTACAAGTCTGTTCTTCTCTGTTTGGTCTCACTCTCTTCTACTGCAGACAAACATCCTGTCCATGGAGGGGGACAAATGATAGGTGGCTCTGGGCTCGTATTTTCTCAGCCCTGTAAATCCAGAGGAAAGTGGAAATGTCTATTTTTCCATTTCAGAATATACAGCTTGCTAGAAGGGACTCTGATTGGTCAAGACAGCCAGGATCATAAGCCTACCCTTAAGGCAAGGGGCAGATACTGAGAATGGTGACTCCAGCAAAATCACATGATTTGAGGAAGGAGGAATAGATCCAAAAGAAGGAGGAGGAAAATGTGCTGTTCCCAGAATATAGGGTAGAAATGGAGGGTAACTAAAAACAACAGATGTCTACAATCTGTTGAATGATGTTGGTGGAAGCCAGTTTGCAGTTGAAACCCAGTCAGCTTTTTGGACTCAGCTGTCACAGATACTGATTCAAAAACTAAGACACATTCTCATAGATTACGCTTCATTTTGAAAATGCTTACCTATTAATTGAACATATGGATTAAGACATATGTATTCCCTAAAAGTCACACATAAGAGAGGCAGACTTTTCACTCCTTTGTGGTAACTGAAGTTTTTGGCATGAGAGATTATAAGGTTATAGGATTTAAAAATAAATAAATAAAAACACTAGAAAGTTTTTCAAGGTGTTCCCTTTGGGAGTCTGTACATTTATCCTAGTAGTGAAGTTACTGCACAAGACATTTTTGAAAGTTCTCTTTTGAATTCGCCTCTGGCTTGAAGGGGTAAAAAATTCATGTCTTTTAAGGGATAATTTGAAGTTTGAAAAAAACCTAATTTGTCATTTGGAATAAAATCTGGTGAAAAGGGCAGGTTAGAGGTATATAGCACAATCATGTAATCCAATAAAGAGATAGATTGATTTTTCTCTCCAAGACCCTAACTAGCTCCTCTCCTCTTTCTCCTTCTCTCCCTCCTCCAGTAGGTCTTTATGCATTCATCCAGATTAATCTTTCTGAAGCATAACTCCAATAATATCACTACCTTTCTCAGAATCTATCAATGACTTGAACTACTGATTTTAAAATATCCAAGCTCTTTGGTCTGAAAGTCAAGACTATTTGTAGTCTCAGTGAAGTTTGTTATTTGTTCTCCCTTTCAGCATGCCCAAACTGAACTCTTGAATATTTTCTGTTAAATCTCTTTGAATTCTTGATGTTTTCTATCCACAACCAATTTCTATTCCACCCTTGTGACAAGGATCAGATCCCAGCATCCGCATGTGCCCTTCTCCCCAAGTCCTGCCCTCCAGTTGATTATTCTCGATTTCTTTCACCCAAGGTTGACAAGTCATTCTCACACCATGGAAATGTCTAAGCTGCTAGTTTCTATGTAACTGGAATTTTGTGGGTATCTGGTGTTCAGACTGTTGTGATGTTCTAGTTATTGATAATAATGATATATTTAATATAGCACTAGAATTTAAAAGAAGGGGACAGTGGTAAGACATCTAACACAGATTATATTGATCTTTACAGTCTAATAAAAAGAGTAAGTATAGCCTTTAGAGGCAGATAGATTTTAATCCTAACTTTTTTGCTTATTAAATGGGTATCTTTACACAATCTACTATAAACATTTCTCTAGGCATCCATCCTCTTCTTTGTAAAATGGAAATAATGACACTAATTTCATAAATTAGTTATGAGGACTAGAAGAGGTCATAGAAAAGGTTTTGGAAAGAATCTTAGAGAGAAGACTTCTATAAGCATGAAAAAATTCAGAAACTGTAAATACTAATATTTTGATTGCAAAAATGTAAACATTTTTACGTGGCAAAAAAAATAACATAACCAAAGCCAAAGAAGGTAAACTGTTTGCAATGTTTATGACACATAAAGGGATTGTTTCAATTCATGCATCAATAAGGAAAAAGACCAATCCAGTAGGAAAAAAATATGGACATAGGTCTCAAAAATAATGAACAAAAAAGGAAATATAAATAGCTTTCAAACATGTAAAAAGATGCTCAACCTCATGTGTAATAAAGCAAATGCAAATTAAAACTCAGTGATATACTGTTTCTCACCTGAGGGGAATGTACACAGATACAACTTCTTTGAAAGACAATTTGGCAATGGCCATAAAATTTATGCACATACTCTTCTGAGCAATTCCATTTCTGGGAATGTATATATCTATGCTGTCCAATACAGTACCCTGTGGCAACATCTCATTACTGAGCACTTGAAAGGTGACTCATCTGAATTGAGATGTACATTATGAATAAAATACACACTGAATTCCAAAGACTTAGTACCAAGAAAGAATGTAAAATATCTCATTATTAATTTTTTCTAATGACTTACCAAGATCCATACAGTCAAAGCTATGGTTTTTCTAGTAGTCATGTAAAGATGTGAGAGTTGGACCATAAGAAGGCTAAAGAGACTTTTGATGGTAAAAGTGGAGAGTGAAAAAGCTGTCTTAAAACTCAACTAAGATCATGGCATCTGGTCCCATCACTTCATGGCATATAGATGGGGAAAAACTAGAAACAGGACCAATTTTATTTTCTTGGGCTCTAAAATTGCTGCAGATGGTAACTGCAGCCAAGAAATCAGAAGACACTTACTCTTTGGAAGAAAAGCTATGATAAAACTAGATAGCATATTAAAAACCAAAGATGTCACTTTGCTGACAAAGATCCATATGGTTTTTGTCAATAGTCAAGGCTATAATTTTTCCAGTAGTCATGTATGGATGTGAGAGTTGGACCAAAGGAAGGCTAAGCACCAAAGAATTGATGCTTTCAAATTGTGGTGCTGGAGAAGACTCTAGAGAGTCCCTTGGTTGGACAGCAAGGAGACCAAACCAGACAGTCCTAAAGGAAATCAGTCCTGAATATTCTTTGGAAGGACTGATGCTGAAGCTGAAGCTCCATTACTCTGGCCACTTGATGTGAAGAGTTGACTCACTGGAAAAGACTCTGGTTCTGGGAAAGATTGAGGACAGGAGGAGCAGCAGGTGACAGAGGATGAGATGGTTGGATGGCATCACCAACTCAATGGACATGAATTTGAGCAGTATCTGAGAGATAGTGAAAGACAGGGAATTCTGGCATTCTGCAGTTCATGGGGTCACAAAGAGTTGGACACCACTTAGCAACTGAACAACAACAACAACAACAATTGTCCTAAAGGAAGGTAATTGTGGCTCAGTATCAGGGGTAGAGGAAGGTTTATTTTTATCTCTACCTCTTTGCACTCATTAGCAAACCTCTTTACAATATGTAGTCATTCAATTCAGTTCAGTTGCTCAGTCATGTCCAACTCTTTGTGACCCCATGAATCACAGCATGCCAGGCCTACCTATCCATCACCAACTCCTGGAGTCTTCCCAAACCCATGCCCATCGAGTCGGTGATGCCATACAGCCATCTCATCCTCTGTCATCCCCTTCTCCTCCCACCCCCAATCCTTCCCAGTATTAGGATCTTATCCAACGAGTCAACCCTACACATGAGGTGGCCGAAGTATTAGAGTTTCAGCTTCAACATCAGTCCTTCCAATGAACACCCAGGACTGATCTCCTTTAGGATGGACTGGTTGGATCTCCTTTCAGTCCAAGGGACTCTCAAGAGTCTTCTCCAAACACCACAGTTCAAAAGCATCAATTCTTTGGTGCTCAGCTTTCTTCACCATCCAACTCTCACATACATACATGACAATTGGAAAAACTATAGCCTTGACTAGACGGACTGTTGTTGGCAAAGTAATGTCTCTGCTTTTCAATATGCTATCTCGGTTGGTCATAACTTTCCATCCAAGAAGTAAGTGTCTTTTAATTTCATGGCTGCAATCACCATCTGCAGTGATTTGGGGGCCAAAAACATAAAGTCAGCCACTGTTTCCACTGTTTCTCCATCTATTTGCCATGAAGTGATGGGACCAGATGCCATGATCTTAGTTTTCTGAATGTTGAGCTTTCAGCCAACTTTTTCACTCTCCTCTTTCACTTTCATCAAGAGACTTTTTAGTTCCTCTTCACTTTCTACCATAAGGGTGGTGTCATCTGCATATCCGAGGTTACTGATATTTCTCCCAGAAATCTTGATTCCAGCTTGTGCTTCTTCCAGCCCAGCAATCTCATGATGTACTCTGCATATAAGTTAAATAAGCATGGTGACAACATACAGCCTTGACGTACTCCTTTTCATATTTGGAACCAGTCTGCTGTTCCATGTCCAGTTGCAACTGTTGCTTCCTAACCTGCATACAGGTTTCTCAAGAGACAGGTCAGATGGTCTGGTATTCCCATCCCCTTCAGAATTTTCCACAGTTTATTGTGATCCACACAGTCAAAGACTTTGACATAGTCAATAAAGCAGAAGTAGATGTTTTTCTGGAACTCTCTTGCTTTTCTGATGATCCAGCAGATGTTTGTGATTTGATCTCTGATACCTCTGCCTTTTCTAAAACCAGCTTGAACATCTGGAAGTTCACGGCTCACATATTGCTGAAGCCTGGCTTGGAGGATTTTGAGCATTACTTTACTAGCGTGTGAGATGAGTGCAATTGTGCGGTAGTTTGAGCATTCTTTGGCATTGCCTTTCTTTGGGATTGGAATGAAAACTGACCTTTTCCAGTCCTGTGGCCATTGCTGAGTTTTCCAAATTTGCTGGCATATTGAGTGCAGCCTTTTCACAGGATCATCTTTTAGAATTTGAAATAGCTCAACTGGAATTCCACTTCCTCCACTAGCTTTGTTTATAGTGATGCTTTCTAAGGCCCACTTGACTTCATATTCCAGGATGTCTGCCTCTAGGTGAGTGATCACACCATCGTGATTATCTGAGCCGTGAAGATCTTTTTTGTACAATTCTTCTGTGTATTCTTGCCACCTCTTCTTAAAATCTTCTGCTTCTATTATGTCCATACCATTTCTGTCCTTTATTGAGCTCATCTTTGCATGAAATGTTCCCTTGGTATCTCTAATTTTCTTAAAGAGATCTCTAGTCTTTCCCATTCTGTTGTTTTCCTCTCTTTCTTTGCATTGATTGCTGAGGAAGGCTTTCTTATTTCTCCTTGCTATTCTTTGGAACTCTGCATTCAGATGGTGCTGGGGTCCAGCCCCACGTTGGGCACCAGCTGCCGGAGTCCAGCCCCAGCCAATCCAGGGGTCTTGAGGGATGAGTGGCATCGGTGGGAGAACTGAGCTGAGTCAGTGTGGTGATGGAGCAGTCTCTCTCATTTATTGTTGTTGGTTTACAGTTTTTATACCCAAGAAACACACCCATTACATCACAATTATTCTATACAATCTTTTGTTTTCTGCCTACCATCAACAACTTTAACATTAAGCTCATTTTCCTTGCAGAAGTTGGATTTCTGTATAATTAGATTTAACAATAGTATGTTTACTATTTGAATGTCTCCAGCATACTTCAGATAAGTACATCAATCTAAGTAGAAAGGTTATATTTCTCTTATTAGGTGCAACTATGTAGAAGCTAAAAGGAAGGGCTTAAGCTTGAAACTGTTTTATTCTATTAACCGATTCCCGTTCTTACAAGGAAAGAGAAAAGAGGACAGAGACAGTTTAGCAGCATTGCTTTAACAATAAAACCCTATTAACCTTATAACTACTATAATGAATTCCTTTGTCTACAATATCCTAAAGCAATCAATGTCTCCAACTACTTGGCCACAGTTATAAGCATTCCTAAGTCCCATTCCAGTCTGGTTTCTTCAAGGAAGGGAGCCTCCTCCGTGGAGTGGTCGGGAGAGTGGGATGTGGAAAGGTGACCCAAGTACGAGCCCTTCTGGTGGTGGCCTTGCCATGACCCCCAGAGAACTCTTGGTAAACTCCCCAGTAATGAGTAGGAGGTGTAGTAATCTATTTAAATGTCCCTTATTCCTCTTTTGTCCTCCGGGAAGGGAATCTGCCTTCCCCAATCCCCTGAGGGAAATAAGGTCTGAGGGAATTATCTCAGGATGAATTCTTTCTAACTGAGACTGACCTGAGATGAGCTAAAACATAAACAGATGAGCATAAACAGAACTCCCCAAGAAAAATACCAGGAGGGGCCTTGCCTTGGGATGCCCCAAAGGAAAATCCACTTTGCAGTTTCCTTCTTAGTCTCCTGACCTTGTCATTGAGTGAGGGGGCATCCTGATGGCTCCCAGCAAGAAGGGAGTATCTTTCATTTTCTCATTTGCTATTTGCTTCTCTTGTTTTCATAGCTATTTGTAAGGCCTCCTCAGACAGACATTTTGTTTTTTTGCATTTCTTTTCCATGGGGATGGTCTTAATCCCTGTCTCCTCTACAATGTCATGAACCTCCATCCATAGTTCATCAAGGCACTCTATCTATCAGATCTAGTCCCTTAAATCTATTTCTCACTTCCACTGTATAATCATAAGGGATTTGATTTAGGTCATTCCTGACTGGTCTAGTGGTTTTCCCTATTTTCTTCAATTTAAGTCTGAATTTGACAATAAGGAGTCCATGATCTGAGCCACAGTCAGCTACCAGTCTTGTTTTTGCTGACTGTATAGAGCTTCTCCATCTTTGGCTGCAAAGAATATAATCAATCTAATTTCGGTGTTGACCATCCAGTGATGTCCATGTGTAGTCCTCTCTTGTGTTGTTGGAAGAGGGTATTTGCTATGACAAGTGAGTTTTCTTGGCAAAATTCTATTCACCTTTGCCCTGCTTCATTCTGTACTCCAAAGCCAAATTTGCCTGTTACTCCAGGTGTTTCCTGGCTTCATACTTTTGCATTCCAGTGTACTATAATGAAAATGCTATCTTTTTTGGGGTGTTAGTTCTAAAAGATCTTGTAGGTCTTCATAGAACTGTTCAACTTCATCTTCGTCAGCATTACTGGTTGGGGCATAGGCTTGGATTACCATGATATTGAATGGTTTGCCTTAGAAACGAACAGAGATCTTTCTCTCATTTTTGAGATTGCATCCAAGTACTGCATTTCAGACTCTTTTGTTGACCATGATGGCTACTCCATTTCTTCTAAGGGATTCCTGCCCACAGTAGTAGACATAATGGTCATCTGAGTTAAATTCACTCATTCCAGTCCATTTTAGTTCACTGATTCCTAGAATGTTGACGTTCGCTCTTCCCATCTCCTGTTTGACCACTTCCAGTTTGCCTTGATTCATGGACCTAACATTCTAGGTTCCTGTGCAATATTGCTCTTTACAGCATCTGACCTTGCTTGTATCACCAGTCACATCCACAACTGGGTATTGTTTTTGCTTTGGTTCCATCCCATCATTCTTTCTGGAGTTATTTCTCCACTGATCTCCAGTAGCATATTGGGTGGCGGCCAAGAGGAGCTACCGCATGGCCAGGGTCAGGGGGTGGTGGCCAAGAGGAGCAACCCCATGGCCGAGGTCTGGGTGGCAGCCGAGAGGAGCAACCCCAAGTCCTAGGAGAGGTTGCTGCACAGGCGCAGGAGGGCCAAGAGGAGATATTCCACCTTCAAGGTCAGGAGAGGAGGCCATGGGGAGATACCCCTCATCCAAGGTAAGAAGCAGCGGCTGCACTTTGCTGGAGCAGCCATGAAGAGATACCCCACGAGCAAGGTAAGAGAAACCCAAGTAAGATGGTAGGTGTTACAAGGAGGCATCAGAGGGCAGACACACTGAAACCATAAAAACAGAAAACTAGCCAATCTGATCACACGGACCACAGCCTTGTCTAACTCAATGAAACTCAGCCATGTTGTGTGGGGCCACCCAAGACGGTCGGGTCATGGTGGAGAGGTCTGACAGATTGTGGTCCACTGGAGAAGGGAATGGCAAACCACTTCAGTATTCTTGGCTTGAGAACCCCATGAACAGTATGATTACCTATTCAGAAAAAAATACAATTACACATTTTCATTTTTTTCACAAAAAGCTCAAGAATTTCCCAAAGTCAGTTATGACAGCTTAACAACTTAGGTTAATTTTTTAAAAATAGAGCTGATAAAGTAGGGTGTCCTGCACACAGTAGGTGCCTAAGAAATATCCATTCATCTCCCTTCTCTGCACTTGGACTAGTAGCACAGATACTATAACAGCACCTTTTTGTCTAGGGATGTCATAGGTGCTAACTTCATGTTATAGCTTTGGAGATGCCACGTGTTAACTGGGATGAGGCTGCCCTGATCCTATGACATGCTCTGGAAGTTAGTTATTTCCCCCTAATAAATCCCAGAAATATGTTTGCTTACTTTTTATACCCACTCATCAAAATGGAAGGCAGCTTGTATAATGTATATCTTCACAGTTAGTGTGGCATTGTAAGCTGTCTGCAAATTTTATTACTGCATTAAAGGCTGAAGCAAACTTTTCCAGTTATTACATCCTCTGCACTAACATCCTCACTCTCCTTGTCAGTCTCTTGATTCCTCGGCAGTTAAAACACTCTCTTTTATTTCTGTATCAGAGACTCTGTGTGCCTTGCTAACCTCTTTGTCAACTTCAGTCACCTCTTCTCACTTTCATGAAGTTTGTTGATTGATTTCTTCTCACAGGGTATGGCTGGCTTTCCAGCCTTTTGTCTAAATTTAAAACACTGGAGCCATCCTTCAGAAAGTACACAGCGCTCAATCAATTGCATTTGCTCATAAAATATCTTTTGTTTTTTGGAACAAGTCTCTTGTTTCTGACTCCTTATTTCCATTCCCGTTGCTTCTGCCTGAGTCCAGGTCCTCTTCATCTTGTCTGGAATATGTCAATTAGCTCTTAACTAGTCAGCATGCTCTCAGACTCCCTACTAGCAGTCCATTTTCCACTTTACTGGTAAATTTTAAAGCAAGGGTTCTGAAAAACAGATTTATGCATTCATTCGTTCATTCATGAAACATTTATTAAGCAACTCCTTTGTGTCAGGCATCATGCTAGGAACTGGGAACACAAAGACATATTTTTCCTATGCAGGCATTGTGAGCTTTGAGTCTAGTCCAGGGGGTCATTGAGTAGACGAACACATGATTTATAGTCCATGAGGGTAGGCCCAGCATGCCATGGTAGAAGCCAGCAGGGGAGGACAGTTTCTCAGTTTTTGCCACTTGATCAAATTGGAGAGAGGCAGAGGGACGTGTTTTAACATGCCCTCTCCAAGGGCAAAGGCTGGACAAGTGATGCATAGCATATGTGATCAGTAAGGCTAAACAGATAGTCAGAGAGGAGCATGCCTCAGAGCATGAGACAGTGAAGGGCCTAGTGCTCAGTAGCTCGGACATGTCCGACTCTTTATGACATCATGGACTGTAGCCCACCAGGCAACTCTGTCCAAGGAATTTTCCAGGCAAGAATACTGGAGTGGGTTGGCATTTCCTCCTCTAGGGGATCTTCCCAAACCAGGGATCGAACTCGAATTTCTTTCATCACCTCCACTGGCAGCTGGACACTTTACCACTAGCACCACCTGCAAAGGAGTTTAGACTTTATTCTAAAGGGCCTAGGTTTTGAGTAGTCATACAATCAGATTTGTATATTATAAAGAGCATCATGGTAAGAGTTTTAGTAGTTCAGTTGCTCAGCCGTGTCCAACTCTTTGTGATGGCATGGACTGCAGCATGCCAGGCTTCCCTGTCCATCACCAACTCCTGGAGCTTGCTCAGACTCATGCCCATTGAGTTGGCGATGCCATCCAACCATGTCATCCTCTGTTGTCCCCTTCACTTCCTGCCTTAAATCCTTAATAATAGACACACACACACACACATACATATACTTTGCACACACTATACTATATTCTAACAGATATATATATGCTTTATACACACTATACTATATAACACACACACACACACACACACACACATATATATATACTTTATGCATATACAGACATATAGAGCTTAGCAAAGTGTGTGCTCCATAAATATTACTATTTATGTCATTGTATCAATGTTATATATTAATGTATCATATATTGTTTCATATATTCTAATCTTCACTTTCCTGTCTTCATTTTCAGAGATTTAGCTGTCTTTTCTTTCTTCTATTTGCCCTTATCCTTCCCGTCCCTACTTTTACCCTATTTTATCTCCCAAGTTTTTGGCTCCCATCCCTTTTAAAATTGATTTAATAACCTCAGGAACTGTACACTACAATTAAGGCAGTTGCTGCTCCCTATCTTTCTCGTTTTGAGGTTCCCTATCAATCTTTACAGCTTTTTTAGGACTTCAATTTCTGCTCTGAAAAAGGGTTTTCTCCACACTTATTAGTTTTCCAGTTATTTGCAATATTGGTGCAAATAACCAGGGCTTATGTACCTAGTTCAGAAACACAATCCAAGTATGTACTTGTGCTGAAAGAATAATAACACTGTTTGTAGAAGAAATGCCCTATATTTTATAAGACTCAGCAAAAATTGTCAGTAGTGCTTTAAAAAATAAAAGGGCCCTGGTATAAGGAGCGTATGAAAGCTCAATTCACCTAGTCCTTTTTCCACTCTGAGAAGCATCTCCTTCCAAAAAATCCCCAAATACATGGGAATGTTCCTGACCCCACAGCATGATTTGGAAAAAAGATCACGGGTTTTGAAGTCTGATAACTCAAGACACTTATGCTTTCCATTATTTCTTAGCTTTTCTCATCATGTCTTCTGGTTTGTAAACTGCATCGGGTATTCTCGGCTCTCCATGATTTCCTCTTCCGGGAAGCCTTTCCCAAACCCACATCCGTGTTCATTTCCCTTTCACACATTTTGTACCTTTTCTCTGAGGCAACTCTCAAGAGTTTCCGCTTTTCATTTAGTATGTAATTATTTATGATCGTCTGCCCCTTATACTGTATTAGCTCCACCGGGCTAGAGACCACGAGCGCTGACTGAACCCCTGTATTCCCAGGCTAGACTCAGCACTGTACACCCAGTCTAGCCGAGTGCCTGGCATGCAAGAGGCAGTCTGCGAACAAATGGATGACAAAAGGGAAGCCGCCAGCGGCACCAGCGTCTCCCTGGCGCGGAGAGGAGCCGCGCAGGGCCTCAGTTCCCGCCCTTCCCTCCCAGGCGCTAGGATCAGGACCCCACCCCAGGCCCAGCGCTGTCACTGGCCCAGCCCGGTCAACTTGAGCCCCTCCTTGGGGAAACGCCTCTGCTGGTGACGCCACTCAGGGCGGGACTTCCGGCCGCCGAAGTTTAACAGTTCGGGCGGGAGCCGGAAGCCCAGCGCCGGAGCGGGCCGCGCTGAGGCCCCCGGTGTACGGCGGCTGAGAGGTGAGGTTCCGGAGGTCCCGGGGTAGGGCCCGCCGCCCGCCTCGCACCTGCCCTCTCCGGGTTCCCCACCCGCCCTCCGATCACCTCAGGGGGCGGGTCGGAGGTCCCTGGGCTCCCCGCGTCCCAGCGGGTCGGGCAGGGGCGCGGCGGCCGCGTTGGCGCGTTAGCGCCCGGGAGCCGCGGGCCGGGGTCGCGCACCTCCGCCTGCCGCGGCCCCCGGTCGGGCCTGAGAGGCGGCCCGGGTCGACCGGGGCAGGTCGGCGGCGGCTCCGGGGTGCTCCCTGACTCCGGGAAGTTTGCCGCTTGCCCGCAGTCCCGTTACCTTTTTGTAAACCTCTCAAATTCCACTCGTGTAGCAGGCGCCCGAATGCATTTAACAGGGTCACTCCAGTTGAGCAAGACTCCGAGTGAAATGCATTTTGGCTGAAAGAAAGTTGGAGAGCCTTTGCTTAAGCTAAGTGCCGTAGTGGAGTTGTTTTTGGTAGCCGCGAGGCTAGTGGTGTTACCGCCTTGTGTCCTGACAGCTCCCTTTTGATGGGAGCCTCTTTCTGAGGCCCCTGAGGTCGCGCCCTCAAGTGTGCTCAGTTCTCAGAACACTGGTTGACGGGCCTTTCCCCGCTCTGCTTTGAGAGGAGCAAACAGACATTGAGTGACTCGGCCACACTGACTGTCACCTAACTCTGGGGCAGGTCATCTGAGCCAGAACTGAGGTGATCTTTCCGCTACATCACAGCGCTCAACAGGTGTGGTCTAAGATTACAGTAAAGACATCTTTCAGTGTTGTTTCCTGGGTTTACAGAGCTTTTCCAGCACTTCATTGTTGTTGAGTAGGAATCCAAAGGGCATAAGCTATAACATGTTAAGGCACCAAATCCAAACAGTGTGTCTATATTTCAGCAGATGACTAAGGGCTCTTAGTTGAACTGTGTTTATCTGCTGAATGAAGCGGAGTGAATCACGTAAGTGACTTTTCTAGTTAAGGAAATTTCAGCCTCATAAACACATTAAAATTTTACCCCTTGAGAGTTGAAAGGGCCCTGTATTTTATTATGTCTTTAAGTTGTCCTCTGATATATGCTCAAAAATTTGATGTTTTGTTGATGACTTGGGAACCTGTCTGCGACATCACTTATGCTCTGCTACAGTCTTGGCACTGTCTACACCAGGAAGATGTGAAGGTGTATTTTTAGGCCCTTTCCTTCCCTTCCTCTTTCTCCCAGGCTGTTTTTGACCTTTTTTTTTTTTTTTAACCCATCATGCATTACTATGTGTGTTTTGTCTTCTAGGCTGTCTTGGTTTGTGAAATCACTTTGTAGGAATAATGCATTCGAACTATGTACTGTGAATAAATAATACAAGCGAAAGCATTGTGGATCAGGTGTTGGTGTAGGGACTTAGTGACATCTTCTCAGCTTGTATTTGCTAATTTTAGAGTTATTTGGAAGACATGCAATGGTGGGATTCTAACCTGCAGAAGTGCTACAGTTTACATATATATTTTTTTTAAGATAAAGTTACCTATCCAACAGTTATTTGTTGAGTACCAACTGTGTGCCAGGAATGTTTAAAGACCAGTAATTAACAAGACAAGAAAAAATTCCTGTTCTTGAAATCTTTGTTTCGCTCAAGTCAAGGACCGCAGATGTTATGAGAATAAGAACTGCAGATAGGAGGAAGAGCCATGAAAAAATGGAGCAGGAGAATGGGATATAGATCAACGGGTATGGAGTTGCTTTAGCCATGGTGGTCAGGGAAGGCCTTTCTCAGGAAGAAACATGAGCTGAGACTGGATGATGTGAAGGAGATGACTATGGGGAATTGGGAAGATCATTCCTGGCAGACGAGGTAACAGAAACATTTGGAGGTGAGAAAGAAGGCCAGTGTGTTTGGTGCCTCCCTCCAGTGAAGAAAGGAAAAGTACATCAGGCCAGTTTATGAAATGCTCCACACTAAGGAGGCTGCATTACATTTCATTGTAATTGCTGTGGAAAGCCATTGGGAAGGTCAACTAAGACAGTGATCCAGTTTACACTTTAGGAAGATCCATCCAGTAACTCAGCTTTGTGGTGAGCGCAGGGTCTGGGACACAAGTGAATGTGTGGAGCCACTTGTTTTGGATAAGATGCCTCATTTTAACTCTTTTTTTTTTACCTATTCTTAATTGTTTTTAAAGCTTGTTGTTTTAAACAATTTGTAGGTGCAGTCATGCAGGAAAACCTCAGATTTGCTTCATCGGGAGATGATGTTAAAATATGGGATGCTTCATCTATGACACTGGTGGATAAATTCAACCCACACACCGCACCACATGTTATCAGCTCAGTGTGTTGGAGCAGCAATAGTATCCTTTTAAAAAAAAAAAAAATAGCCACTTTTTGTTATGTTAAACAACCAGTAGCAATGAAACTTTTGTGTGTGATCCATAATGAGAAATATATTTGGCATAGCTCTGAAAGATAAAGTGAAATAGGAATTTAATAATAAACAGTATGTCATATGATAGGGGCTTTCAAGGTGGCTCAGTATTAAAGAATCCATCTGCCAAGCAGGAAATGTGGGTTCAATGCCTGGGTCAGGAAGATCCATTGGAGAAGGAAATGGCAACCCACTCCAGTATTCCTGCTTGGGAAATCCCATGGACAGAGGAGCCATGCAGGCTATAGTCCATGGGGTTGCAAAGATTCGGACACGACTTAGCGACTAAACAATGACATATATGATTGAAAATTGATATTCTCCATTGATTTCATTAAAAAATGTATTTGCAGCCCACTACATTGAAAAGCACTGCTATTAAAAATATGTTAGCTACTAGATACGGACCATAGAGTTTGTTATCAACAGTTCGTTATTGAATTAAATGGAATAAGGTAGGTAATGGTGGAAATAATCCTGAAAGTTCTGGAATGATGTTTTGCATCTATATTTGCATATTTGTGGATCTAGTTGGGAAATTAAAGACAACTTGAAGACAAAAGCAAAAGTTGACGGAAGAAATAAAAATTGTAGAACATTTCCATGTAACTGATGTATTTTCTGTATTTCTCTTCCATTGTATCTGTGTTGAAAAATAGTCTTATTTCCCAAAAAGACAGGTAAATCATCTTGATTGAATTTTCTTAAGGTTTTTATCTTTCCGATTCCCACCCTTCCTATCTTAGTAAATTTCTGTGTACTAGGTGTGTCCAACTCTTTGAGACCCTATGGACTGTAGCGTCTGAACCCACCAGGCTCCTCTGTCCATGGGATTCTTCAGGCAAAAATACTGGTGTGGGTTGCTATGCCCTCCTCCAGGGAATCTTCACAACCGAGTGATTGAACCTACATCTCTTGACATTGGTAGGCAGTTTCTTTACCACTAGCGCCACTTGGGAAGCCCAAATTTATTTATTTAGCTTCTTTGAGTCTTAGTTGAGTCATGTGTGATCTTTTATGCAGACCCTTTGTTTGTGGCACTCCCCAGTGGCATGTTAGGATCTTAGTTCCCTGAACAGGAATCAAACCCATGTCCGTTCCATTGCAAGGTAGACCCTTAACCACTGGACTACCAGGGAGGTTCCTGGTGGATAAAATAAACTCATAAATAGGGATTTCTCAGTATCTCACTATTAACATTTTGGGCCAGATAATGTTTTGTCATGGAGGCTGCCCTGTGCCTTGTAGAATGGTTAGAGGCCTTCCTGACCTCTACCAATGAGATACCAGTAGCCCCACTGATAACAGCTGTGATGCATCTTCAGAATTGCTGCATAGCAATTCTCTGAGGGGCCAGAATCATCCTCAGTTGAGAACCATTGCTGGAAACAAAGTACTGTTACCACCTTTTGTATGAAAATGTTCTGTATTCTTGGTATGGTAGAAATAATCATTCTTCTGTCGAACTCATACACTGTTTCTTAAACAACAGATTAAGCTTGAACATGTGTCTGATCTTATCAGTATCAAAGTAGTAATATTCTGTTTCCTGATGAAAGTAAAAATATCAAAGCTTTAAATTATGAATGATTCATGAACAAAAACATTAGAAAGTTTTCATGCCCAGTCTAATTATTCTTGTAAATATATAACAAAAATGACAAGTTTTCTTATTGAATTAAACTTTCCTCTTCATCATTCCTTGATTTTGTATTAAAGTAGCAAAGTAAGTTACTTTGGCTCCCTGTTAATGAAACTCATGTGAGGGGACTACGTTTTAGAAGGCCTGGAGAAGGAAATGGCAGCCCACTCCAGTATTCTTGCCTAGAGAATCCCATGGACAGAGGAGCCTGGTGGGCTACTGTCCATAGGGCCGCACAGAGTCCGACACGACTGAAGCGCCTTAGCATGTATGCATGCATTGGAGAAGGAAATGGCACCCCACTCCAGTGTTCTTGCCTAGAGAATCCCAGGGACGGGGGAGCCTGGTGGGCTGCTGTCTGTGGGGTCGCACAGAGTCGGACACGACTGAAGTGACTCAGCAGCAGCAGCAGATCTATAGTGGGGGGAAATGTTTAAAGAAAGTGACAAATATGTGATGTTGCTTCTATTATTAGATTTTTATTATATTTAGAGCTTAATTTTCCCTGTTACTTACTGCATAAAAGTACCAATTCTTAGTGACTATTTTTATTAGGAGTTGGCATTTGCTGATACACCACTTAGCAACAAAACTGATGGGACTGTGACTATGTGATGGTGTCCTTTGGGTTTTAGAAACTGGTCTTGTTTCTGTAGTTTTCTCATATAAGTACATGTGCACTGGAAACCTTTGTATAGTTTTATTCCTACTGAGGCTTTGATGCCTTCCGTAGAGGTTAGTTACTGAAGGCCAAGGGATTCCCAGACTCAGATATTTGGGGACCGCTTAGCATGGATTCCGAGGACAGAGTTAATGGTGAGGTGCCATGAAGATCGGTTTTCTTTTTTTAAAAAAAATCAGTTATTTTTTTGGCCCTCCAGATAATACGCCTCACTTTCTTAAGACTTCTAAAACTATATGAGAAATAAATGGATTTAACTTGAGTACACTTTTGTAGTATCTTCTTTCAGTCCTTTCTTTAATATATTCTATAGAGAAAAGTAACAATAAACATAGGAAGAAGCCAAGGAAAGGGAAAATGATTTATTTTTCTCAATGCTGTAAAATCTAGATAGGTAGATGTGAAATTGTTTGAATCATATATCATGATAAAATTATAGTCCATGGTCTGTTCACAAAATATCTGAATGTTCTACAAATCATTTAAAGTAATGCAGTTTGGACTTTGCTTGTTAAAAGTATATATTTAAATTTCTGATATTTTGTTTTGACTCTCAAAATCAGACTCTTGTTTTTGGTTGTATTATTGTGTTTAGTCATGTAAGTTTTAAAATACGTACATTATTTTGTGTTTACTGACTATTTCACTTATTTATGTGAAATAAAGTAAATTTAATTTTCAATTATTCAAATTTTAAATAATTATTAGTAATTTTAATAATTTAAAATTGTATTTTAAATAATTTAAATTTAATTGAGCCAAAATAAAGTTAAAATAAAACTCATAGTTGCTGTGTAATCGCACTTACTTAATATTTGCTACATGCACTGTAATATTCTTTTTTTTTAAGTTTATTTAATCGGAGGCTAATTACTTTACAATACTGTAGTGGGTTTTGCTATACACTGACATGAATCAGCCATGGATGTACATGTGTTCCCCATCCTGAACCCCCCTCCCACCTCCCTCCGCATCCCATCCGTCTGGGTCATCCCAGTGCACCGGCCCTGAGCACCTTGTCTCATGCATCGAACCTGGACTGGCAATCTGTTTCACATATGATAATATACATGTTTCAGCGCTATTCTCTCAAATCATCCCACCTTCACCTTCTCCCACAGAGTCCAAGAGACTGTTCAATACATCTGTGTCTCTTTTGCTGTTTCGCATATAGGATCATCGTTACCATCTTTCTAAATTCCATATATATGTGTTAGTATACTGTATTGGTGCTTTTCATTCTGAGTTACTTCACTCTGTAATATTCTTAATACATTTAAAATTGAAACACTCTATCACAAACATTCCAGTCCATTCCATTCCAGAAAATATGAGGCTTTATTTTTTAGTGGAAAAATAGGAGACTAATGTGAATATTTGCTTCTTAGCTTAAACTGGTATCAAATACTGCATTACTAAATAATTATCTTAAACTATATTTATAGAAGAAAAGGCTGATTGGTATTTGCCTGATGTTGCTTTTGTCATGCTCTTCTTGAAGGATAAAATTAGACCTTCTGGCCTACTCTTTGAAAATGGAGTAGTATTTCACATGGGTTAAGTAGCTTTCAAGTGATAGCAAAGTCAAAAAAGATAGTTCTTCCCTGCAGTAGTAAAGCGAATTAATCTTAGTAATCTGAGCCAGTTTTGAAAGCTAATGTATCAGCTATATTCATTGTTTGTCTTCTTAGTTTAGTGTGCTTGCTTTTATCATTACATTTCTTTAAAATGATGGTTGAGTGCTACAGCTGCTCTTGGATTGTTTGATGCTCCATAACTCTTGATTTAGATAACTTTCTAGTGACAGCATCTTCCAGTGGTGACAAAATAGTTGTTTCAAGTTGCAAATGTAAACCTGTCCCGCTTTTAGAGCTTGGTGAAGGGGTAAGTGATTCTTTTTTTAACTTTTAAAAATCTTAGTCCTGCTTGCGTGGTAATTGCTTATTTATTATGATAATAACAACTAAGTATAAAGGAATTTAAAAGCATTATCCTCAACCTGAGCTTAAAATAATACAGTTAACACTTGAATGTGAGATAAGTGTGCTTACCGAAAAGATCTTTAGGTAAAATAATATTGGATCCTAGGGGAGCAATCAAGGGCTTAGATTTCATCAGCTAGGTAGCATCTCCATTTTCCCTCTGTTGGAGGTTTCCTGGTATTGCTGTGACTTTTTAGGACTGTGTTCCACCAAGGTTGCTAGGTTGATCTGACCGAAAGAGTCCTGATGATGTAGCCCTTCCCTTACTGACAATGGGCTCAGCACCATCAGTTAAAGACCCTTATCTGATGGTGACCTTCTGCTTTAGCTTCAGTCCAATGGGAACTGCCTGAGCCTTTCCAAGCCCTCCTGTGACAGAATGGGCTTTGTCAAAATGAGCTTTGGTCCCAGAGTATTTAAATGAATTTCTCACTATATATCCTTACCCTTTTGTTTCATAAATTAATCCCTCTGATTCAGGGTAATGCTGGCTTATTCATTTCTAATCACACACTTCTTGAAAGCTGTTTCCATTTTAAATAAGATCTAAATAAAAAGGAATATATAGTTGGTGGTTCTTTTTTTAAATTTCAGAGTTTTACAGTGAACTCTAAACCATAATGAATTGTCATGATTTTACACACTGGAGTAGATAAGGTGGCCCAGTTAGTAATTGTTCTCCTCCAGTTGCTTTGGAGTAGAACACAGCAGGACCACACAGTGTAAGTTCATCTAACATATTAATGAAAATGACTTAGAATTTCTAGCAGTCCTTTCCTAAAGGTGTCTGGTAGGATTGATCTCAGCATCAGTTCCAGCCCACAGGTGATGGAGACTGGGACAGACAGAATGTGTGTTGAGGGTAGGAATGGCAGTTGCCTTTCAGCCTCAGTAAGTGGAATTGAGGCATGTGGGATCTAGTTCCCAGACCAGGGACTGAGTCTGCATCCCCAGAGTGCCACTGGGCAATAAAGGTAAACTGTACTCTTCAAGAGCAGGCAGAACATCTTAGTCAATTTTAGATCTTCAGATGATGTCCAAGTTGATCAGCGAACATTTGTTGAATTAATTATCAACATCACAACAATTTTGATTTTGGGACTGCCCTGGTAGTCCAGTGGTTAAGAATCCTTCCAATGCAAGGGATGCAGGTTCGACCCCTGGTCCAGGAACTAGGTCTCACATGCCTCAACAACAGACCTGCATGCTGCAACTAAGACCTGACACAGCCAAAACAAAAAGCCAAAAAACAAAAACAATTTTGATTTCAGTTCAGTTCAGTTGCTCAGTTGTGTCCAACTCTGCCACCCCATGAACCGCAGCACACCAGGTCCCCCTGTCCATCACCAACTCCCTGAGTCCACCTAAACCCATAGCCATCGAGTTGATGATGCCATCCAGCTGTCTCATCCTCTGTCATCCCCTTCTCCTCTTGCCCTCAATCTTTCCCAGCATCAGCGTCTTTTCAAATGAGTCAGCTGTTCGTATCAGGTGGCCAAAGTATTGGAGTTTCAGTTTCAACATCAGTCCTTCCAATGAACACCCAGGACTGATCTCCCCTAGGATGGACTGGTTGGATCTCCTTGCAGACCAAGAGACTTTCAAGAGTCTTCTCCAACACCATAGTTCAAAAGCATCAATTCTTTGGTGCTCAGCTTTCCTTATAGTCCAACTCTCACATCCATACATGACCACTGGAAAACCCATAGCCTTGACTAGAGGGACCTTTGTTGGCAAAGTAATGTCTCTGCTTTTTAATATGCTCTCTAGGTTGGTCATAACTTTCCTTCCAAGGAGTAAGTGTCTTTTGGCTGCAATCACCATCTGCAGTGATTTTGGAGCCAAGAAAAATAAAGTCAGCCACTGTTTCTGCTGTTTCCTCATCTATCTGCCATGAAGTGATGGGACCGGATGCCATGATCTTAGTTTTCTGAATGTTGAGCCTTAAGCTAACTTTTTCACTCTCCTCTTTGTTTTTTTACGTCTCTAAAGTAGACAGATTGGTCTTGACAGTATGATAATGGATATGATAATCTAGAAATTTGACCTGATGTTATCTTCAGATTTTAAAATTCTACCCATTGCTTTTGTCTTAGGGTACAGGATTCCTGTAATAACCAATTTCCATTAATTATTTAAGTTCATTAGCTACATTAATAACACATTAACATAAAAAAAATCTCTCATTAGGGTAAGCAGCTAAAAATATAGGTTTTGTTCTGAGCCCTTACGAATAATTTGAGTTGTTTTTGATGATTGGAATTTTAATATATTGATCTTTGATGAATGCCATTCTTTTCTATTTTAAAGGTAAACTCCTGATCTGCAGTAATAACCAGATTCTAAATTTTATTAGTTTATTTAGACCAAAGTCAATTCCTCGAATGATATCTGCAGGAGAATTATAGTGACCATACTGAAATATTGATGTAATGTGCTCCTGATATTTTTGTCTGTGTTAATAATTTTGACTTGGTTAGAATTTCAAAGCTGGAAGAAACCTTGGGGGCGAGAGAGGGGGCCATCTGTACCTTTTTAAGAATCTGGTACTCTCTTGAACAGAGGATGTTTTTGAAATGCGTGGACTATCAAGAACAGTAGAACTTGTCCTCATCTCTCATTTCTCAAAGGTAGAAATGTAGGCTCAGAAAGATGAGATTACTTGCCTAGAGCTATGTAATTTGCCTTAAGTCACAAAATGTACCCTTTGGAATTAATTTCTATTTCTCCTCCTTATGGTGTTCAGCTGGAGTGGGAATAATTAATGTAACTATGTAGTGTATCTGAAAGTTAATAGGAAAAAAAAATCAACATTGTTCTTTGCAGCGTAGTTACTGATGATACCACCAGATAGATGACATGCATACATACTCATTGTAAGAAAACTTGGTTACTGCTGTATTTCTAGCCATTTGTTCTATAAATATTTATTGAACATGGATATGGTCTTTGCTCTAAGGAAACTGACATTCTGGTGAGAGACAGACGATAAACAAGTAAACAGAACCCAGTGATAGTGGTAAGTTGTTATGCAGAGAGCTGAAATATGTTATTGAGATAGCAGGTTACATTAGGTGGGGGAGGGAAGTCTTCTGAAGTTGTGGTGTTTAAGTTGGTATCTACTGACCAGGTGAAGTCATTGAAGCCAAGGTTAAGGGGAATTAACTTCCCAAGCAAGAGTAGCTGTGTAGAAGTCTGGAGGCAAATATTGTGTTATTACATTTAAGGAATGGAAGATGGTCCTTGTGCCTAGAGAATCAGTGGGTGGGGAAGAAACTGGTGAGAGACCAGTTAAGAAAGGGCTAGATGAATAGGGCAGTGAAAGCCAGGTTAATGATGAGTTTGGAGTTTAGGTGTGATTGGAAGCCACTGAGGATTTTAAAATGAGACACACATGATCTGATTTACATTTCATAAAGGTCACTCTACGTATGGAACATGGAATGTAGGGAACCAAGAGTGGAAGGCAGACAGCCAGTTAGGAGGCTGCTGTTGTGCTTTGTCAAGTTTTGGATCAGGGTGCTTGCAGTGACAGTAGGTAGAGGGGGGCCCTGTGAGGTATATTTTAGGGTTGGAGTTTAGAGAACTTGCTGATAGACTGAGTGGAGGGAGAACGGGGAATCAAGTTGCCTTCTGAACTTCTGTCTTGAGTAGCTGGATGAATGGGACCTTACAGTAGGCGGGAAGAGTGTAGAGTTAGTTTCTGATGACAAGTTGTTTGAGACTTGGTCCACTTTGGGGAGATGCACTGTGACTTGGGACTAGTGTCTTATCCTCTTTATAAAACTTCCCCCTCTGTAAATTGAAGGATTTAAATTAGGCATTCTTCAAAGTCTCCTCTACCTTTAGAATTTTCTGAGCTGTGGGTTGATTTTAATTTGAGATGTTCTGTGGAGTATAAGAGCGGGTTTTGTTAAAGAGAAATATGCAGGGCATATGCAGCCCTAAAGGGACTCTGAGACTTGCTGGTTTCCTAAGCTTCCTCTGTCACCACCTTTATGTGGAAAGAACATGAATCTGGTTGATTTCCTTAAAGCATTTTGAACACTTTGCAGACTATTGAATCCTTGTGAAAGATGATGAGAGCTGAATCTTTAGTACAAGAATAGCATTTCACTCAAATGTTTTTCATGTGCTTGCTAAATGTTGGATGAGAATTGAAAGTCAGCTCTGGTCTCTATTAACATGACTTTTTCTTTTTTAAATAGCAAAAGCAGACATGTGTCAGTTTAAATTCAACATCTATGTATTTGGTAAGCGGAGGCCTAAATAATACTGTTAATATTTGGGATTTAAAATCAAAAAGAATTCATCGATCTCTTAAGGTAAGCAACTTTTTTTTTAATCTTTACAGAAATATGTTTATTAGTAATCACCAAAATTTAATTTTGAGCTTTTATGATAAAAATAAGCTGCTTCAGAATGAAGTGAGATTTGAAAGGGAATATAAAGATGTGTAGCCAAAAGCTTACTTTTTTAAATTTATTTTTCCTTCCTTGTATGTTACTATGTTATTGTGTTGCTGGGGTTAAAACATTTTCCTTAGTTTTTCACTTTGTTCTGCTCTTGAGTGGACCACGTCCTTCATTTTTTTAAAAAAAATATGGTTTATTGTCATTAAAGATCTTTTTAAGGCTCTTTGAAAAACTGAGAGTGATTTTGAGATGATAGTATTCAATCTGGTAATCAGTTTGGAGATACGGCTTCTTAGTTCTCTGCTGCTATTTGTGTTATCTTTGTGTGTATTTTCATCTTGGTAATAAAATGTTTCTAAAATAATTTACTTTTTATAATTAGTATTTCTTTAAATAGCTTTTGCAGTTTCAGAAAATGAAAATAATCATTGTGAAAGCTTCTGATCGTGATTGCTTTTTTGGACTTGTTATCGTTTCAGTATTTGGAAGTTCATCTTTCATCTTTAAAATTGTTTTCAATTTTTGTCTTTCAAAAAAGTTTTAATATGTGACATTTTAAACATATTTTATATATACACACACATACATACACAGAGAAAGAATTTCCTAAAATGTAAAGGCATTTCCAGCATGCTTCAGGGACCATTTGAGAAAGCTGTAAAACAAGTGGACTATTATAGCTACAATTATTGTTATTACATTAATTATTAGATACAAAGATTGGTTTGTTTCTCTTATTAAGCTGTGACATCAAATTGTTAAAAACTATGCTCTTGGGCTAGATATCTTTAATTTAATCTTGGAAAACATAATCCTTGTGAACTCAGTTTGTTCTAAACTAAATGGTTTTGTTTCCTCAAAATGGATTCCCCTATGAATCAGGGAGACAGTGCTAGTATAATGGGAGGAAAATAAGCTTGAATCCTAGCTTTGCCACTGGCAGTTCTGTGAGCTTGCAGTTTGTTAACCTTAGTTAACTCATCTGTAAAATAGGAAAAATGACTTTGCCTCCCATGCTTGTTCTAAAGATGAATAATAATTAAAATTCCAGCCTCAGTTGGTACTCAACAGATGGAAGCAGCATCTATCAAATCTCAAACATGCTTTCTCAATTCGGCTTTGGGGCTTTTGTTTGTTTGTTTGTTTTTCTCTCTTCCATTTTGCAGTGTTAGGTTTCATTCTCCTTCCCCTAACGCACCTCTTAATCACTTTCTTTAAGGTTGAACTCAGGTTTCCTGTCTTCCCTAAAGCTTCCTTTGTCAACTCAGTTGTTCATAGTGACTTTCCTCTGACACTTTGCCTCTGCCACTCATTTAGAGTTCATTCTGCCATTTACTTTTTCACTTAAACGTCCTGTCTTCCCAGTTGAACAGTATATTCTCAAGGGCAGGGACTCCCGTAATAGCCAACTTGCAATAAATGTTACTTGTCAGTGGAAGTGAGTTCTTTAATGTA
The DNA here is from genome assembly GCA_007570785.1 of Antilocapra americana. NCBI lineage: Eukaryota > Metazoa > Chordata > Mammalia > Artiodactyla > Antilocapridae > Antilocapra > Antilocapra americana. The sequence continues at coordinate 35,699,295 of ML663562.1, read as the reverse complement.
GGCATAATGTCACTTAGAAAATTACCTTTCCTTTTTGTCTCTTATTTCATAATGCCTGATCATTATTATGGCTATGAAAAATAAATCTTTGTTCCCTGAAAAGACTTGGTGCTGATCATATAGTTTACTACTCATTTGAGTACTTTTATTTTTTAGATTATTTTGAGTAAAATGTTAAATATTAGATTGACAAATATATAATGTTTACCAAAAAACATGTCTTTCATCCAGGATCATAAAGATGAAGTAACTTGTGTAACATATAATTGGAATGACTGCTACATTGCTTCTGGATCTCTCAGTGGTGAAATTATTTTGCACAGTGTAACCACTAATTTATCTAGTACTCCTTTTGGTCATGGTAATAACCAGGTACAGTATGGGTTTATTCAAAATAAAGTTGATAAGAGATTTTTAATTATCTTATGTAAGGCAATGAATTTAAGTTTTTAAAATTAAGTATTTAAAATTTGCACTTAGTGTGCTTGAAAAACTTCCAGGTAGCTGTTTTTTAATGGTAGTATTTAAAAACCAGTGTATATTAGATGATGGATCTTATATGAGTTTAGTTATGCTTTGAATAGTCACATGCTCCTAGAACTTAACTGCAGATAAACACAAATAATTATTACTAGATTGAGCCCACTGGATATTAATCCATGACATTACAATTACAGAAGTGTTGCATAACTTAAACTATGTCAGCTACAAGACAGATACTTATGTTCATAAATACTCTGATGGACATGGAGTATTTGTATTTAGGCACAGGGCAAATTGAGTTTTCTTTTTCGTTTGTTTCAAGTATGTGATCGTCAAAGTATCAAGGCATATTTATGTATTTCAGGTTAATACAGGAGTATTTAAGGAAATACTTTATAAATGCTTTTATAAAGCAAAATTAGTTACTGAATATTTCTTTATAAAAAATTAGTCTATAAAATTCTAAAAAGAATAAATTTAGTTTCTCAAGAAATCTCGTTCTTGACTAACTTTCCATGAAATTATCGACAGGAATTTCCCATAAGGTGCAGCTTCTTTTAATCTTACTTTTTATTGTAATCACTTTGGCCGTAGGTATTTTTAGGTAAAATATGGGAGTGCTCCAGTTTTGAAAAGCCTTAAAGTCATTCTTTGAACAGTTTATGTTTAGTGTTCAAGGAAAATTTAACAAGTATTAAAAATATACAGAAAAAAATCTTTTCTCAGATTTCATGTATGTTGAGGTAATAGAGATATAAATGATTAGGTTTATGAGAAAGTGAAAGATTGTTGAGAAGCAATCTTATGGTCATTCAGAACAGAGAAAAAACTATCTGATTGGGAATAACAGAGAGAAAATTGAAGAAGGGAAAACGTCAGTTGGGTCTAAGGCTCGGTCTAAGGGTTTTGTTTTGTTTTACGCCTGTATAGTTTGATTCTGTCTTATGCTAGGTTTAGCTCTTTGCATGTCCACATAGTAGTTGAACTGTGTCTTGTTTCCTTGTCCTCAGCTGTTGTCTAACTTTGTGCCTTATATGGAAAAGATCTTCAATGAATATGTGAATGGATGAACACATTTAAAGATAAAGATTTTAATACACTAGTAAAGAACTTTGGGAGAGGAGTATTTTATTTGGATGAAATCATACAAATGAAAATAAAGAGAAAGGAAAATGTATGGGTTTTATATAGGGCTAATGTGAGAAAAAGAAAAGTAAATAGGAGCTAATGTTGATATGGGACTTTGAATGCCAGACTGAAGGCTTGGCTTTTATTTTGGAAGACATTTAGGAAACTAGTCAGAGTATTTTGATTAGTTGAATGTCAGAACCATAGAATCCTTGAACTGAAAAAAGCCTTTAGAGGTAATCTCATTTTCTGCATTTTATGGATGAGGATAAGTGATTTATCACAGGGAATGATTAATATGGCCATAAAGATAGGAAGTAATATTTTGTTTTTGTAACTTTTTGGTTATTTTTATTGTAACTGAGACATAAAACCTAAGCCCATAGATATTGAGACTATTGGGGAAAAGAAATCTAGTGTTCAAATAGATGACTTGCTTTTTAAGGAAACAGAGTAGTCTTCTCCTTCCTCTTCTACTTCTTTCATCTCTTTCCTCCTCTCCTTCCTCTTTTCTTTCTTCTTTTCCTTCCCCTCCCCCTTCCCTTCTTCCTCTTCTCCCTCTCCCAACTTCCCTTCTCTTCTTCCTGCCTTCCCCTCTTTCTCTTTTTCTCTTCCTCTTCTTTGGAAGAAGCATGATATATTAGAAGCATGATAAGTTTAGATTTATAAATTCTGGGTTGACTTTTCAGTAACATAGATATTAGTTTAGATACTGCCATGTATTTTCTTTAAGTTTTTACTGTATTTCACTGGAGAGTTTTGGTTATTGCTCTTGGCCTTATTCTCTGTAAAATATTAAAGTTTTAAAAATTGAGATATATACGCTGCTGCTGCTGCTGCTAGTTGCTTCAGTCGTGTCCGATTCTGTGCGACCCCATAGACGGAAGCCCACCAGGCTCCCCCATCCCTGGAATTCTCCAGGCAAGAACACTGGAGTGGGTTGCCATTTCCTTCTCCAGTGCATGAAAGTGAAAAAGGAAAGTGAAGTTGCTCAGTCATGTCCGACTCTTAGCAACCACATGGACTGCAGCCTACCAGCTCCTCCGTCCATGGGATTTTCCAGGCAAGAGTACTGGAGTTGGGTGCCATTGCCTTCTCTGTAAGATATATATGAGATACATACAATAAAGTACATATATCTTAAATATACAGCTTGATGAATTCTTATACATGCGTACACCTTTGTAGCTACATGCTACCAAAATCAAGATACAGAACATTTCTGGCATACCATAGGTCTCCCTCTTTACCCTTTCCAGTCACTACCTCATATTTCTTAAAAGAATTGTATGTGTCTGGTTTCTTCTGGTCTTCATTATGTTTGTTGCATGGAATTATGTTTATACTGCTTTAACTCCTGTGCAGTGTTCCATTATGAGGATATGCCACCATTTATCCATTCTACTATTGATGGATGTATGAGCTGTTTCTCATTTTTATCTATTGTGAGAAAGCTACTATGAATATTCTTATATGAGTCTTTTTGTGGATATATGTTTTCATTCCTCTTGATATTTAGTTACTTAGTGGTGAAATTTCTGGGTCTTAGGGTAGGCATTAAGTTTTACTTCATTGAAAATTGTCAAAAAGTTTTCAAAGTGCTGTGCCATTGTATATGTCTATAAGCAATGTATGTGAGATCCAGCTGTTCCACGTTTTTGCGCATATCAAGTATTGTCTAGCTTATTCACTTCAGCCACTTTGATGGTTGTGTAATTGTATCTCATGGTGGTTTTAATTTGCATTTCTCTGTTGAATGAGTTGGGCACATTTTTGTATACTTTCTTTTGTGAAGTGACTATTCAAGTCTGTTTCTTTTTGTTTGGGGTTGTGTTTTTCTGATTGATTTATAGTTTATTCTGTTTCCCAGATGGAGTCATCCTTTGAATGTACATGTTGCATATGTCTTCTTTTTTCAGCCTATGGCTTTCCTTTTCACTCTCTTAATGCCTGTAGAAAAGGAACAGAAGTTCTTTAAATTTATGTCTCTTATGCTCCATTTCAAAGTAGTTTTTGTGTGTGGTGTGAGATGGGATTCATCTTTCTATACAGGTATATGATTATGCAAGCATTATTTATTGCAAAGACCATTCAACTGCCACTGGGGTGAGTGTAGGTGATGAGAGGGTTTGGAGAACATTCCAGTTAGAGGTTATCACCTTTTTAGAATTCTTACCAGCATTTATTGTGTTTCAAGTACAGTAATTGTCACTTTATATATATTTTCCCACTTATTCTTTGCTGCTCTCTTCTGAGGTATAGGTTATTCTCATTTTAAAAACAAGAAAACTGAGATTCTAGCTAGGACTTTGAGATCACAGGATTCTTAATTGGCTGACTTGAAGGTCAACTCTTGAAGAATGGTAGCATTGTTTCCTTTTGGATCTCTTTCTGGCTCAGGGGCAGCTAAATGTGTAAGTATTTGAGGATCCAAAGCTTCAGGAAACTTTGCAGTATTCTCTTGTCACTTTGTGCAGGAGTCCAAAATTTTATTATCTCTTCTTCACATAAAAGAAGTATATTTTTAAATGCTAGGTGGCAGGTTGCTGTATTGTTGATTTTCAAAGGATTTTCATTGATTACTTTGCATGGCAGACCTGAATTTATCTTCTAGTTTAGGAGGACAGTAATGCTGAAAGCTTATCTCTTGTGCAAGGTCAGATGAACTGCAACCTAAATTTTCATGTTCCCACTGCCTCCTGCTTGGGCAGTTGGCCTCTCTGTGAGCTCTTTTGGGTATAGCTTTATGTTGTAAATCCCACATTTATTTGAAGGGCTAGCTATGTGAGCCTGGGCAAGTGATTTAACTCTCGAGCCTCCTTTTCCTTAACTGTCAAATGAGAATGAAAATATACTTTAAATAAGGTTTTTGTTTTGTTGTTTTTAGGGCTAAATGAGATGCTAATATAGTTCCTAATATGTGATAGGTGGTCAGGGAACTTTTGATAAATAATCATATTAATTTAGTAAAATAGCTTTTGTGATTAACTTCTACAAACTGGTTTACATCTTTAGGTTAAATGCATTCCCTCCAGATTAACCAGTTGTAACTTGACCTCAGTAATCATAATTTGTGTTTTAGAGCAATGTAGAGTAAGGAGAGCGTTAAGAAGATGAAGAAATCAAACTGGAGCATGTTTATTTTTTTCTCTTTTCCTGGAACAAATGTTTATATATTTTTCGTGTACTATATTATTTCATTTTTTTTTGCACCATTAAAGCAGAGTGCCTGGGCTCTCTGTAAATACCAGTTGGTCTCTATGTATGTAAGTATGCAGTCTGTTTTCTTAGTGAAGAAAGTCAGTTATGATTCTGCATATTTACATTTCTATTTTGCAGGCAGCATAATTGAAATCCTTGGAGCTTTTAAAGTTGATTCCTCAAAATTCATTTAAGATTTCAAGTATATTAAATACTCATTTCAGACATTCAAACAATGTTCGTAAAAATTTCAACTCTAAAAATTGACATAATCCAATTCCAGTATACTGTCATCCAGCCAAGTTCCTATGCTGATCAGTTTTACTATAGGGTTTGGGTTATTGAGAAAAACAGTAGGTAGGACACATCTAATGGTTAAATTAAAAATTTCTAATTTTGTTTCTATGAGCAGTCAAGAATTTGAGATCTTGAGAAATCATCAAATTGATTTCTTAGCAAAAGTGACAGAACCACGGAGTCTCACTCAATCTTTATACTGAATTTCATATTAGAAATGAGATTGCCTGAATATATTTAGAATCTTACTTTGAAGTGTCTGAGCTGAACTGAAGCTATTAGTTTTCTGTGGATCGCAGTGTCTATTTGCAGGGGCAAAAAGCCTTACTGCTTCTACAGGGCTGCCAGGCCTGACACACTCCTTAGATTATAATTGCAAGTCACTATTTGGCAAGTTCAGCAGCTTAGGCTCACCAATAGGTTAACCTGCATTGCCTTTCTCAGACTACAGCCTTTTTGAAAGTAGTTAAAATGTGGATATTTTATTGATTCCTTAGATTTAAAAGTGATCTTTAAATGTAGTGTCTGAGATTTTAAATATAACATTTTCAGTTTTTGTTAAATAAGTCCATTTTCTTTAGTGAAATTTTTGACATTTTAGGTATAAATTCTGTAAATATGAATAAGCATTTTGAGTATAGAGATCAGGTAAATGATTATTAGTTACATTTTAAAAATAATTATTTTATCAAGAATGGGTTTAATTCCAGTTTGGTTGACTTGGTTGACTGGTTTTGTTTATACCTGAACTTTGGCACTCAAGAAGTTTGACTTACTACAAAGCTTTGTATCTAGAGTAGTGTTTTCCTTTGTGTTATATGGGACATTGGTATACAGTTGTGTATTATGGTATAAAATGCCCTTGATTATCTCAATATATATCCTTAGTATTCATACACTTTTCTAGCCTTTATATTATGTGTTTGAGCAGTTTTGTGATTGACATGTTGGTGTAAAATAAACTTCCATATCTTTATGTGTTGCTTCTTAAAGTATTATTTTGTCCTTTGGTTTTTCTCTTCTAAATTTTCTTTAATAGGAAGTGATTTGAAGAATGTTTTCTTGCAGTTTATCTGTATAGCTCTGTCTTCCTTCCATAAATTTATAATTGTTCCATTGGTCCAGTCTTCTGCTTTTTATTAGTGTTCTGTCCTAGGTATTCTCGTATTGCTAGTCTTTGCAATTGTGATTTTTAATGTCTATATAATATTCCATTGTTCAAATGCCACAGTTTATTTAGATAGTCCTATACTTTAGGTATTTTCCAAATTTTTATAATCGTAGTGAATAACATATGTTAATACTATTTCCGTAAGTATGTTTTCTGCTTTCGACTTTTTCTTTGAGATTAAAAATTATCTTTCAATGTAACTCTGTAGCAGGCTCACAGTTTCTTTCTTGAGGAGTTAAAGTGTATTATCATTTTTGGTCTCAAATGTCTTATCATAATGTAAGTATTTTTTTCCTTGTAAATTACTTGTTCCTTTTCCTATATGTGCAGAATTTTTTTTTTTTCTTTAAAATCCAGTAATTCTACTAGATTGTGTCCTGGTGTTGGTTATTCTGTGTTGCTGTTCTTAGGTACATGGTATGATCAGTTAATATGTAATTTCAAACCTTTTTTTCTTTCAGGGAGTTTTCTTGAATTACGGTTTTTAGTATTTGATATTTTCTTTATCTTTGTTGAATTTTCTTTAGTGATTCACTACTTACATATCATTGTTAACTTTTTTCCTTATTTTTGATTTTTAAAACTTTTTTCCTTTTGACCTATCTTTAAAGGGATTATTTGTTATATTTATTCATTCTGTATTCCTTATACATTTAATGAAGGCTATGTAATGTAGCCTTCTTTTATTTTTTTTTTAGCCTTCATTTTTAAAAGGATTAAAATTTCTAATTCTTTTCCAAGTTCTGACATCTCATTTTTGAGTTTTCTAATTCTGACTTACATTGTTTTTTTTAGCGTCTTGTATCATTTTACTGTCTTTTTGGGCATCTGTTGAGAATGTCTTCTTTCTTGTTCTCTTTGTTCTCATAATAGCTTTGTCTGGGGTTCATCTGTGAAGTCAGTTTCCCTCAACTCCACAACAGAGGTGGAGTTTAGAGGGTAACTCTTCTGAGATGGCTTGGTTTTGTTCTGCTCCTGGACTTCTATGTGAATTTTCACTTTCCTTCAACTATCTTGACTCCAATGTGTTCAGATTTGTTTCCACTGCTAGTAGTGTCACCTTAGTTTAGAGCCCTGACCTAGGAAGGCAGTGCCTTGGCTCAACAGTTTGGGGAGTATTCCAGCCCTTCAGACCTTTCTGCAAACTTCTTGGAGAGAACTACTGATGCTGATTCTATGGATATTCCTGGTTTAGCTGATATTGTCGGATTGGCCATCACACTTTCCTGTGGATACATTTTGGCTACGTAGCGCTTTTCCTGTGCTCAACTCTTTCTCAGTCCCTATAATTTCCCTCTGCTTCCTCCTCCACAGATACTAATACTATGAAGGATTATGGCTGTTAACTGTTGGATCTACCAGTGTATTTGGGGGCTCAAGGGGTTGCCTGAAATGGTCCAGTTTTATTGTAAATGTTGTTCATGGGGTTTTAGTTTTCTCTCTGGTTTGCTATTGGTAACACATACACACTCACACATTATACTCACGGTCTGCTGGGATTCCCAAGACCAGGTTTGATGATTCACTGGGAGGACTCACAGGACTCAATGTAGAGATGTGGTGTTCATGGCTATGATTTATTACAGTGGAAGGATACAAAGCACATCAGCAAAGGGAAAAAGGTACATAGGGTAAAGTCCCCAGGAAGCCAGGCATGAGCTTCCAAGAGTCTTCTCTCAGTGGAGTAGATGTATTTAATTTTTCCAGCATCAAATTTTGACAGCATGTATGGAACATGGTTTACCAGGGAAACTTGTTAGAGACTGATTGGCCAAGGACTTTGCTGAAGGCTGGTTATCTTAACATCCTCTGCCTAGCATGTACTGAAATTTCAAATTCTAACAAGGAAAGCAGGTGTTCATCCATGGTTCAGTCATAAACCATATCTTTTTCACAAACAGTTTAGGCACAGTGAGCCACTGTCTTCAGTTAGGGTGGTGGGAACCCCCCAAAAATCCAAGTTTGAAGACTCCAGCCAAGGGCCAGTCTTGAAAGCCGGACTTAATAAGGATAAGCAGTCTTAGGCCTGCTTGTGCACACACACACAAATGGACGGATTTAGGGAGTTTGAAAAACTCTGCCGCGGTTGTAACTTCTGTCTTCTCAGTTACAAGGACTTCTCAGTTACAGTCCTCCAGTTACAAGGATTTTAGGCAAGACAGAATTACGTTCAGATTTCTGGCTTTGAAGAAGTTATTGCTGCAGTGGTATGAAGGGTAGATAGCAAGCCACTGAGAATGGAAATAGGCGGTAGCTCAGGTGACAGATGATTGGTGCTTGAAAGAAGACAAGCAAGTGAAGAAGAGGGAGGAATGGAGTTGAAGGGACACTGTATATATTAATATTTATGAGTATGTGTATGTGTATAAAAGGCTTCCCCGGTGGCTCAGCGGGAAAGAGTCCTGCTAATGCAGGAGACATGGGTTTGATCTCTGATCCAGAAAGAATCCCTGGAGAAGGAAATGGCAACCCACTCCAGTATTCTTGCCTGGGAAATTCCATGGACAAAGGAGCTGGTGGGCTACATGTGGTTGCAAAGAGTCAGACATAACTCAGCGATTAAACAACAACAACATAGTAATTATCTTACCTTAGGTGTCAGGTTGCAAATACTCAATTTCCTTAGACAGAATTTGTGTTATGTTATTCTTACATATTTTTTATTGTTGTTGAGGGCTAATACTTACTGTTTTGAAACATCTTAGAAATAGAATATGAGTTTTTAATATGTAAAAGCTAGTGGAATCTAAATTTCAAATTTTAAGTCTTTTTGAAGTGTGTTAGATTAGATAGAACAAACAAAAAGCCTTCAGGTTTGACTTTTGCTCTGTGGCAGTTTTATCTGAGACCTGTTACGTGTAGCTGATAACTGCCAACTATGATTCACTCAATGATTCATTGCTTTCCTTGACACTATAAATAAAAGTGTCTTGTAGCTAGCTTCCCAATCTTGTGGATTCTGCTTATTATTGATTTCTATACTTTTATTTTGCTTAAATGTAAAAAATCAGGTGATTGTGAAATATTTAATTCTCAGCACAATAAATGATAGTATCAGCCAAAGTAACATTTGTAAAAGTGGATAAAATTCATCCACTTTCAGTCTCAGAAGACCTGCTTACTCAGACTGTATCTTTGTTTATTCTTGTCCAGCAGAAACTGGAAAAAATGTCTCCACTCCCTCCAGAGATGAGTGTTTTAGAGAAATGCTAGCGTTGCCCTCAGGCCAATGCTTTTGAAAGAGTGGTAGGCCATCCCCAGTCTAGAGTGTTGCCAATTCTCCCTTTATATTTAGTGAATTTTTTATTGTGCTTCCACTGTTGAACTGCCAGCACATCAGATTCAAAGAAATATATTCAAATGTCAAAAATATATATTGAAAACAAATTCAGACTATTATTACTTATTCTCTACCAGTGTTCCCTTATGCTTATTCATGATCTGACTGTGACTGGGTCTTTTATTTAGGTGGAATGTTCTAATCCTAATGAATTAATATAGTTTACCTCAGTATATTATATTTTTCTTCTGTAAAAGAAGTGATTGAGGTAACTCTACTCTGACATAATAAAATCATGAGTACTGTTCAGTTACTAGAATTAGGATCTTATAGCCCACTAAATGATTTTATGGTTGTCCTGATTATGAAACCTGTTATGCTGTAAACCAGAGAAGTTCTGAATCCCTTGTGAATAATATGGTTGGTATTTGGCTGTTATTTATACCTTATATAAAATGTTCTTATGTATGCTTACAATTACATAAAATTTATTTTTATTTTCCTAGTCTGTTCGGCACTTGAAATACTCCTTATTTAAGAAATCACTCCTGGGCAGTGTTTCAGATAATGGAATAGTAACTCTCTGGGATGTGAATAGTCAGAGTCCATACCATAACTTTGACAGTACACATAAAGCTCCAGCTTCAGGCATCTGTTTTTCTCCTGTCAATGAACTTCTATTTATAACTGTGGGCTTGGATAAAAGAATCATTCTCTATGACACTTCAAGTAAGAAGTAAGTATAACATGCTCATTTCTTAATTTAGTAACAAATAATTATTTCACTAGTAGCCATATTTGTGATTTGCATAGACTATCTCTGATGAATGTTAAAAGATCTAGAGATTATATATTTGTTGTCTAACAAGGTAAAATCTTCTCTTTTTCTTCGCATGCGCAGAAAAAACTTGATGAGATGTGGGTGTTCTTTAGAGTACTTCTGGGTGAGGAATGTTGAGGGGTAGCATGTTGACGATTTCACATCTTTATTTTAGCATGCACACCATGTTATTCTCTTCAGAATACAACTAAATTTGTATATTTTTAAAGCAACATGATTAATTTGTTTTAAAATTACTTCAGTGTCTAGAGCAGGGTTTCTAAGCCTTGGCATTTTGGGCTGGATGAGTCTTGGTTGTGGGGAACTGTCTTGAGCATTGTGGCATATTCAGCACCTTCCCTGGCCCCTACTTACTATTAGGTTGGTACAAAAGTAGTTGTATAGTTTTACACTTGAAATTTGCCATTTGTTATTGAAATACATCCTTAAATAAATGTGGTTGTTATTATTGTTGTTCAGTCGTTCAGTTGTGTCCAACTCTTTGCAACCCCATGAACTGCAGCATGTCAGTCTTCACACTCCTTCACAAAATCCCGGAGTTTACTCAAACTCATGTCCATTGAGTCTGTGATGCCATCCAACCAAAAAACCATCTCATCCTGGTCAACAGGAGGATGGATGCCTTCAATCTTTCCCAGCATCAGGGTCTTTTCTAATAAGTCAGCTCTTTGCATCAGGTGGCCAAAGTTTTGGAGCTTATGTTATAGATCATTTTAATGCACATTTACCACTTTTTTTTTTGGCTAATACTTATTACTTAAAATAAATAATATAATTACTTAAAATAAATAATAAAAATATAATTTATTTTAATTTACTTATTTGACTTTGCTGGATCTTAGTTGCAGCATGTGAGATCTAGTTCCCTGATCTGGGATCAAAACCCTGCCCCCTGCATTGGGAGCATGGAGTCTTAGCCACTAGACCACCGTGGAAGTCCTTGCTGTTTATTTTGTATTTATTTTAGACTATGGAAATGATGTTGGGCTTCCTTGATGGCTCAGGTGGTAAAGAATCTGTCTGCAATGCAAGAGACCTGGGTTCGATCCCTGGGTTGAGAAGGTCTCCTGGAGAAGGGCATGGTTACTTATTTTAGTATTCTTGTCTGGAGAATTCCATGGACAGAGGAGCCTAGTGGGCTACAGTCCATGGGGTTGCAAAGAGTTGGACTTGACTGAGTGACTAACACTTTTACACTTTACATGGAAATGATGTTAGACAAAAAGCAAATTTGAGTGATTTTCTTATTTGAGTTTAAAATGGGTCATAAAGCATCAGAGAAGACTCACAACATCAGCAATACATTTGGCTTAGGAACTGCTAACAAATATACAGTGCAGTGGTAGTTCAGGAAGTTTTGCAAAGGAGATGAGAGCCTTGAAGACTGAGGAGCGTAGTGGCCGCGTAGTGGCCAGCCATCAGAAGTTGACAACGACCAACTGAGAGCATCATTGAAGCTGATCCTCTTACAACTACCTGAGAAGTTGCCAAAGAATTCATTGTTGAATATTCTATGATTGTTTGACATTTAAAGCAAATTGGGAAGGTGAAAAAACTTGGTAAGTGGGTGCCTCATGAGCTGACCAAAAATTAAATCATTTTGAAGTGTCTTCTTCTCTTACTATGTGCAACAGCAACAAACCATTTCTTGTTTGGATAGTGATGTGCAATGAAAAGTGGATTTTAATACAACAACCAGTGATGACCAGCTCAGTGATTGGACCAAGAGGAAGCTCCAAAGCATTTCCCAAAGCCAGACTTGTACCAAAAAAGGTCACGGTCACTATTTTGTGGTCCAAATCCACTACAGCTTTCTGAATCCTAGTGAAACCATTATATCTGAGAATTATGCTCAGCAAATCGATGAGATGCACCCAAAACTGCAATGCCTGCAGCCCACATTGGTCAACAGAATGGGCCCAATTCTCCATGGCAACACTCCATCACACGTCACACAACAGCATTGAACAAATTGGGCTACAAAGTTTTGCCTCATCCGCCATATTCGCCTTTCCTCTCACCTACTGAATACCACTTCTTCAGTCATCTCAACAACTTTTTGCAGGGAAGATGCTTCCACAACCAGCAGGATGCAGAAATTGCTTTCCAAGAGTTCATTGAATCCTGAAGCATGGATTTTTATGCCCCAGGGATAAAGTTATTTGCTGTTGGCAAAAATGTGTTGATTGTAATGGTTCCTATTTTGATTAAAAAAAAGATGTGTTTGAGCCTAGTTATAATGATTTAAAAATCACAGTCTGAAACCACAGTTATGTTGGCACCCACCTAATAGATGTTAATAGTACTCCTCAAATTAGCAAAGGTAGCAAAATTACCCCCAGTTGAGAACCCCTAATATAGCGCTAAAGGGTATGTGATTCTCTTGAGTAGCTAAGGCTGTTATGCCTTCTTGTCCTTCTTGCAGTTATAAGTGTGCTTGGTTAGCTTTAAAAAAACAAACAAAAAGCTTCAGGAGTGCTGGAGGTGTATTCAAAACACCTACAGTATCTGAAGATCATGTGAAGAGAAGTAGAAATGATGTAATAATACTATTTAGGAAGGACCTACTGTAAGCCCCTTTTTAAAGTTTACTGTTACTTATTTCACTCTTTTTATTTTTTTCTTATTCTTTGTTATTCTTTTATTTTGAGTTAATTTACAGAGAACCCTAACAGTAAGCCATTCCTCTCATATACCAGACACCCCAGCAAGGAGCTCAGCTTAGCTTCCAGCAGAGTTAAGCCTCATGAGTTCTAGCTTTTGGGTTAAGAGATACAGAACTAAGAGCAAAGTAGCAGCTGCTTCCTTGTCAAAGGTCGCAGTCCTCTTGAGGCCCAAGCAGGTCCCTAAATGGAAAGGAGATACTTAGAGCCTCCTTAACCCTGAGGCTGTCTGTGTGTGTGTGTGTGTGTGTGTGTGTGTGTGTGTGTGTTAATTCACTCAGTCATGTCTGACTCTGTGTGATCCCAATAACTATAGCCCACCAGGCTCCTCTGTCCATGGCATTCTCCAGGCAAGAATACTGGAGTGGGTTGCCATTGCCTTCTCCAGGACCGTGAGGCTATAGAGTCCTTCCTTGTGGAGTCATATTCACTGCCAAAATAATAATTACTCAAGAAATAGGTCCTGTTTCTAGAATGTATCTGTTAGAAGTGAATAGAAAAATAGGATGGAGTACTTAGCAGTTCCTTATATTAGAAATATCTCTAGGTCTAATTCTAAACTTCTTTAAGCAGGTATTTGAGATGGATGTTCTAAGTAAATAATTTTGCTGAATTCCAAGTAACTTTGGTTTCTGTTTATAGTTATTTATATGTTATATAGGCTTATATGCATACATCTACATATCTATATATACTTTGCTGTCCTTTCCAAAGGCTCGTGAAAACTTTAGTGGCTGATGCTCCTCTGACTGCGGTGGATTTCATGCCTGATGGTGCCACTTTGGCTATTGGATCCTCCCGTGGGAAAATATATCAATATGATTTAAGGATGCTGAAATCACCAATTAAAACCATCAGTGCACATAAGACATCTGTGCAATGTGTAGCATTTCAGTACTCCACTGTTCTTTCTAAGGTAAGATATTTTCTTTTCAGCATTTTTTGATTGTACTAAATAAATCTAGATCAGAGTATAGAAGTCATATGTTGTCAATTATACACAGTGTACTTTTGCTTCATAATCATTCATATCAAGACATTTTTAATAATTTTAGTATAAATCCTTTTGATACTTAGTTTTATAACTTTTATTTATTTTTTTGTACTTTCCACAATTCTCTCTCTTTAAAACTATAAAAGGCTTTTATGGTTCAGAGGAACACTCACACATCAATCAGTGAGCTTAAGATTTCTAAGGGAAAAAATATTTTTTAAATGAATAGGGAATTTATAAAATATTAATGTATAGTATGGAGCATTAGAAACCTGAGCTTTTTACATATTCCATTACATTTCAGTCGGGTTTGAATAAGAGCTGTTCAAATAAGCCCACAGCTGTGAACAAACGCACTGTTAATGTGAGCGCTGGTGGAGGAGGAGCTCAGAATCCTGGAGTGGTCAGAGAAGCAGCCACCACATCCATTGCCACAGTTCTGGCCCAGTCCACGGCAGCCGCTGTGGGGAAGGGAACAGTTGCTCCTCAAGACAAAGCAGGTAACTGTTGCTTATATATAGTATTTGGAGTTCCCATCCTGTCTCCTCCCCAAAGGAATATCATTATCACTTTTCTCAAGAACCTACAATTTCAATTCACTTGAGGACTTGGGTAAAATTATTAGTAGATAGTGAAAGTTGAAAAAGTGGTAAGTTCCATTTTAGCTCTAACTTTTTTTAAAAAATTAATAAAAGATTCTTCACTTACTCTGTTTAGCTGAACTTCTGTTTTAAGAAATATCTTAAAAGCAGAATAATGCCCATTCAGAAGTGCTGCTATGGACTAGATGACTTTTCATTGCTTCTTTAGCTCAATCAATAGAGAATATGAAACTCTGATGCTTTGATTATGATTTGATCTCTTAGTTTAAAAAAAAAAAGCTATTAATGGGTCTTTTACTTCATATTTCAAAATGGAAAGTAAATCAGGTGGTAAAATGAATATATTTAAGTGCTGAATAGTGCCTGGCACATATTAAGCAGTAAATTTGTCATTTGTTAAATAAAAGTGAATGAAAATGTTGCAATTTTTAAATAATTTCTATTCTGATAATTTTATCAGTTCTTAAATAAGAGTTCATTTAGACTTTGTAAGGGTATAATGTGCTGATAAGCTTCCCCATACTTCTTGTAGAAAATACTCTTTGCCTACAATAAATAATTCCCTAAATTCCTGAAAGCCTTTTTGTTTTTATTTTAAGAAATTATGCTATACTGTCAACTTTCAACATATTTTTTAAAGTCTGCAGGATATACCAGTATGTCCCCAAAGTCCTCTTATCAGAATTGAATGTACTCATGTCTTTTTTAATTGTCAGGATAAGTACTTAACTTGAACACAAATACTTGTTGGTGCTTTTTCAGTTTAATATGAGTTTACTATTTGCAAGTATAAGCAAAACTTTAATTTGTTAGTCTTAATAGTGTGGAATAGTTTTTTTTAAACAAATAGTATATTCACTGTAAATTATCTGTGAATATCTGTGTCATCCTTACATAAAAATCATTACAAATTACATAGAAAATAATAAGTTTCTTATTTAAGAACTTGTAGGAATGAATACTATTGCTGTCTCTAAAGAAATGTTGCATTAACTGAGAACTGGCATTTTTCAAAATTATAATTTTATTCATAATTTTCAAAAATTAAACAAAATAAAGATTCTATCATTTATTGTAAGCTTGTTGAAGTCTCAGTGTCTTAATTTTTCATAAAGAAGGTCATATGTAACAAAGGCAACACTAATTAGATGTGTAAGACTTGGGTCTGCAGGGCCATTATTTAATGATACTTCTTAGCTGATTAGCAGTTTCTGGCAAAATGAATGCTTACTGTGTACTCCCAAAGAGTTAGAAGTTTGTGTTTATTAATTTTATTTTAAAATAATCACAGACTTACAGAAAAGTTTGAATAACACTGCAAAGAACTCTTGGGCTCTGGTTTGTCCTTTAGCAGATTCACCATTTTGTAAACTCTGCCACATTTGCTTCATCATCTTCCCTCTCTCAGCTCACACACACAAGTATATGTTTTTCCCCCCTCTGAAGCATTGAGAATATATTAGGCTTCGGTCTACCTGGATGATGCTAGGTAGTTTTCTTAACTACTCATTAGAGTCTCATTTTTCTCTTTCATAGATAATATTTAACATTTAGAGTTACTGTGAAAATTGGAGAAAATGTATCAGAAGTGCCTGGTGGATGTAGGCACCCAATAAATTATAATGTTGTTAATATTGTCATTATGATCATTATTGTTACTATTACTTTGAGCATCATGTAAAATAAATTTAAAATTTGAGAAAAGTTCATATGGCTTTCTATTGAAGGTGTCCTAATTTAGTTACTGAAAACAACTTCTGCAGGCTTGTTGCTCGTGCTCTTTTTCAGTAGGAAACAGCCATCTAAGAAGTGAAAAATTAGACTTTCATACTATTTTCAAATGATACCAAGCTTCTATTTCATAAAGTTCCAGAGGCTAGAGTTACTCATTCAAACATGTTGAGGACCTAGGAAAAGGAGAGGAAATTTCCTCTGTATAACCGTTTGTACTCTTGGTATAAACACCTTTAAGTGATGGTGATAAGCAAATGTTTGGTCATATTTTAACTTTCTGTGAGCTTACTATTAGTTAGGTTTATCTCATTAGCCAGGCTTGGACATTATTTAATATTTTGAACAGAGCGAATATTTCTTTTTATCCCAGGCTTTTTCAGGTTTCATTTGGGACCAAGATGGCTACAGATTCAAGTGCCAAGCTTTCATCAAAGTTCTTGATGCTCTAGAACTCAGTCCTTGACCCAGAAAAGAGCAAGAGGTTACTGAACCTGCAGAATTTCTCTTATAATGTCCCTGCCCTAAAGTCATATTGAGAGAGAAAGCAAACTTTGTGCGTGTCTCTGTTGTTAGTCCACTGTACTGTTCTTTATAAGTTTGGTATTCTGGGTTTCTTCCTGTCCGGAAACTGTCCCAAGATTAGAGAAGGCCTTTAAGCTCAGTAATGCTAAGAGCAATGTTAAGTTACTACTGTTAGTGAAGAAAAAGGTAAAGAAGGGAAAAGAAGAGATCCATTCACTGCACGCTGGGAAAGGGAGCTAACATCATTTGAATACTGCTGTGTGTTTGGCGTTGTACTATATGCCTTAGAGACATTTTTTAATCATTGTAGATGATCCTGAGTCAGTCACTAACAAAAAGTAAGCTGTGCTCAGTATACTTTGTGTCAGAAAAATACATAAAAGTATTTAGAAAAGTTCTATCAAAATAGATTTAAAAAGTGGTGTAATATAAATAAGGTAGTTGCTTTTGAGGAGCCCTTCATCCCATGGAAACGATGGTTAACTGAGCTATTGTTTAGTTGTACTATTACCAATGATATAGGTAAGACATTAGTTTTTAGTTCCTAGCTTCTCATGATTAACTTATTTAAATATAGTAACTTATTTTTATATCCAATTTCTGTAAGGTATGCCTCGAAGCATAAACAGTGATACTTTAAAGGAAACAGAGAGTGGGAAAAATCAGGATTTCTCCAGCTTTGATGATTCTGGAAAAAGTAGTTTAGGTGACATGTTCTCACCTGTCAGAGATGGTAAGTCTGTTCAGATCAGAGGATCATGTTCTCTTGCTCTGGTGGCCGTAATGTTTTTATTCTGGCTAAAAGATGTAGATAATAGCTTCAGTCTCACGCTATTCATGACAGTTGCTGATTTTCTCAGTCCCTGAGGTGATATCTTTCCCTTTGCCCTGAGATTTCAAATGTTATCTTTCTGAAATATATGCTAATAGTTTTCACATGGGAGCCAAGCAAATAGCTCTCAAGTTAGCCTTTTTAATTTCCATTGAAGCTTCTTGCAGGAAATTCTGCCTCCACAGACAGTCTTTTGCTTTGTATCTATTTCTAAGAAAGTCTGCCCCAAATCTTGGATATGAAAATATCTTCCTAACATTAAAAAAAAAATGTTTCTTTGATTATTAGGAACTGGTATTAAGTGTTTTCATGGAGAAATATGGCTGGGAGTTTGATTGCCTCATCTTTTACATTAACTGTGTATGAAAGTACCCCCAACACACACACACATACACACTCATCCACTCACCTTTTCTCTCCGTCTCTCCCCACGTCACTAGTAGGGAGACGCCATTAAAAAGAAATAAGGCTAAAAGACAAAAGAACCTTTGCCAGTTTTTTAACAGAAGCATTATGTATCATTGTTGTTCACTCTATAAACTAGGCACATGGTTTGGCTGTACTTGTTTTGGTGCTAATGTTCATACTGTTTTCTTTAATGGGATAGTCTCACTACTAACAGTGGTTTTATCAACATTATGGGGTAAATTTTAGAGGATAATTTGACAGGCATAAATATTCATCCTTTTCGTCCTGTTAATTCCATTTCTATGAATTTACCTTAGAAGATGTTCAGAGAAACCTTTAGAGATTTGTGTTTACTGTTTATTCAAGATAATGAAAAACAGGAGTGAATCTAAATGTTAGCAGCATCAGAGTGTTTTATTTATTATATCCACTCATGATCTTATCTTTTTTTACTTTAAAATTGTCTTTCAAATTTTTCTTCAACTAATTTCATAAGTGGAAAGGATAAATATATATGTAATGGTACAGGATTATTGAGTGTCTTCTACCTTACCCTGGCTTGAAAATGACTCCTTGAATAGCCCAAATTCCTACTTCTATCTAATAAAAGAGGAAGGAGTCCTTTCTTTCAGAATGAAGAGAGGTCATACTACATAGTTGAGGGGTAAGGAGAGGAAAGATATGGGCAAAGCAGTTAGAAGTGGCTTGGGCTGGGGATCAGAAAGGTTTTGGAGTTTAGTACCCAACTGGGGAGCTTTGTTTATGAGACTTGCTGGAGTAATTTTTTATTTGAATTTAATTTTTTAATTGAAGGGGCTTTTTAGAAGTGTTTGAGTTATAAATAAAATCTTCTTTAATGGTGTTTGATGGTAAAGTACAGGATATAAAGTCCCTTTTAATTGCTTTTGCTATTTAAAAAAGATATGATTAGAATTTGAGCCATATGCCCTTCCGTTTATTAGAGTTTGATGTTAATAAGAAAAAATGTGGGTACTAAATATAGTACTGGTTTTCACTGTCAATACTACTTAGGTAAAAGGCTAAATTTTTTTGTGCCTCAATTTCTTCATCTTTTAAATAATACTTTTGCTTTTGTTAGGAAAAAATGAGTAACTTCTAAAAATGTGTGTTGTATGATTACTAGATGTAATACACACATGCAGATAGAGATATGAATGAATGGAGATATGGATGAAAGTCCTACTCATGTGACAACCATGTATGATAATTCATTGGCCATTTGAATTTCTGGGTAATTTTTAAATGACCTTCCCCCATTTTTATGTTAATCTATTAAAATTGGGATAAACAGTTTTTGGTTGTTATTTGATAAATGAATAATATTACAGTGTTGAAATATTCTTAAACATATTCTGTCATTGAAAAGATATTAATAAAACCTTATATTTTTAATTAATATTGTATTGTTTGCAAAGTATTTTTACATTATTTCAGTTGATCTTTAAAACAGTTTTCTGAGGTGGTCGGAACATTGTCCTCTTTATATAGGTGCAGAAACTGAAGCATAATTCAATTAAAATCTTGTCCAAGGTCACAAAGCTATTAAGTGGTATAGGCAGACCTGGATTACAGGTCTTTGGGGCCTTCTCTAGTGCTTTTTCTAGTATACCTTGCTGTCTCATTAAATGACTCCATACCATAGAATTCAGTTCAGTTCATTCACTCAGTTGTGTCCAACTCTTTGCGACCCCATGACCTGCAGCACGCCAGGCCTCCCTGTCCAACACCAACTCCCGGAGTCCACCCAAACCCATGTCCATTGAGTCAGTGATGCAATATAACGTCTCATCCTCTGTCGTCCCCTTTTCCTCCTTCCTTCAATCTTTCTCAGCATCAGGGTCTCTTCAGGGAATGGATAGGAAGCCTGAATTGCTGTGGCTTCTTTTGCATTATTTTTTAAATTTTATTTTCTAATTTTATTATAGATGCTGTAGTTAACAAAGGAGGTGATGAGTCCATAGGCAAAGGAGATGGTAAGAACCATTGAGAAGTATTTTTTATCAATGTTAAAAGTGATTTTGTGTTATCTACTTCTGTGTAACAAATTACCCCAACATTTTGAAGCTTAGAAGAATATTTATCATCTCAATATTTATCATCTCATAAACCAAGCATGGCTTCGTTGGATGCCTTTGACTTTAGGTATCTCATGATGGTTTATCTAGGGTGTCAACAGGACTGCAGTCATCTCAGGGTATGACTGGGCAAGGATCTGCTTCCAGATTCATTCATGTGGCTGTTGGCTAAGGATATCCGTCCTTACTCATGTGGGCAGCAGACTGCATAGCAGCTGACTTCACTCAGAGCTGGTGTGAGATGGAGAGGGCACTCAGGATGGAAGCTAAGGACTTCCCTAGTGGTCCAGTGGTTAAGAATCTGCCTGCCAATGCAGGGGACAAAGGTTCGATCCCTGGTCCAAGAAGATTGCACATATCGTGGAGTATCTAAGCCCGTGCACCACAATACTGAAGCCCATCCTTAGAGCCTGTCCCTACACCTCAACATGAGAAGCCACTGCGGTCAGAAGCACACGTGCAGTCATGAAGACCCAGCACAGCCAAAAGTAAATAAATAAAATATTTTTAAAAAGATGGAAGCCACAGTGTGTTTGTAACTTAATCTTGGAAGTGAGGCCCACCACTTTTGCTATGTGCTGTTTGTTAGGAGCAAGTTCCTAGGTCCAACCCACATTCTAAGGGAGGTGATTATATGAGGCTGTGGGTCCTTGGGAGGAGGCAGGGATCTTGAGGAGTCATCTTAGAGGCTGTCTACCAAGATCCACCACAGATACATACCAAATTGACAGTTTTATCAAAAACTTTTATTGACCAAAACATTCATCATGCTTTGCAGTTTTCAGCATATCTTCACATACAGTATCTCTTTTATACCTCATCATTTAGGGCAGTGGATATCATCATTCATACTTATAGATTACTTAAACAGTCATTAAGAGTTTTACAACTTTTACCCCAAAAACTCAAATGAAGTAAGGGGTAGAGCTAACAAGTGAACTTGTCTTCTGAATCCAGATCCCATGTCTTCCTACTGTATTAACATACCTATTACGTTAAGTGCTTTTCTTAAATATCCAAGACTGAGGGACAGTCCATGTAAGTGCTGGCTTTTTTCTTAACTTTTTCAGGCCTTGACTTTCTACCACAATTGAACTCGGTGTTTCCTCCAAGAAAAAATCCAGTAGTTTCAAGCACTTCAGTATTGCATTCTAGTCCCCTTAATGTCTTTATGGGATCTCCTGGGAAAGAAGAAAATGAAAATCATGATCTGACAGCTGAATCTAAGAAAATGTATCTGGGAAAACAGGAATCTAAAGACTCCTTCAAGCAGGTATCTGCCTGTAAATGATGTTGAACTCACTGTGTGTGTTTATTACTAGCAAGTATAATGCATCTCATCACTAGAAAGCAGGCAGCTGCCACTGGATATGTTCTAATTATTGACAGTGCTGTGCACTTACTAGGTGGAAAATATTCTTAAATCTTGATGTCACATGTTAAAAACTGAAGAACGCTTTTGAAATCTGTCTTTGGATATGTTGGAGGTAACAGCAGGTATAATCTTACACTGTTTTTTTCCTTAGACAAGATACTTGATTTAACTGTCTGTAAGAATGTTTTATCCCTGAATTCTTTTAGAATGTATTTCCATTGCAGCACAAAGCACCAAGTTGGTGGTCCTTTACCGTAAGTCTTAGAGCAAATTGATGGTGCTGAGAATGTGATTCATCCTCATTACCTTCTGCTGTAATCTAATAGGATCTGTTGTTTAGTATGTCTGTTTTCATATTTATCTTTTAGAATGGTATTGAAAAGCTATTTAAGAAATGTGAAAATCTTTTGCCATGGCCCTAGCAACATTTTCTTTTCTCCTTCAAGATTCCTTTCTATTCTTCCTTTTTCTGACCCTATTTACTGAGGAAAAATAGAGAAAAGTAGATACAAATTATATGGGTAATATGGATAAAACCAGAATTTTTTTAACTTTTTATTTTGTATTGGGGTATAGCCAATTAACAAACAATGCTGTGATAGTTTTAGGTGAACAGCAAAGGGATTCAGCTATACATATACGTGTATCCATTCTCCCCCATACTCCCCTCCCATCCAGGCTGCCACATAACATTGAACAGAGTTCGATGTGCTATACAGTAGGTCCTTTGGATAAAACCAGAATTTATATATTAATTATTTATTTTAAATGTGAAGTTTGCAAAGTTGATCTCCGGTGCTGAAACTGGAAATCTAAATGCCTCTCCATCATCTAACCAAACAAGAAGCCCTGAGAAATTTGAAAAGCCAGAAAAAGAAATTGAAGCCCAGTTAATAAATGAACCTCCAGGCAATGGATCCTCAACTCCAAGTAAGTACGTAAAACTTCTGATGTTTGAGTGTTAAGTTGAAAACTCCCATTACCTAACTTGTAAAGGATAAGTTGGCAGTGATCACAGATGAAAAAATTAAAGCAATTTAAAATTTGTGAAACTTCTCTAATGCGTGACTCTCTTACTAGAAGACAATAAAATGAACGGTTAAATTCAACCACATTAATTTGGTACTCTTTGGGTATGAATTTCATTTTCAATCCAATATGTAAGTGTCTTGTCTACTGTGGTACAGATAGGAATATAACATAGGGTCATTAACTACCTGAAAGTGTCTTTTTCTTTTTCCATATTCAAGTTCTGTCTATATAGAGTTGATGGCAGAGACCCTAAAAACTTGATCACATTTAAAGTGATATTAGGTTTAGGGATAAGAGTTACCTATACAAAAGAACTCTTTATACAGAAGGAGCTCTTTTACATGGATACCTGTAGTTTGAGGTTTCTGTGGATATGTTGCATTAGCTAAGACTCTAGGGCTTTGCCTGAGAACTGCTTTACTCCTGTGTTCCTTCTGTTTGTTTCTAATAGTCTTGGTCTATCCAGCAGCTTGTCACATTCATTTTTTGTAAGAGAAAATGGTTCAGAGATCCTTTAAGACTTAATTCCTCCATCAAATGTTATTACATTAGACAGTAGGCAATTTATATATATATATATATGAATGACTATTAGAAATAATGTCATAGAAAGTTTTCTAATACTTGCATTCCAGACAGTGAATTTTTCTAAATGTCATAGGAGCACTGTTTTTTTTTGGGGGGGAGGGGTTGGAAGTTTTTCAGGCTTTCTCATGCTGAATCATGTTTAGAAGTATTTGATGTCTCTTAGTCCAAGCTGACTATTAATATTTTCTAAAATTTTTATTTCAGATCCAAAGATAGCATCCTCTGTCACTGCTGGAGTTGCTAGTTCACTATCAGAGAAAATTGTTGATACCATTGGAAATAGTCGGGCAAATGCACCGTTGTCATCTGTTCAGATCCATTTTATTCAGAACATGATACAGGAAACCCTGGATGACTTTAGGTAATTGGGAAATTACTCTTTCTATCTAGACTTTGACTAGCTTTTTTTGTTAGGTGTAAAACCATAACTATGAGTAATGGTGGTGGTTACTACTTTTGCACAGGTTCGGGGATCTGTAAAAACGTGGATGACATGATGAGTTTTGTGAATCTTTAAGTGCCGAATTTATTTTATATCAGCTAGGAAAAGGCACGTTTCCCTGGGGCAGTTATTAGAGGACTTGACAGTGTAGTGGCTGGCTGCCATTATGAATTTTTTTATCATTAAAATGTGAACAGATTCTGATAGGCTCAAATGGGATTCCTACAATATTTATAGACCACCTGTTAACTATGCTATGTGCAGTTTTGTGGTAGAGAAAGATATTTTTAAAGGAATTCTGAGTATTTTCAAATGGAATGTGTCAGAATATACCTAGTGACTCAGATGGTAAAGAATCTGACCCCACCGCAGGAGACCCAGTTGCAATCGCTGGATCAGGAAGAGCCCCTGGAGAAGGGAATGGCTACCCACTCCAGTATTCTTGCCTAGAGAATTTCATGGACCAAGGAGCCTGGTGGGCTACAGTTGATAGGATCGCAGAGAGCTGGACACAACTGAGCAACTAACACAGAGAATATTAACACATAATTTTAAAAAGTTCTTGCCTGAATCTGCCATTGTCTTCTCATTATGAATTTTGAGCATTGTAAGAATGTTCTTGATTGTTGGCTCCTTTTACCTGTCTTCTCAATATATTTGAAAGCTCTTTTCAATTATCCGAATCTTTTTATGGTTTTTTTTTTTCGCTTTCTGACCTTTACTTAGTACTCTTGCTTAGATTTGGAATAGCATGAGTAAGAATGTTGGAGAAGATGTGCAGTTTTTGTTGTTACATGTTTCTTTTTAATGTTAAAAATGTTTTGGAAAAAATTTAAATTTTAAATACATTTTTAAAGAAAAATAATCATTTTGACTTTTTAAATTAATTCAGTTCAGTTCAGTTGCTCAGTTGTGTCCGGCTCTTTGTGACCCCATGAATCGCAGCACGCCAGGCCTCTAATATAATTTAAATTGGAGGATAATTACTTTACAGTATCATGGTGGTTTTTGACATACATCAACATGAATCCAGAGAAGGAAATGGCACCCCACTCTAGTACTCTTGCCTAGAGAATTCGTAGACAGAGGAGCCTGGTGAGCTGCTGTCCATGGGGTCGCACAGAGGTAGACACAACGGAAGTGACTTAGCATGCAGGCATGCATTGGAGAAGGAAATGGCAACCCACTCCACTATTTTTGCCTGGAGAATCCGGGGGACAGGGGTGCCTGGTGGCTGCCATCTATGGGGTCGCACAGAGTCAGACACAACTGAAGCGACTTAGCAGCAGCAGCAACATGGATCAGCTGTGGGTGCACATGTCCCCCCATCCTGAACCCCCCTCCACCTCCCTCCCTACCCCATCCCTCTGGGTTGTCCCAGATTGCTGGCTTTGAGTACCCTGCTTCATGCATCGAACTTGCATTGGTCATCTATTTTACATATGGTACTATACATGTTTCATTGATATGCTCTCAAATCATCCCATCCTCGCCTTCTCCCACATAGTCCAAAAGTCTGTTCTTTATACCTGTGTCTCTTTTGCTGTCTTGCATATAGGGTCATTGTTACTGTCTTTCTAAATTCCATATATACTTGTTAATATACTATATTGGTGTTTCTCTTTCTACCTACTTCAGTCTGTATAATAGGCTCCAGTTTCATCCACCTTATCAGAACAGACTTAAATGTATTCCTTTATAGCTGAGTAATATTCCATTGCGTATATGTACCACAGCTTCCTTATCCTTTCGTCTGCCGAGGGACATCTAGGTTGCTTCCATGTCCTGGCTGTTATAAAAAGTGCTGCAGTGAACATTGGGGTACATGTGTCTCTTTCATTTCTGGTTTCCTCGATGTGTATGCCTAGCAGTGGGATTGCTGGGTCATATGGCAGTTCTATTTCCAGTTTTTTAAGGAATCTCCACACTGTTCTCCATAGTGGCTGTACTAATTTGCATTCCCACCAACAGTGTAAGATGGTTCCCTTTTCTCCACACCGTCTCCAGTATTATTATTTGTAGACTTTGATAGCAGCCATTCTGACCGGCGTGAGATGATACCTCATTGTGGTTTTGATTTGCATTTCTCTGATAATGAGTGATGTTGAGCATCTTGGCTCATGTGTTTATTAGCCATCTGTATGTCTTCTTTGGAGAAGTGTCTGTTTAGTTCTTTTGCCTACTTTTTGATTGGGTTGTTCATTTTTCTGGTATCATTTTGACATTTATAATGTGCCTCGTATGTATTGGTACTGAGGATACAAAAACAGGTGATCTGCCCACAGAGACTTCATAGTTTAATTAAGATAGGTATAGTGTGTCCTGCTATGATGTGTGTTTCTTTGATGTGAAGTAACTCATTTATAAATAGGGCAGCGATGACAGTATGATGAGGAAATTTTGTTGGTTCATGTAACAGCTGCCAAAACAAAGAACGTGAACACAGGGGAAGGCTGCAAGCCACCAATCTATGTCCATCTCTTTTTCTTCCCTTCCTCTTAACTTGGTTTGGCTCTGTGCTATGTGTTAGGAAGTGCTTATTTTGTGATTTGTTTCCCCTACCTTTGGGCATTTTATTTTTGCCTTCATGCTTGAGAGCCCCAGTCCTTTCTCTTATCTTCTTTCTCCTTTTATCAAGTAACCCTCACTTTTTTTTTAGGGTAAAATCTTTTATTATTCAATGTTTAAGCTGTGAGAGTATTTTTATTTGGATTTGATTGTTTCTGTTAGCGCTCTGGTTGCAAAGTTTATATAGATTTTGAGTGATCTTCCAGAATCCTTTACCTTTAAATTCCGTTCTGTTCTGTTCTTTTTTTTTTCTTTTTCAGTATTATGGTAAGAATACTTACCATGAGATCTACTCTATTGGAATTTCATAACGGTATTGTTAACTGTAGACACAGTGTTGCACAGCAGGCCTCTTGAACTTACTCATTTTGTGTAACTGAAATTTTCTGTTCCTCAATTAGCATCTCCCTGTTTCCCCTTCTCCCCAGCCCCAATACCCACAGTCCTGTTCCGTGCTGCCATGAGTTTTATTAGATATCTCATGCAAATGGGATTATGCAGTATTTGTGTTTCTGTGTGTAGCTAAGTGTATTTCACTTAGCTTTGTGTCCTCCAGGTTCATCCATGTTGTCACATGTCACAGTGTCTTTCTGTTTTAAGGCTGAATAATATTCCATTATATGCACATACCACATTTGAAAAAATCTGGTCCTATTCTTTTCCATACATAGTTTTTAAAAATATGAGCTATTTCAGGAATGTGTCTGTGGGGATAAAAATAGGAAAATTGTCTGGATACAGCTGTAATATAATGTGGAACAAAGCAGTGTTGAAAACACAGAAAGGGAGCAGTTACGCTGGGGCAGATTTAGAAAGAAATCACTGTCCTACCTTCAGCTTTCAGCTTGCGTGTGTGCCTGTGCCTAGGGAGTGAGGGCGGCTAGGGGCCCCTCTCCACTCTTCTTCCCCTCCATCACCCATAGGCAGCTTCTGCTCAGAAACCCAGGGAAGATACGGAATGACTCAAAGGATTTCTGTAAATTCAGCTGCTCTTACCTCAGCCTTTAGTAGGTCTTGCCAGCCACACCTTACAGCAAGGTACGGATGGGGCTCTCTGCTAGCTCTTCTCCCTCAGCCTGGAGGCTGCCTTTTCCATGCGGGCCTGCCATGCTTCCGGGGCGTAACTCAGTTCTCCTCTGCTACCCTAAGTCTTCACCAGGCTCTCTGCATCTGTGCCCCAGGGATGCTCTCTCTCAGCCCTCCTGCTTTGCCACTGATTTTTACAGAGCATTCAGTGAAGGCCTGTGGTGATAAGTTGTTGAGTGAATGGAGACTTTACATTTGGCTGGGATTCCTTGGGATTCTAACCTTGTGGCAGTCTTCTTTTGGCCTTTAAAAATCTAGAGAAGTTTCATCCAGTTCTCCTTACCCTGTCAGTGGCAGCTTTCTTTCCTCATTGCTCTTGTCAAGGATGATAACAATTGTGGGTCTCTCTTCTTCTGGAGGGACTCACCATTTTCTGGATTTTAATTCACTTAGATTTCTTTGTACTATCAAAGTTGAATTTATTTTCAGATGCATGATTTTCTAGGTTATTTGGCTTGTGCTCATTATTAGACTTGGAGAGCTTGCATCCTAAGCAAAAGTCTGCAGATTTACTTCTGTTGTCTTTCAAGAAGATTTAAGGTTTCCTCTGGCAAGCAAAGCACTTCCTGGGTTTTTAGTTTGTTTCTGGTTTTTTATCTTGGTGAGTCCTGAACTTTAACCTCCAATTCTAAAGCATCACAAGGCCTCCCAAATCCTTTTCTCCTCTTTAGCAGCCACTTTATGTTTGGTTTCCTGCCATCTAACCTCAGTACAGGCACAGCTTAGGAGTCAAATATGTCTTGAGGGGAAACTGCACAGTTTCAGGTTTACTTTCAACTGGTACCTCCTTCCCAGAAACCTTGCAACTCTGGCTGCCTTGGAAGTTCTGAATTCTAATACTCCCCAAGCCAGGGAGACTGTCTCAGACTCTAGGCCACTGCTTTCCTCTCAGTCTCTTTTCCCCACACTGTGGAATCGGCAGAGGTGGTTGTGGAGCTTACCTAGTAGATCCCCTTGTTTATAAGACTGTAGCGCTACCAGTCCTGGTGACCTTAGTGGTTCTATGATGCCTTCATTTCTTGGTTTTGCTTCCTTGTGTTTTTAATAACAGCATTTTTCATAACTAAAAACAGAAGAGAAACTTTAAAAAGTACTTGTAATTGTTGCGATAGAAAAAATAAGATACTTGGGAATAAATCTAAAGATGGTAAAGATCTGTGTAGAAAAACATTTTAAAATGTTTTAGAAAGCACTAACAAATAAATGGGAAGATGTTGTGAAGCTGTCAGTTCTTTTAAATTGGTCTACAAGGTTGAACACAATTCCAGTCAAATCCCAACTGGGTTTTTTGGAAGAAGATGATGAGATAATTCCAAAATGTATATGAAAAAAGGAAGATCTGGGAATAACCAAGGCACCAGAGAAGAAAAGGTTGAAGGGGACTAGTTTGTCAGATAGATAAGCTATAATTAAAATAGTGTAGCATTAGCACAGAGTGGACAGATTTTGCAAAGGAATCAAATGTATCCCAAAGAAGCCTATGTATATGTGGAAAAGTGGTATATCACAGAGGAAATGTATAGATCCCTGTTCCATGCTATTTAAAAAATCAGTTCCATACAGAGTAAAAGTTTAAATGGAAATGGAAAAATTTTAGGCATTGTAGAAGAATTTATATGACTTTGGATTTAGAAAGTTACTTAAATATAAGAGGGTACACTACCTATAAAAATAGATTGATAAATTTACATTAATATTAGGTTAGTAAATTTGAGAATGTCAGTAGGAAATGTTCATCCAGGATACCATTAATAAAATGAAAAGACAAAAGATATCTGCAGTATTCATATAATCAATATGAGGATCAGATTATGTAAAGAACTCTTACAAATAATTTCTTTTAAAAAGACATTCAATAGAACAATAGTTTAAAGACATAGACAAACATTTCACTGAAGAATAGTATGTGAACACAGAGAAAGTTGCTCAACCCTGCAAATTAACCAGAGAACTGCAAATGCAATTGGTTACCATTTCACACCCAGTAGATGGAAACACATTTGTAAAAAGCCTGGCAACACCAAGTCTTGGTGTGGATATAGAGCTAGAGGAACTCTTTGATTCTGATGATGAGCATGTCCATTAATACTACCACTTCAGAAAATAATTTCTATTATTTTTTAAGTCTGAACAGTATACCTTTCGATCATACCTGTGACTCAGCATATCTTGGATATATTATTGACTAATACTGGCACATGTAGATTGGAAGACATATACATTATTGTTTATAACAACATTTTAATAATAAACACTTAAAAACAATTCAATTTGACAGAAGAATGTATACTAGTACAGATCAATGAATTATAGATAAATAGAATATGATTTTGAAAACATGATACTGGATTATTTTTAACTGTACACTACTCAAGACTACATAGGCTATGGTACCCTTTTTGTAATGCTCAAAAGCAAGCATAACAAAAATATATTGACTACAGAGTCTATGTTATGCAAAAATATATAAATATATGTATATGTGTATATATATATGTTTTTTAAACATTTCTTTGCTGAAACAAATTCCAGAGAGTAGTGAAAGCCCAGAGTCCTAACCACTTGCCCACCTGGGAATTCCCATTATGGTTTTTTTTTTTTTTTATTATTATTTTTTTTTATTATTGTTTTTGCCATACATTGTCATGATATCACCATGGGTTTACATATGCTTCCCCTCCGGGTCCCCCCTCCCTCCTCCCTCCCCCCCGGGAAATCTCGCTGCACCAGTCCCGAGCATCAATCCTGGGCTGGCGATTGATTAGACACATGACAATTAACATGCTTCAATGCCCTTCTCCCATCTCATCCCACCCTTACCCTCATCCACAAAGTCCACAAGTCTCTTCTATACATCTGCGTTCCTTTTGTTGTCTCCCATGTTGGGTTCTCATTACTGTCTTTCTAAATTCCATATATATGTGTTAATATACTGTATTGTTGTTTTTGCTTCTGGCTTACTTCACTCTGGATAATGGGCTCCAGTTTCGTCCATCTGAGTAGAATTGCTTCAAATGAATTTTTTTTTAATGCTGAGTAATATTCCATTGTGTATATATACCACAGCTTTCTTATCCATTCGTCAGTTGATGGGCATCTAGGTTGCTTCCATGTCCTGGCTATTGTAAACAATGCAGCGATGAACATTGGGGTGCACGTGGCTCTTTCAATTCTGGTTTCCTCGGTGTATATGCCCAGCAGTGGGATTGCCGGGTCATATGGCAGGTCTATTTGCAGCTTTTTAAGGAACCTCCACACTGTTTTCCATAGTGGCTGTACTAGTTTGCATTCCCACCAACAGTGTAAGAGGGTTCCCTTTTCTCCACATCCTCTCCAGCATTTATTGCTTGTAGACTTTTGGATGGCAGCCATTCTGACTGGTGTAAAGTGGTACCTCATTGTAGTTTTGATTTGCATTTCTCTGATAATGAGTGATGTTGAGCATCTTTTCATGTGTTTGTTAGCCATTTTTATATCTTCCTTGGAGAAATGTCTGTTAAGTTCTTTGGCCCACTTTTTAATTGGGTTGTTTATTTTTCTAGAATGGAGTGCAGGAGTTGTTTGTAAATTTTTGAGATTAATTGTTTGTCTGTTGCTTCATTGGCTATTATTTTCTCCCATTCTGAAGGCTGTCTTTTCACCTTGCTTATAGTTTCCTTTGTTGTGCAAAAGCTTTTAATTTTAATTAGGTCCCATTTGTTTATTCGTGTTTTTATTTCCAATATTCTGGGAGGTGGGTCATGGAGTATCCCGCTTTGGATTATAGCAGAGAGTGTTTTGCCTATGTTATCCTCTAGGAGTTTTATAGTTTCTGGTCTTATGCTTAGATCTTTGATCCATTTTGAGTTTATCTTTGTGTATGGTGTTAGAAAGTGATCTAGTTTCATTCTTTTACAAGTGGCTGTCCAGTTTTCCCAGCACCACTTGTTAAAGAGGTTGTCTTTTCTCCATTGTATATTCTTGCCTCCTTTGTCAAAGATAAGGTGTCCATAGATGCGTGGATTTATCTCTGGGCTTTCTATTCTGTTCCATTGATCTATGTTTCTGTCTTTGTGCCAGTACCATACTGTCTTAATGACTGTGGATTTGTAGTATAGCCTAAAGTCAGGTAGGTTGATTCCGCCAGTTCCATTCTTCTTTCTCAAGATTGCTTTGGCTATACGAGGTTTTTTGTATTTCCATACAAATTGAGAAATTATTTGTTCTAATTCTTTGAAGAAGACCTCTGGTA